>OVBL01000899.1:0-380207 GCA_900406555.1 Pseudoturritis turrita | reverse complement strand
TGGTGATTACATCAACGGAGTGGTCTGCTTTCTCAACACACCTCGTAGAAAGTTCCACTTATTTCAATATATCTTTCATCCCACGTTTATTAGAAGTGTTCGTTTACTTCCGCATGATACTATTTATGTAAATTTTGTTTCCCGGTTTGGATTACTCAACTGCTTTAAGTTTTATAAAGTTGTTGATTAAAAAAAAAAATTCAGTGATATATATATATAATTTGGCCAAGAAACCTGTTTAAACGTTGTCTATATACTGAGCGCTAACCCGATCCATTTTTTTCAGATCGCTGAATTATGCGGTTAAGTAAATATTTATTAGAAATTTTACTTTATCCGGTAAATTAAACTCAAATTATGAATAGTCATGTGCCTAACAACGAATAACCTAGTAGAAAATGATTTTAAGATCATGTGATTGTGACTAAAACACGAGGAAGAAACGCATGGTAATTTACATGACTAGTCAACTAATCATGCAAAATTTTAAAAAAATAATATGATGGACCGGCCATAAGACAAAAGTGGAATTTATATACCAATAGCACACGAAAAATATGAGAAACGTTTTATCAAAAAAGAAAATCATGAGAACCGCACATACAAAATGGTAAAATATTTCAGTTTTTTTACATTTTTTTTTTTTGACGTTAAAGAGATATCTTATTTTATAATTAACATAATTACAGCATATCTCACTCAGTCAGTCGATTAAATTTTGCCACATATAAAAAAAATATTTTCAATTAAATTTTGATATTTGTTAAAAATAATATATATTCTTCAAAACTTAAATGTCATTATATATTTGAATCATATTAAAAAAAAATATAATACCATTATATTTATGTTTAATATGCATTATACTGTCAATTTTTTTTGTTTTGTTTATCTCCATGTGAACTCAATAAAATTTACAAAATTGATATTTGAAAAGATATTTAGATTGGCAAATTTTTATGTTGGAAAAATAATTGAAAATAAGATATTAGAGTAACAGAATTTGAATTTAGGAAAAAGAAAATAAATTAAAGAAAAAGAGGAAGAGAAGGACATGCAAGAGCAAGAGTATGAAAATTGAAACCTACCAAACGATCCTCCATTCCTCTTCTAACAGCCATTCCCTCTACCTACCCTCTTTGTCTTTCCTTCTTCTTCCCCCACTTATTTATTTTCTTCCTTCATTACCTTTTTTTTTTTTAATAATAACTCTTTCCTCATTACCTACCTACACACGCACATTTCTATTTCTATTTCTTTATATATATTTACATATAACATATATTGATATCAAAAAATAAAAGAAACACATTCTTGTGAACACACAGAAAGCCATAATGATAACTGCAGCTCTACACGAACCCCAGATTCACAAACCGGCCGATCCTTCTTCCGCCGTCTCCGGCGATGCGCCTCCTACGCCTCGCATTTTCCGGTCGAAGCTTCCGGACATTGACATCCCCAACCACCTCCCTCTCCATACTTACTGCTTCGAGAAGCTGTCCTCTGTCTCCGACAAGCCTTGTCTAATCGTGGGGTCCACCGGGAAGAGCTACAGCTACGGCGAGACACACCTCATCTGCCGGAGAGTCGCCGCTGGATTGTACAAGATAGGAATCAGAAAAGGTGACGTGATCATGATCCTCCTCCAGAACTCCGCCGAATTCGTCTTCTCCTTCATGGGTGCCTCCATGATCGGCGCCGTCTCCACCACCGCAAACCCTTTCTACACTTCCCAAGAGATCCACAAACAGCTCAAATCTTCCGGAGCCAAGCTCATCATCACTCAATCTCAATACGTCGACAAGTTGAGAAACCTCGACGAGGAAACCAAAATCGGACAAGACCTCACGGTGATCACTACCGAGGACCCTCCACCGGAGAACTGTCTCCCATTCTCCATGCTCACGGACGAGACAAACCCACAACCAGAAGAATCAGAATCCGTGCATGTGGGCGGTGACGATGCGGCGGCGCTTCCGTTCTCGTCGGGAACGACGGGGCTACCAAAGGGAGTGGTGCTGACACACAAGAGCCTAATCACGAGCGTGGCGCAACAAGTGGACGGAGAAAACCCGAATATATACCTGGACTCAAACGACGTGGTGCTCTGCGTTTTGCCCCTCTTCCACATCTACTCGCTAAACAGCGTCCTCCTCAACTCCATCAGATCCGGTGCGGCTGTTCTTCTGATGCACAAATTCGAGATCGGAGCTTTGTTGGATCTGATACAGAGACATAAGGTAACAATGGCGGCGCTTGTTCCGCCGCTTGTGATCGCTCTGGCTAAGAACCCTGCCGTTAACTCTTACGATCTCTCCTCTGTAAGATTGGTTCTCTCCGGTGCAGCTCCGTTAAGCAAAGATCTCCAGGATAATCTCCGTCGCCGTCTCCCTCAGGCCATCCTTGGTCAGGTATACGTCTCTGCTTTTTTATTTCCACTCTTTGGTTTTACGTTTACTAGTTTAGCGGGAACCATTTCCTTTCTGCATTTAAAAAAAAAAAAAAAATTGAATTGAGTTTTTTAAATCCAATTTTGATCATTTTCCATTTCTTTACCAATTTTGATTTAAAAAAATGAATAATTTGGCTAAAACATTTTTTGGCTTGTCAAAAAAAAAAAAAAAAATCAAACATTTTTGGTAAATAATTAAATACTAAATAAAAAAGAAATGAAAAATGGGAGGGGAGAATGCACGGGAAGAGAGTGAAGAGTGAGTTGCGTCTACCTCTTGGGCATAATTCCGGTTACGTATGGTCCATCTGCTCCCAAGCTAAACTCGCATTGCATTCCTCTCCTTTTTCTAATCTTTTTTTAAATTATATATTCATCTATCTATTTTAATAATATAGATGTAGTTTAGGTTTAGACAAAGTCATCAAAAACGGATGTGATTTAGGTCGCCGCGTTTAGTATTCAATTCTAAACTTCTTCTAATGTGTCTTGTTCTTTATTTTTTTTTTCTTTTTTTCAAATGACTTCCCTTTTAAAGTCTGTTCTACATTTTTAATTGTAAAAATCAAAATATACTCCAAAAAAGAATTTTACTACTTTTTGAGAGCTTTTCTTCACAGAGTTCAAACCTTTAATTAATGTTGATATCAATTAGAGAAGTCCTACTAATTTCCAATCTTCTGATTTAATACAGTAGTTCTTTGAGAGATTTCCGAAGAATACCATTACATCTTATGATATTGATAGTATCCATTCAGAAGCCACTAAAGTTTAAAACCAAGAACATTAATTAATATTTCGCTAACTACTTACTTAAATTTTATTAAATAGAGGAAAAAGTAGATGCGGGTCTTGAGATATCAAAACACTGTTATGTGACGTGGTCTCTTTTTCTAACACACACACACGCGCGCACACCATATATCTTATACACACACAGGTCAAATAATAAAATATGGATCGTCAAGAGATAATATACAAAAATCTTTACATAAAAAATCAATAATATGATAATATACTTCTAAAGAACAAAGTAAAGCTTATGTAAACTAATTAACAAAAAAGAAAAGAGTTTATTGAACCTAGGAGTTAAAATAAAAATAATTAAAAAAGGTTTATGTAAACTAAACTATTTAAATAATTTTATCTTTATATAGGAAAGCCAAATATATTTATTGGAGCAACCTAGTCGAGTAAATCAATCATTGTGATTAGTATGATAATGCCGAAAGTGTAATTAGAGAGGCAGTAACCGGTGTGTATGAACAACAGGGATATGGTATGACGGAGGCAGGGCCAGTGTTGTCGATGTGCCTTGGGTTCGCTAAAGAACCAATCCCGACAAAATCAGGCTCCTGTGGGACTGTGGTCCGAAACGCAGAGCTTAAAGTGGTTCACCTTGAGACACGTCTCTCTCTTGGCTACAACCAACCTGGTGAGATTTGTATCCGCGGTCAACAGATCATGAAAGGTTCGTTTTTTTGTTCTCTCTCTCTCTCTTTTCGGAGATAAATTTGTGACAATGAAAGTTTTACACTCTTTCAATGACAAAAACGACCTCAATAGAATATAAATTAGAATTATAAAAGACTTTATATAGAATAAGTTTGTGGTAAAAGAAAAAAGATTATATTTTACTGGAGAATTCCAAAATGGACTACACTTTAAAAAAAAAAAAATCTAAATCTACTGCAAAATAGTTTAAAAGCTTCCTAAATATTTAAGAAGGGCTCCCAAAATCAGTTGAAGGATTCTTACGGAAAAAAAAAAGTTATGGTGGTTTAGGAAACAGATTTAAAATCCTAGGAAAAAAAAAAGTTTAGGATTTAAGTAGGTTTGCATCACATGAACATTTGTACGACATGCTGGTTATATATGATGTACGTATATCGCCACGTCATTTACATTTTCACACACGTGACATGTCTGTCATATTTCATAGAAAAGATATGAGTTGGGGGGTCAAATTATAAAACATAATAAAGATTCAGGGGACATAGCGCAATCTCGAGTTGATACTATTAAAGATATAAAATTTTCAACCAACTTTTGGCGCGCAGAGTACCTGAATGATCCAGAAGCCACGTCAGCAACAATAGACTCAGAAGGTTGGCTACACACAGGGGACATTGGGTATGTTGATGAAGATGATGAGATCTTCATTGTCGATCGACTCAAAGAGGTCATCAAGTTCAAGGGTTTTCAGGCAAGTCCACATTATATTAATTCAGTTTTTGTTTTTTTTTAATTATTACAATAACTGATTTTAACTCTATATTTATATATTCGAAATGCGCAAGAACAGGTCCCTCCGGCTGAGCTAGAAGCTTTGCTCATCAATCACCGTTCGATTGCGGATGCTGCTGTTGTCCCGTAAGTAGCACACACTAAAATATGCATTGAGTCGTAAGTTAGTCGTAACATATGCATTACAAAAAAAAAAACACTTTCTTAGACGTTCCGGTGCGTGCAGGCAAAGAGATGAAGTCGCTGGGGAAGTTCCGGTGGCGTTCGTGGTGCGATCCAATGGAAACGAGATCACCGAAGAAGATATAAAAGAATATATAGCCAAACAGGTACAAATGCATACTTAATTTCTTTCTTTTGTGTTTAAAATGTTCTATTTGTAGATAGAATGAATAAATTACTACCTACTGTATGTAGCTTTTTTGTTGTTGTTATCTGCTTTATGTATAGAATATAATGAATAACTAAGTGATGCATGCATGGATTTGTAGGTGGTGTTCTACAAGAGATTGCACAAGGTCTTCTTTGTTCCTTCCATTCCCAAATCTCCTTCCGGAAAAATTCTCAGAAAGGATCTCAAAGCCAAACTTTGTTGAATGTAATTTTTTATATTTATATTTCATTGATGATTCATGAACGTTCTTTTGTATCCACAATACTCGTGTCTTTCTTTAGATCATTTGTCGCAACAGTCAACTAAGAGTGTTAATAAACTGAATTATTTTAGACTAGTACTTTTATTTCAATGATTTGTTTTTTCACAAAGAAAATTAGGAAATGAAAAAGCATATTAATGTACAAAAAACTCCTTAGTGGGTTTAGAACTCCCCTTTCGTGGAATTATATGTACTCTTGGTTAGGTTAATCTTTTGAATAATACTTCTAAATTGGGGAAAAACCCCTATAGAAAAAAGAATAACGTAAATAAGCCGAATGTTTACGCATTTTATGAAACTAGAGATGAAGAAAATGAAAGGAGAAACCTTTATTGATGCGGAAAAGTAATGAAGTTTTTCTCTAAGGAGGTAGAAGGGATAATTTTCGATTTCAGTGGACTCGCGAAGCACAAATCTAAGGTATATTAAATCTTAGACCCAATACTCAATTTAAAACGTTTCAAAGAAACAAGACGGTGAAAACCACTAATTGAAGAACTCGCGTAGCAAGAACCAGGGGTATATTAAACCCAAGACCCAATGCTCACTTAGAACGCTTCTACAATCTTTGGTTAGTGAATGGCGCCACAAACAATGATGGAAATCACTTGATAAAACGGTTAATCACTCGGATATTACATACCAAGGATCGAAAAGTTCACAAGAAACAAAATGAGAATCACTCTCACAAAAAAAAAAAATGATTATTTCTGTATTTTCTGTATTTGTTGTGTTTTTCTCTTCTTTACATGTTTGTTCTCTTATGTAGAGAAATATCTGTACAAAGCTTACTAAAAGTCCACGTGTAAGGCAACCTATATTGACTTGTACTGACTGGCTATTCTGACTTCTAATTGCAGATTATTCTGACTTCTAATGGAAGATTTTATTGACTTGTATTGGCTGATTATTCTTATTTCTAATTGCATATTTTATTGACTTGTAATAGAGCTTTTAGAGGGAGCTTCTAGAGTGAGCTGCTGATTTTTCCACTTGACTCTCATTCAAGGCAGACTTCTTTTTACAATTTTCGTCACTCCTTTGGGCCATAAATAAAAAGCATTCATTCTGGACATTCTTGACTTGATAATAGATTCAGAATGGGCTGGACTTGATATATGTCATTTCCAATGGATTTGTGAATGCTCTCTTTATCCAGAATCTCTTGACTAAGCCCGTTAAGTGCATCCTTCATCTTTTTAGCTTGGGCTCTTGTAACTGGTCCAACATGTACAAGCAATGTTTCCTCTTGATCGTCCTTTCTGCTTTCCATGATCATATCATCCTCCTCTTCTTGAAAATTATTTGACCTCAAATCAAGCTCACCTACATCAAAAGGAAACAAGTCAGAATCATTGAAGGTACAACTTATGTTATACTTACCTTGCAAGTCTTGCTTGTAAGCTTCGGCATTGATCTCCTCTAGAACTTAGAATGGACCATCTTTTTTTGGCATCATTTTGGTCTTCCGTTGGGGTAAAAAAATATTCTTCTCTCATATGAACCCAAATCCAAATTCCAGGCTCAAAGATCAGTTGATGTCTCCCTTGGTTTGCTTTCTTTTGATATTTCTCTTTTCTCAAATGCTCCCATGGTTTATACTCAACTTGGTTAGCAAACTTCTCAAGCCACACGTAGTATAACCATGTTTTTAGTGCATGATCTTTCATTTCTTCATCCTGCATCAAAGAAACAACATAACTAGGCAAAACTAGGTCAAGATCTTTAGAGCTTAAAAACGACTCTTTGCACAGAAGTACATTCATTGGCTGATTTGAAAAGATTGCTCTCTTTATCTCACAAGACCTCACAAAGAAATTTGTGTGTTTCCTCACGGGTTTACTCTCATAGGCCTTTTCTGGGTTTTTCTCAAACTCTCACTCTCTTTTTGGTGGTAAGTGTTTGGGTCACTCAAAGCTTCTTGCTCCTCCTTTTGTTGCAGTTATAACTTATCTTGGTAAATCTCTTGTGGAGTCATTGGAACAAGCGTAAAATTTCTGCCTTTGTATCCAAACGTGTGCTTGTTTGTGTAACCATCATGACTCACACGTCTATCAAATTTCCAAGGCCTTCCCAATAGTATATGACCTGCTTGCATCGGTGCTACATCACACAACACCTCATCTTCATACTTTTCAATGCAAAACGTAATCAGAACTTGGCTTGTTACCTTCACTTCACCACTATCATTCAACCACTGCAGCTTATAAGGCTTGGAATACTTCTTGGTTTTTGAACCCAATTTCTCCACTAAAGTAGTGCTAGCAACATTTGTACATCTCCCTCGATCAATAATCAGACTACACACTTTTCTGAATGTGACATCTTGCATGGAACAGATTCTCACGCTGTGCATTCTCTTCTTCTCTGGCTTTCACACTCAATGACCTCTTTGCAACCAACAATTCACCTTTGGCAGGAAATTCTTCAACATCTTCTTCTAATGATGGTATAGAATCACAATTTACTTCTTCTTCAGTTTCTATTTCACCATTATCTCTAAGCACCATTGTTCTCCGATTGGGACATTCATTGGCATAATGACCCTTGCCATGGCACTTAAAGAATTGCACGTCACGGTTACGTGTATCAGAAGATTCAGTTTTAACTTTGTTTTCATGGCTAGTAGTGGATGGCTTTGCTTCGAATTTTGGTTTAGGGGTTGTCTTCTCCTCCTTTGAATAGCTTGGTTTCATTGTGGATGAATTGGAACCAAATATTTGATGTGAATTTCCCCTCCTCTTGAGCTGCTGCTCAATCAAAATAGCTTTATGCAACATATCCTCTAACTCCACATAATGTTGCATTTCCACTCTGTCTTGAATTTCACGATTCAAGCTATTAAGAAATCTCGCCATGGTAGCTTCTCTATATTCTTCAATGTTTGCTCTCATCATGAGAATCTCCATCTCCTGGAAATAATCCTCCACACTTCGATTGTCTTGATTCAATCGTCGTAGCTTTTGGTGTAGCTCTCGGTGATAATAGTTGGATACAAAATGCCTCCTCATTATAGCCTTTATCTCAGCCCATGTCTCAATGGGATACTCGCCATTTCGTCTCCTGCTTGTCACCAACTGATCCCACCAATTAATAGCATAATCACAAAATTCAGTGGCTGCAACTCGTACCTTCTTCACTTCAAAATAGTTTTGGCAATCAAAAATGAGCTCAATCTTTTTCTCCCACTGATATGATCATGATCAGCACGAAAAGAATGGAGCTTAAACCTGAGTTTGAACCTGAGCTTGAACCTGATGGAAACGTGCTTGTAGCTGAGGAGGAGCTTGTAGCTGAGGAAGCAGCTCATTGTGGAGTGAAGATTGAGCCAAACCGAAGAAGACATGATCCTAAACCTCCCTGGTTTTTGATCCACGTTCAAAGAGTATCAACAAATGGATAAGTGATTCATTTGCATTTTTTTTCCCTTACCTTTGGTTTTGTCCCAATGGGTTTTCCAAGGAAGGTTTTTAATGAGGCTTATGAATCACTTTCACATCATCCATTTGTTGATCAAGACCCCAAATTTTGACCCAATGGAACAGATATGAAACCCATGCCATTTTATGCACATTACAGGCCCAAGAAGAGCCCAAAACAAGTGTCTAATTTTCTGGCCAAGAGAAGTGACGAAAATGGAAGTGCAAGGGTCAATTTTCAACTTAGAATTAATGTTGTTATTTTCTAGATAGTCTGCATGTAGACTTGTCTTTTCTATTTAATTTCTTTGTTTCCCTCATTGTAAAACTATCTATCTTTTTATTCTAAAACCTTTTAAGTTAGATCATCTCTTGTTGGTGTGTAATATCCACAAGAAATCATGTTCTTCCCTTTGGTGCGTTATATCCGAAGAGATAGCAGAGGTAAATCAAAGATCTTTCCGCATCTTTTGTGTGACCATTCGATCCCCATCCTTTGAATCTCGAAATCCCTGGATTTTGTGGTTGCAAAACTTATCCCGAACACGTTCAGAGTGATGATCTTAGGAGGAGTGTGTCACCCACTCTAGATATGCATCAGGATAATTCTTCCCATGAAATGATGGAATCTTCAACTTAATACCTCCCAAGTTGTCATCAGTTTGATCCCTTTCTTCTCTAGCACGTTGTGGTCTCCTACGGCTCCCCATTGATGAATGATCATCATGGCTGTAGTAATTGACTTCTTATTTAACCCTTGCTTGTCTAGGTTGATTTCCTTCTCTCCTAATAGGCAGATTTCATGGTTGCCTCTGTTGTGCACCCTCTTGTACTCTATCCATTCTCGCATGGACAACTTCTAACTCAATCCTCATCAACCGTGTCATCTCTCCTAACAAGGCTTGAATTTGAAGATTTAGAATGGCTGGTTGTTGGTTCTCATCATCGTTGTTGTTGCTGTTTTCTCCATGGTTAGACATGATTGTACCTGCAAAGAAATGTTAGTAGTAAAAGACCTCACAATCTCTCAAGTGTTTCACTCAAAAGTATTTCACTCAGTTTGGCTTTTACCCTCTAATATCCTCACGCACTCTGCCTTCTAGTGATCCTCAAAGAGTTCTTATAGAACTAACCAATACAACTCAATATGCTTTCCCCAAAGTAGATCAATGACCAAAATAAGGAGATTGTAGATACAAAGTGAGTCTAAGAAGATCTTTCAAGAACATATTGCACATAAGCTTTTAACAAAGCAAATGATGGAATAAGAAATTTTAGAATGCAAAAACAATCCAGAACTTCTTTGATTTTTTTTTTAATGGAACTCTATATATATATATATATTTTTTTTTTTTTTTTTTTTTTGTTGCTGGACTTTTAGAAATGAAAACTGAAAATGGAAGAAACGAAGATGAAATGGTAGAAAATGAAACAAATAAGATGAACATATTAGATGGAATGATAAACCTTTCTTAGAGATTTGCTCTGATACCAGATGATGTGGAAAACCAAAGGAAGTTTTTCTCTAAGGAGTTAGAAGGGATAATCCTCGACTTCAGTGGACTCGCGAAGCACAAACCTAAGGTATATTAAACCTTAGACCCAATACTCAACTTAAAATGCTCCAAAGAAACAAGGCGGTGAAAACCTCTAATTGAAGAACTCGCGTAGCAAGAACCATGAGTATATTAAACCCAAGATCCAATGCTCACTTAGAACGCTTCTACAATCTTTGGTTAGTGAATGGCGCCACAAACAATGATGGGAATTGCTTGATAAGCAGGTTGATCACTTGGATATTACACACCAAGGATCGAAAAGTTCACAAGGAACAAAATGAAAATCACTCTCACAAAAGAAGAAATCTGATTATTTTTGTATTTGTTGTGTTTTTCTCTTCTTTACATGTTTGTTCTCTTATACAGAGAAATATCTATACAAAGCTTACTAAGAGTCTACCTATAAGGCATCCTATATTGACTTGTAATGGCTGATTATTCTGACTTCTGATTGCAGATTATTCTGACTTATAATGGCAGATTTTATTGACTTGTATTGGCTGATTATTCTGACGTCTAATTGCATATTTTATTGACTTGTAATGGAGCTTCTAGAGGGAGCTTCTAGAGTGAGCTGCTGATTTTTCCACTTGACTCTCATTCAAGGCAGAATTCTTTTTACAATTTTCGTCACTCCTTTAGGCCATAAATAAAATGCATTCATTATGGACCATCTTGACTTGATAATAAATTCAGAATTGGCTGTACTTGATATATGTTATTCCCAATTGATTTTTGAATGCTCTCCTTGTCCAGAATCTCTTGAATAAGCCCGTTAAGCGCATCATTCATATTTTTAACCTGGGCTCTTGTAACTGGTCCAACAAGTACAAGCAATGCTTCCTCTTGATCGTCCTTTATGCTTTCCATGATCATATCATTTATGGAGTAAAATGGAAAGAACAATGAAAATTTAAAGTTTTGAATTTTATTGTACTCAATGTTTTTGGTTACATTGTGTTTACTATTTATAGCATAAACAATAGGTTTATTTTCAGTCTATGACAGTCAACTAGAAGAGGATCAAATATGTTGCTTGTTTTGATTTGATGAGCTATCCTCAAAGGTGCTTTTGATTTTGTATTTGCGCAACCTTCCTCTACTCTTCCTCTGCTTTTGTCTTTTGTGTCATGAGGAAGAGATGACCATTGGTGAGTGCTGTTGGGCTTGATATTCTGACTGGGCTGAGCTTGAGTAATGGGCTTCGAACATGGTTTTGAATATGGTGGGAGAGTCTCTTGTTGTGTCAGAGGCTTTGCTCTAATAGCCCCCCTCAAACTTGGAGTGGGTGGAACATCAACTCCCAGTTTGAATTGTAAAGAACAAAAGGAACCTTGAGGCTGTGAGTTTGTCACATGAGCAATGGCTCCCGTATCAGGGTACCATTCAAGACCAGAGTGATCTGAGACATCCGTGATTCTCATAGCTGCAAGAGCACGGGGAAAATCTTCATGTTGGTAAGCATTGTTGAATCTGTGCCAGCATTGTAAAGCAAGATGTCCCCGTTTTTAACATATCTGACACACAAGTCTTGTTGTGTTATCAGATGAAGACACTGGCCCTGAGGAGGAAGAGCTTCATGAAGATGGTGAGATTTGTTGATGGAAACCTCGAACTCTGGTTGAGAAGGATCCTCTTCTCTTAGATCCACCAAAACGACCATAAGAGTTTCCTCTTCCACAATTGTTGTTGTTGTTGTAATAGCTTGAAGGAACATCATACCTTGTGATGTATTGAAAGTCAAGTGAGGAGAAACATAAGGTTCAACAACATATCTTCGAATACGATCCCATAGCTAGTTAACCGTTGAACCACATCTTCAAAGGTAGGACTAGGGTAAACATCCATTGAACCTTCAATAGTAGTTTTGATAGGTTTATATTCACGGCCAAGACCATGTAAAGCATTAAAGATCTTCATTTTCTCACCAACTAGAATGCCAATAGAGGTAAGTTGGTCACAAATACCTTTGACATCTCTGAGATACTCGATCATGGTCTTATTGTTCTTAGAGGTGGTTTGCAGGCTTCTCTGCAGCTCGAAGGAGGAGACCCGATTAAAATGTTTAGCCAGTGCGAGCGAAACATGCTGAGATGTGTGAGAGCCCACCACGGCACTAAGAATATCTTCAGAGAGGGAATCAAGCAGCCATTCCTTTACACTTGATATGATCTGGTCTAAGCAAGGTAGTCGTGATTTTGTGCTTCACCAGTGAAACCTTCGATGTTGGGAACATGAATAATGGGTGAGGGTGAGCTTGTGGCACCGGTGACAAATGAGATAATTTTTTTCCGTGAGCTTAATGGTAACACATTTGGAGATAATTAAAACTGGATGAGAGGGAAGATCCATGGCTCTTATACCATGAAAGCAGAAACTTTTATGGAGTAAAATGGAGAGGACAATGAAAAGTTTTGATTTTTATTTCACTCAAAAATTTTGGTTACATTGTGTTTGCTATTTATACCATAAACATTGGATTTATTTTCCGTCTATGATGTCAGCTAGAAGAGGATCAAATATATTGCTTCTTTTGATTTGATGAGTGAGCTGTCTTCAAAGATGCTTTTGCTTTTGTATTTGCGGCACCTTCCTCTTTGTGTTATGAGGAAGAGATGACCGTTTATGAGTGGTGTTGGGTTTGATTGGGTTGAGAGTAATGGGATTCGAACATGGTTTTGAATGCGGTGGAAGAGTATCTTGTTGTGTCAGGGCTTTGTGTAACACCCGTGATCCGTGTCTATACTTTTGGTATGAGTGATGATCGAGATTGGTTCGGGTATGGCTTGGAAAAGCTAGGAATTTTGCCTAAGGCATGGAAAGCTACGGCAGTTTGACCCATGGGTCACGTTTTTAGCACCTTGGGTCGAGTTTCAGCTAGATTGGTACTAATGGGCCGTGAGTTTGAGGAGTTGCTACTGGGCCTTTGGGCCTTGGGTCATGAATTTCCACTTTTGGGCCGAGTTTTAGCAAATGTTGATTAATGGGCCTTGGGTCACGAAACAGCCACCTTTGGGCCGAGATTTCATTAAAAGGATGGCGGTTTGGACTGGTTTGGGCTGGTTTGGTTCGGTTTGGTTTGAGTGGTGATATATATACCCAAGTTAGGGTTTTCACGTGGGTGTTAGAGATTTTGGCAGCCGTTTGAGAGCTTCTTCTTCTTCTTGGCCGTGGGAGATAAACGAGAAGCCAAAGGTGTGAGTTCTTCGTGGTGATCCTTCATACGCTAGAGATATCGAGAGCTAAAGTGGACGAGTTCATTCGTGTGGTTAGCGTGATCAAGTGTTAGGTAAGGATCGTGAATCCCTTGTGTTTACCTCCATAAGATTCGTGTGTGTTGGCTCTGATTTTTGATGATCATGATTCGTCAAAGGGAAGGAAGTGATTCGTTTCACGTGTGGATCATCCGCGTGGTGTAGGCGAGTGGATCGTGGTGAGATCCATAAACCCGTGGGTGTTATCAATTGTTTAGCCTTGATCCAGCTCTGATCCGTGTTGTTTGGTTTGTCGAAGGAAGAGTTTGGTGATTGGCCGTGGGGTTAGATCTCGTTGTGGTGCGTTCAAGAGCTAGGGTTTGCAAGATCTCGTCGTGGTGTGTTGAGATCTAGGTATGGATCATTAAACCCGTGTGTTTTCTTCGATCTATGGTATGGTTTGGTTCTAATTTTTTGACGTTTGATCCGTTGGAAGGCAGTTTGGGTTGATCCGGGTGTGTCGGGTCACGTTTGGGTCGATACACGTGTGTCGGGTGGACTGTCGGGTCGTCTGCCGTACGTCCCAGGGACGTCCGTACGTAGCAGGCGGGTCGTCCGTACGTACCAGGTGGGTCAGCAGTACGTACCAGGGTCGTCCGTACGTACCAGGCGGGTCATCCGTACGTACCAGGTGGGTCAGCAGTACGTACCAGGTGGGTCGTCCGTACGTACCAGGTGGGTCGTCCGTACGTACCAGGTGGGTCGTCCGTACGTACCAGGTGGGTCGTCCGTACGTACCAGGTGGGTCAGCCGTACGTACCAGGTGGGTCAGCCGTACGTACCAGGGCGTGTTTGCGTGTGGTTCGGGTAAGGTTCGATTCAACCTTAAAAGTTATCGAACGTTTGTGTTTGGTTTGGTCTTTTAAGATGTTTGCTTGTGGTTTGTGGTGTGTTTGGATTGTGTGGATTAGGTGTGTGTGTACGGATTTCTAAGGATAGCAATCGTACCAAGGTTTTCCATCGACCAACCGTTTGCTAAGGTGAGTTCGTAACCGTAGCTAATGTCTAGGGTTGTTTGAATGGCTCATGGAGTCTATGGTTGCTGTTTGTGTTTGAGGTGATACACTTCGGTGTATGGTGCTACACTTCGGTGTAAAGGTATACTTAAGTATACGGTGTATGGTGATGATAGTGTGCACACGTATGTCATGTTTGGTGTTTGATCAACACGGTTTGGTACGTTCGCGTACGGTTTGATGTTTGTTGTTTGAGGTTGGTTTGTTAACGTTTGAGCATGATTGGATAATATGCTAGTTTGAGTTTGTTAAAAGTTGGCTTGATATTTGAATGCAATATTGGCTTTATGTTTGTCGTTTGGATAATGTTGGATGTTAGCTGGTGAGACGGGATGACCAATCTCACTAAGCAAATTCGTTTGTTTATGCCCCCTTTCATGGTGGCAGGTAATGGAAGTGGCTAAGAAGCACGCGAGACAAGGCTGGAAAGGAGGGGATGGATTAGGACGGGTTTTATGGTTATGTTATGCATTCGTTTGACATTGGTTTGTTATTACTTACGTTGGTGGGTTATTTATTAATGCTAAGTTGAACCTGATTCCCGTTTGTTAAGGTGCTAGTTGTTGAACCACTATCGTTTGTGAACCACGTTTGGTATTGAAATAAAGTCTCTGATTTTCCTTTATATTAAACGTAAGGTTTTTTCCTATGCATGTTTGTGAGCCCGCTTAGGTTGTTAGTCTTCCGCTAAGTTGTAATTGAATGAATTATTTTATTAATGGCCGAAATTTTTACTAAGTGTAGTACGGTCATTGGCATGTGTTTGCTGGTATCTTAACCTCGGGTAGGATTTACGGGGTTAGGGTGTCACAAGTTGGTATCAGAGCGCGGTTCATTCTAGGATTGTTTGCATGGGGTTTTAGTGGGCTGTCTAATCCATCCTTCCAGCTGTCTCGCGGTAAGTCTTTATGTTTGTAGATGTGTTGCTAAGTTAGTTCATTACTAACTTAGTATATATCATCTGGTTTGGTTTGTAGATGGCTAACCGTAACGGTAGGAAGGCAAGGCGTACTGCAGCGGCGGCAGCAGCCGCGAGTAACACTGAGAGCAGTGTGGCTAGGAGTTCTGATCATGGGGAGGACCGTCAGGGTGATGATCCCGTGGAGGTTGGTCAGAATGTGGGGAACGTGGGTGTTAATGCAGCGAATGTTCAGGCTGCGGCAGCTGGTCCGACTCGGGAGGAGTTTGGACAGATGTTGGGTGCCTTGACCCAGATCTTGGCAAGGTTGCCGCAGGTTGCACCAGCGCCTGCTGTTGTGGAGGCACCAGTGGAGGTGGTACCACCAGCAGACGTGGTACAACCGGCAGCGGTTCAGGGGGCGGTTGGTGTAATTCCGTCCTATCTAACCATGATGGAGCACATGGTGAGATTGGGAACCCAGAAGTTTGAAGGTGGTTCTGATCCGGTGGAGGCTGACGAGTGGAAGTCGAGGATGGAGAGGAACTTCGTTTCTATTCGTTGCCCGGAGGACTACAAGAAGGATATCGCAGTGCACTTCTTGGGTGAGAAGGCCTACGATTGGTGGATGGGTGTATCAGGGAGGATGCTGAACCCTGATTGTTCGTGGGAAGTTTTCTGTGGGGAATTTCGAGCTAAGTATTTCCCACCGGAAGCAGCCGATCGTCTGGAGAGTGAGTTCTTGGAGTTGCGTCAGGGTAGTATGACCATCCGGGAGCTCGAAGTGGAGTTCAATAGGCTGAGGAAGTATGCTGGACGGCATATGGAAGATGAGGATGCTCGTATCCATTGGTTCACGAGGGCTATGCGGATTGATCTCCGTAACCGTGTCCGGATGAGCAACTTTACTACGCTTACCGAGCTAGTAGAGAAGGCAGCAGCTTTGGAGTCCGGGTTGGACGAAGAAGCAAGGCAACTTGGTGCGGTTAAGCAGACGGTTCCAGCAGCACCGTATGCTAAGAGTGGGAACGTTTCTGGGCAGAAACGGAAATGGGATAAGCACAAGAGTGGGGGTAAGGTGACCACTACTCGGAGTGCATGTCCGAAGTGTGGGAAGGTGCATCCAGGTCTGTGTAGGATGGCATCTGGGGGATGTTTCCGTTGTGGCAGCACGGAACATAAGCTTAGCGAGTGCACAGCTCCAAAGTTGTGTTACCATTGTGGCGAGCCGGGGCATATCAGGCCCAATTGTCCGAAGCTGGTTCAACAAGGTGGGAGTCAGCCGTCGGCTAAGAGGCAAGCTGTTGGGACAGCCGTGATGCCAAGGGTGTACTCGATTTCGGAGGATGCTATTGATCCAAGTTCGTCTCGTCCGATTTCTGGTTAGTACATCTATCTCGCCTGGTAAATTGCGTTTGAGTTTATAGTTTGCGTTTGGAAATTGCGTTTGCGTTTGCGTTTGAGTTTGCCGTTGCGTTTGTGTTTGTCGTTTGTTGGTTGAGTCTTAGCATTCTAAATGAATGTGTAGGGACTGTTTGTATGGGCGGATTAGCGACTCATGTGTTGTTCGATTCTGGAGCAACACATTGTTTTGTTAATCCGGAGTTAGTGGGAAAGGGTGGGTTCGTAAAGGAACCGGTGGAGCAACTGGGAATGGTCCAAGCACCAGGTGGACAGGTGATGATGACCTACGGGATGGTCATGAATGTCTCGGTGATGATCGATGGGATCGATATGCCGGCAGACTTGAGGGTTTGTCATGTCAAGTTCTACGATGTGATTTTGGGCATGGATTGGCTCGACAAGTATAAGGCGCATCTAGACTATCACCGGAGGCGTGTTTGGTTCGAGAAAGGCGATGCGAGAGTTGTGTTTCAAGGGATTCAGACTTCGCCAAGCAGTTTGATCGTGTCGGCTATCCAAGCCGGGCAGTTGATCGAGAAAGGGTGTGAAGTCTATCTGGCTACTATCAACATTGGTGAGGAGGAACCAATGGCCGAGTTGAGGGAAATTCCAGTGGTAAGGGATTTCGTGGACGTGTTCGAGTCGTTGACTGGACTACCACCGGCAAAGTCAGATCCATTCACCATTGAGTTGGAGCCTGGTACGGCTCCGATCTCTAAGGCACCGTATAGGATGGCGCCTGCTGAGATGGCCGAGCTGAAGAAGCAGCTCAGTGAGTTGGTGGACAAGGGTTTTGTTCGTCCGAGCAGTTCACCGTGGGGAGCACCGGTGTTGTTCGTTAAGAAGAAGGATGGGAGTTTTTGGTTGTGTATCGATTACCGTGGGTTGAACCGGGTAACCGTGAAGAACAGGTATCCTTTGCCAAGGATTGATGAGTTGTTGGACCAACTCAAGGGTGCTACCTGTTTTTTGAAGATCGATTTGGCTTCGGGTTATCATCAGATTCCGGTAGCCGAGGAGGATGTCCGTAAGACCGCCTTTAGGACGAGGTACGGTCATTACGAGTTTGTGGTGATGCCGTTTAGGTTGACTAACGCACCGGCAGCGTTTATGAAGCTCATGAACAACGTGTTCAGGGAGTATTTGGACGAGTTTGTCATCATCTTTATCGATGACATTCTGGTGTACTCGAGAGACCGAGAGGAACACCGAATCCATTTGGGGAAGGTGTTGAGTAGGCTGAGGGAGCAGAGGTTGTTCGCCAAGTTCAGCAAGTGTAGCTTCTGGAAGAAGGAGATTGGGTTCTTGGGTCATATCGTCTCAGACCAGGGAGTGTCCGTTGACCCAGGGAAGATCAAGGCCTTAGAGGAGTGGCCAAGACCGCAGAATGCGTCTGAAATAAAGAGTTTTCTCGGATTGGCTGGGTACTACAGGAAATTCGTGAGGGGATTTGCTAGTACGGCCAAGTCTATGACACAGCTAACGGGAAAGGATGTTCCGTTCGTGTGGGCGGCCGAGTGTGAGAAGAGTTTCTCGACACTTAAGAAGATGCTAACCAGTGCACCAGTGTTAGCATTGCCCGAGCCGGGTGAACCGTTTGTGGTTTATACGGATGCTTCAAAGTTGGGTCTGGGATGTGTTCTGATGCAGAAGGGTAAGGTGATTGCTTATGCGTCCAGGCAGTTAAGGAAGCATGAAGGGAACTACTCTACCCATGATCTAGAGATGGCAGCGGTGGTATTTGCGTTAAAGATTTGGAGATCCTATCTCTACGGTGGTAAGGTTCAGGTCTTCACCGACCATAAGAGCTTGAGGTATATTTTTACTCAGCCCGAGTTGAACCTTAGGCAGCGTAGATGGATGGAGTTGGTTGCAGACTATGACGTGTCTATCGAATACCATCCGGGTAAGGCCAATTCCGTGGCCGATGCACTAAGTCGGAAGCGTGCAGTGGTGGCTTCGGAAAAGGACATGGAGTCATTGGTAAGCATGGTGAGTGCTTTGCGGCTAGCGGTTTTGACTGATGAGGTGGAACCGTTGGGTTTGGGAGTAGCAGATCAGACGGATTTGTTGACTCGTGTTAGAGCAGCCCAGGAAAAGGATGAGAAGTTGAATCAGGCAGCTCAGAATGATAAGACCGAGTACCAGATTTCGAATAATGGTACGATTCTGGTGCATGGTCGAGTGTGTGTTCCTAGCGATAAGGTGTTAAAGGACGAGATCCTTAAGGAAGCACACCAGTCTAAGTTCTCCATTCATCCGGGAGCAACTAAGATGTATCGTGACCTGAAGAGGTACTACCAGTGGGTAGGAATGAAGCGTGATGTTGCTAAGTGGGTTGCGAGTTGTCCGACGTGCCAGTTGGTTAAGGCTGAACATCAGGTTCCGGGAGGTTTACTGCAGAAGTTACCGATTCCCGAGTGGAAGTGGGACATGATCACGATGGATTTTGTCACGGAATTACCGATGTGTGACGGTAAGGATGCGATTTGGGTCATCGTGGACCGATTGACCAAATCGGCACATTTCTTGGCAGTTAACCGAAATGACAGATCGGAGAAGCTAGCTGAGATCTATGTGAAGGAGATTGTGCGTTTGCACGGAGTTCCGGCAAGTATTGTGTCTGATAGGGATTCTAAGTTTGCTTCGGCGTTTTGGAGGGTGTTGCAGAAACGGTTTGGGACTAAGGTCCATATGAGTACTGCGTATCATCCTCAGACGGACGGACAGTCCGAGAGAACGATTCAGACTCTGGAGGATTTGCTAAGGGCGGCAATCCTAGATTGGGGTGGAAATTGGGAGAGCCACTTGTCGTTGGCTGAGTTTGCGTACAACAATAGCTACCAAGCTAGTATCGGTATGTCACCGTTCGAAGCCTTGTATGGCAGGCCTTGTCGTATACCCCTTTGTTGGACACAAGTGGGGGAGAGGAGCATCTTTAGTAGAGATTTCGTGGACGATACGACTGAGAAGGTCCGAATTTTGAGAGTAAAGCTTAAGGAAGCTCAGGACCGGCAAAAGAGCTATGCGGATAAGCGTCGGAGAGAGCTGACTTTTGAGGTTGGGGATATGGTCTACTTGAAGATGGTCACCTACAAGGGTAAAGAGCGGTCTAGTAAGACGGCTAAGTTGAGTCCGAGGTACATGGGTCCGTATCGGATTGTGGAAAGGATCGGTGCAGTGGCATATAAGTTGGATTTGCCACCGGCCCTGAAAGCTTTCCATAAGGTGTTTCACGTTTCCATGCTAAGGAAATGCATGGTAAACGGTGAAAACTTGGTTGTAAACCCTCCGGCAGATTTGCAGTCTAATCTGACCGTGGAAGGTAGACCTGTTAGGATCATTGACCGGAGAGTCCGAGCAGGCCAAAGGAAAAAGGTCAAGTTGATTCAGGTCGTATGGGATTGCGATGGTGAGGAAGAGATCACGTGGGAACCAGAAACGTCAATGAAAGAAAGGTTTCCTAAGTGGTTCGACAAGCAAGTGGTGGAAGCACCTAAGAGAAAGGGTAAGGCTTGAGCCGATTCGAGGACGAATCGATGCTAAGTGGGGGAGAATTGTAACACCCGTGATCCGTGTCTATACTTTTGGTACGAGTGATGATCGAGATTGGTTCGGGTATGGCTTGGAAAAGCTAGGAATTTTGTCTAAGGCATGGAAAGCTACGGCAGTTTGACCCATGGGTCACGTTTTTAGCACCTTGGGTCGAGTTTCAGCTAGATTGGTACTAATGGACCATGAGTTTGAGGAGTTGCTACTGGGCCTTTGGGCCTTGGGTCATGAATTTCCACTTTTGGGCCGAGTTTTAGCAAATGTTGATTAATGGGCCTTGGGTCACGAAACAGCCACCTTTGGGCCGAGATTTCATTAAAAGGATGGCGGTTTGGACTGGTTTGGGCTGGTTTGGTTCGGTTTGGTTTCAGTGGTGATATATATACCCAAGTTAGGGTTTTCACGTGGGTGTTAGAGATTTTGGCAGCTGTTTGAGAGCTTCTTCTTCTTCTTGGCCGTGGGAGATAAACGAGAAGCCAAAGGTGTGAGTTCTTCGTGGTGATCCTTCATACGCTAGAGATATCGAGAGCTAAAGTGGACGAGTTCATTCGTGTGGTTAGCGTGATCAAGTGTTAGGTAAGGATCGTGAATCCCTTGTGTTTACCTCCATAAGATTCGTGTGTGTTGGCTCTGATTTTTGATGATCATGATTCGTCAAAGGGAAGGAAGTGATTCGTTTCACGTGTGGATCATCCGCGTGGTGTAGGCGAGTGGATCGTGGTGAGATCCATAAACCCGTGGGTGTTATCAATTGTTTAGCCTTGATCCAGCTCTGATCCGTGTTGTTTGGTTCGTCGAAGGAGGAGTTTGGTGATTGGTCGTGGGGTTAGATCTCGTTGTGGTGCGTTCAAGAGCTAGGGTTTGCAAGATCTCGTCGTGGTGTGTTGAGATCTAGGTATGGATCATTAAACCCGTGTGTTTTCTTCGATCTATGGTATGGTTTGGTTCTGATTTTTTGATGTTTGATCCGTTGGAAGGCAGTTTGGGTTGATCCGGGTGTGTCGGGTCACGTTTGGGTCGATACACGTGTGTCGGGTGGACTGTCGGGTCGTCTGCCATACGTTCCAGGGACGTCCGTACGTACCAGGCGGGTCGTCCGTACGTACCAGGTGGGTCAGCAGTACGTACCAGGGTCGTCCGTACGTACCAGGCGGGTCGTCCGTACATACCAGGTGGGTCAGCAGTACGTACCAGGGTCGTCTGTACGTACCAGGTGGGTCGTCCGTACGTACCAGGTGGGTCGTCCGTACGTACCAGATGGGTCGTCCATACGTACCAGGTGGGTCGTCCGTACATACCAGGTGGGTCAGCCGTACGTACCAGGGCATGTTTGCGTGTGGTTCGGGTAAGGTTCGATTCAACCTTAAAAGTTATCGAACGTTTGTGTTTGGTTTGGTCTTTTAAGACGTTTGCTTGTGGTTTGTGGTGTGTTTGGATTGTGTGGATTAGGTGTGTGTGTACGGATTTCTAAGGATAGCAATCGTACCAAGGTTTTCCATCAACCAACCGTTTGCTAAGGTGAGTTCGTAACCGTAGCTAATGTCTAGGGTTATTTGAATGGCTCATGGAGTCTATGTTTGCTGTTTGTGTTTGAGGTGATACACTTCGGTGTATGGTGCTACACTTCGGTGTAAAGGTATACTTAAGTATACGGTGTATGGTGATGATAGTGTGCACACGTATGTCATGTTTGGTGTTTGATCAACACAGTTTGGTACGTTCGCGTACGGTTTGATGTTTGTTGTTTGAGGTTGGTTTGTTAACGTTTGAGCATGATTGGATAATATGCTAGTTTGAGTTTGTTAAAAGTTGGCTTGATATTTGAATGCAATATTGGCTTTATGTTTGTCGTTTGGATAATGTTGGATGTTAGCTGGTGAGACGGGATGACCGATCTCACTAAACAAATTCGTTTGTTTACGCCCCCTTTCATGGTGGCAGGTAATGGAAGTGGCTAAGAAGCACGCGAGACAAGGCTGGAAATGAGGGGATGGATTAGGACGGGTTTTATGGTTATGTTATGCATTCGTTTGACATTGGTTTGTTATTACTTACGTTGGTGGGTTATTTATGAATGCTAAGTTGAACCTGATTCCCGTTTGTTAAGGTGTTAGTTGTTGAACCACTATCGTTTGTGAACCACGTTTGGTATTGAAATAAAGTCTCTGATTTTCCTTTATATTAAACGTAAGGTTTTTTCCTATGCATGTTTGTGAGCCCGCTTAGGTTGTTAGTCTTCCGCTAAGTTGTAATTGAATGAATTATTTTATTAATGGCCGAAATTTTTACTAAGTGTAGTACGGTCATTGGCATGTATTTGCTGGTATCTTAACCTCGGATAGGATTTACGGGATTAGGGTGTCACACTTTGCTCTAATAGAAAATATCAATAAAAATCCATTCTCGTGAAGAATCGCTAAGCGGCCGTGTTAACTTCTACTACAAAAAATTAAGAAGAGATTGAATTGGACTAACAAATATGTGGGCTTGGCAGATTTTAGACCGAGTTGGGCCGGACTATATGTCAAAAAAGAAGAAGAAACCAAGACTTGTGTACACCTGTCATAATTTCATTGGTCATGCTTACGCAGACGGGTTTCTGAGAGAATTTAAGAGGAAAGTCTGTGTCATTTCCGTCTTCTTTGTCCAAAACCAACCGCTCCTGAAGGCTTCATTGAGTATCTCTATCTCCGATTATCAGCTTCTTCTTTCCTGTGTACGTTTTTCTTCCCTGATCTTTGTGTTTGATCGATTTCTCAATTTCTGGGCTTTGGGTTCCTAGTTTACATGTATAATCATCAGCTTCTCCTAGTTTACATTGACCAATGGGATTGAAATCTGGATTTTGTTTTCCCTCTATGTGATCTATTGTGAAGCAGGTTGAGGACAATGATTCGGCTAAGGGTTTACGCGGGGATTAGTACTCTCGCCGCGTTAGCTGTGATTTATCATGCTTTTAGCAGCCGGGGTCAATTTTACCCAGCGACTGTGTATCTATCGACGTCGAAGATCAGTTTGGCGCTCCTTCTCAACATGGGTTTGGTCTTAATGTTCAGCTTATGGAATCTGGTCAAACTTGTGTTTCTGGGTTCCCTTAGGGAAGCCGAGGTGGAGCGTCTGAATGAGCAAGCGTGGAGAGAACTCATGGAGATTCTCTTTGCCATCACTATCTTCCGACAGGACTTCTCTGTTGCTTTTCTCTCTTTGGTAGTCACTCTTTTGTTGATCAAGGCTTTGCATTGGATGGCTCAGAAGAGAGTCGAGTATATTGAGACTACTCCTTCTGTTACTTTACGCTCTCATGTTCGTATTCTTTCTTTCATGCTTTTCCTCCTCCTCTTAGATTGTCTCCTTACCTACACTTCTATACGCCAATTGATTCACTCCCGAAAGGCTTCCATGTCAGTCTTCTTCACGTTTGAGTATGTTTCTTTTCCTTCTTACTTTTTGTGGAAGAATAACTCTGACCTTTGTTTGAGCTCTTTAGGTGTTAGAGAAGAACTATATGGGAAACTATTGCTATTTTTCTATGAACCCTACTTGGATGCCTTTTAAATATTGTTTCAGTTACTAGGATCCTTGTTTAATCAACCCCCTATCTTTGAAAACTTATGCTAGATTCTTAGCACGAAAGTTACATGACACATCTATTGAGAATAGCTGAATATATGGTGGAAGGGTGCAGATGATCAAAAGTTTAAGGGATATTTATTCCATGATGTTAGCTTTGTTGATGTTCCATATAGTTTAGTTATGTATCCGTCTGTGAATATGCCCCCCTGTTAGCAGTTTGTTCTTATGATTAAGTCTTAATGAGCTTCGCATCATACAGCCTAGCTTTAGACTTACTTGACAATTTTATGTTGCAGGTATATGATTCTAGCCACAACAACTATTTCTATTATTGTGAAGTATGCCTTCTATGTCACTGATATGCTCATGGAAGGTCAATGGGAAGCAAAACCAGTATATACTTTCTATCTGGAGCTTGTCCGTGACTTGCTTCACTTGTCCATGTATCTTTGCTTCTTCCTTATGATATTCATGTAAGTTTTTTTAGTCCATTCTCGTTTTTCCTTATTCCCATCTTAGATGTTATACTAAAAGGCAATTGAATCCTGACTAACTAACATGCTGAAATTAGCATGTCATAACTCATTATCGCCTTATCTATCTACAGTTTTTTATGCTGGATACTGGTTCAAGAGTTATAACTATATCTTTACATCTATATCCATCTATAAGTCTTCTCTTGGTTACCTTAGTGCTTTCATATATTTTACTTTTAGACGATGAGAATCATAAATGAGAAACAATAAGCACCCGGAAAGCCAAAACAATAGTTCATACTCAATCCATAGACCTGAAAATTTGCGTCAATCTTTATGCAGTTTCCTGTGTAGTTTACCATGCAATCGTATTTCACCTAGGGCTTTGATAGCATTTTTGGTATCATATCCTGATTCAAGTATCAACTTTTTATTGCATAGGAACTATGGCCTTCCCTTGCATCTAATACGGGAGCTCTACGAAACGTTCAGAAACTTCAAGATTCGTGTGACTGATTACCTCCGGTATCGTAAAATCACATCCAATATGAATGATCGGTTTCCTGATGCAACTCCTGAAGAACTTAGTTCGTAAGTTCTAGATATTCCCAGAAGATTAATGTTTCCAAATATTCTAAATATCTTACGAGCCGTTTGCAACTGCTTATTCTTAACTTCATTATGGTTATATAGTCATATCAATCACAGTTCTTATATGTGGGGTTTGCAGAAATGATGCCACCTGTATCATATGCCGTGAAGAAATGACCTCAGCAAAGAAATTAATATGTGGCCATCTCTTTCATGTGCATTGTCTTCGGTCGTGGTTGGAACGACAGAACACATGTCCGACCTGCAGAGCGCTGGTTGTACCAGCTGAGAATGCTACATCAACAGCTTCTGGAAACCGTGGACCACACCAAGAATTGCTGCAGCAGGGTACCGATCTTGCTATTTATACATATTATCATAATGAAATCTTAGTAATTTTGGACTCTGTGCTCCCAATTTTATTTGTGTCTTGAGGTTATTGGTATGGAGAATGACATATGTGCTCAGCATGTCCGGAAGGTGAATCTTTTTGTTTTGGGAAACATCGAGACTAATGATGCTCTTCGCTTTGAACAGGAATGGGTACTTCAAGTTCAGATGGCCAGAGTTCTTCTGTTGCTGCTGCTGCAAGTGGGAATTTGAGCAGGCACGAGGCTAGGTTTCAAGCTGCTGCTTCTGCAGCCTCCATATATGGGAGATCTGTTGTTTATCCATCTTCTGCAAACACTCTAGTATGGTATGTGTGAAAGCTATACCCAAACAAATAGTACATAGCATGCATAACAAAAATATTCAGACACGATTTTAGTTAGGTTCTTTTGAGTCTTCTACTTTCAGCTATTATGGTGCCAGATTCTCTCTCGTGTCTTTTTATTTCACCTGTACATTTTCATATGATGTCTTGAATGTATCATGTTAGCCCGGGACTTGGCTTGTATAATCTTTCTTTAACTTCTGTCATCATTCATTATATATGATGGTAGAGAAAGAGCTAACACTAAGATTGGACATATGAAGGTCGCAAGGTTATTCATTGCTTACTCAGACGGAGCTAGAAGCTCAGAGGAGATTTCTTGAGTCCCAAATCGAGGTACGTTGATACAATTTGTACAAAAACTACCTTTTTCGTAAGAGACTCAAGAGTTCTATCAAATTGTTTCCCCGGTAGGTGTTACAAAACCAACTTCGGCTTCTGGAGAAGCCATCAACTGTGGATACCAAAGGAAAGTCGGTTGCGGAAACTGCAGAGTAAACTATCAAAGAAAATGTGGTGGTCTTATTAGAGGTCATTTGCATAAACAAAAAGACGCAATGTGATAAAGAAGAGTCGAAGGGATTTAGGATTTTAGGTTAAAGAGAGAAGCAAGAGTAATTTTGAAATGGTTTTGCCAGAGGATTTTGAAATGTACATGTTGGGTGTCTCATAGAGCTTGGAACATAAGTAGCAAGCTGTTCTTTTGTTACTCTTACTACAATCGCCTCTATATTAGCTTTTCTTTTAGTATTTCCTTTTCAATGTCTTTAAGCTGGCCTGTATTCGATCTTTGATAAAATGGGTATATCTGGACATCTGGAGAAACCGGTACTTACAAAATATTAACTCCATTAAAAGCAGCATAACCGCATCGATAAGCTCACACCAACCCGTCAATTTGGGATCCAGTTCAGGATTTTCCTTGAGGGATAGGACCAAACACATTCCATCAAAATTATTCAAAAAGAATAAAGACATCTTCTCAAAGAATTCGAAAAGAATAAAAACATCGTAAAATATGTTCGATCACTGGACAATGTTATGGATCTCTTTATCTGCTATGATGTGTTTAGAAAACATGTTCATAACATTAAAATATGTTATCAGTGAATATAATATTACTATAGATTATTTCATTAAATTTTTCACGAAAGTTTTTAACAAGACAACGACAGATAAATTACAAAAAAAACATTAGTGACACTAGTCTCCAAGACTTTTTATATGACTACATTGAAAATATGTGTGGAATCTAGTGACATATTGTGACGATCCCAACCCGGCTCGTTGTCGTGAGGTCCAAGTATCCATCTTTTCCCTGAAAGCCCTAAGTGTCTCCACTGAACTCTTAAACAGCCATCGCCAGAAGAGAAGCAAGAGTTTAATTGATGCAGTGGGTTTTAAACCTAACTTAAACTAACTTGCACAACAATCACAATATATAGGTGAGATCGATCTACAGAAACCTTACGTTGTACTACAAATCTATAATAATCAAATCTAGCTAAAACAAAATATTAAAATTTCGATTTTATGCTAATTAAAATAACAGAAATAACTAAATAAAACGATGCAAATTCAATAAAAAAAAACGTTAGGCAATAGGTTAATCCCAGAGCTATTAACAATTAATTGATAAATAGGAAACTAATAGAAACCGTTCTAGAACTCAAATCACTAAGATATAATCTTTCCAATTTTGTGGTTTCGATTACTATACTTTAATTAATAATCTAATAGATTCAATTTTCATAGGTTATGACGTATTGCTCATCAAATACTAGTTCATGCAATATAACAAAATTTTGGAGAGTATATTAACCCAAAGTCTAATGCTAGTTGATAAGCATGCAACATTACGAGCAAGTAAAGATGAAGAAGCCTTTAGATTTTCTCTAATTAAATCGATAAAAACTTAATAATTCATGAACTCATTGAATACTTATAACCTAACAAGTGAACTACTCACACATAAGTCTGGAAATAAGCAAATCTATACTATATAAAAGTTGAAACTATTAACTTCTAAGGCTGTCCACATAGGATTTAAAATAATCAATAGTTATATGACACATCAACATCTAAATTAATAGACAATTAGATTATGAAAGAAATAGCTTAGGAAATAAGGAAATTATGTCATGGTTTTCTATTAACTATAACAAAAGAAATTAACTTAATTAAAAAAGTAAAATTTCTTAATTCTACGGTTTTAATAATTAAATAAAATATATATTAAAATTAAAAATAATATAAATAATTTACTATTGTACATAAATAAAACTATCAGAAATCAATACATTACTACATAAAACTTAAAAAAAAAAAATCTAAAATATTTGATGAAAAAAACACACAAAAATTTATTAAAATACATGCACTTAAATGTTAAAAAGTGTTAACCATGATTTGTAAAGATATAGAAAATATAACATAATCTCTAAAAAAGGACAAGAACAAAAAAATGAAACACTAATATATGCGATATTTATTAATTGAAATTAGTAAAGATGGATCTAACAATCAATTGACTAAAATCAACATCAGAAAACATAAAAATAAACTAAAAGTTAAAGTAACAAAACTGTAAAGGTTGTACATGGTTCCATCAACATTGCAGAAGATTGTGGGTTGAACAAACCAATTGTTCTATTTCCACTAACAACTCTAAACCAAACTATTAATTATTGCATGGACATATCCCACATACTAATATGGAATTTTTATACTTGCTTCTAATCCAAATCCATATAATTTTGATGTTCTATAGTTTGTGTTATCCATGCGGTTATTCGACAAAAGAAAAAATCTAGAATTTATGCGTATATGAGTTTTAAAAAATATTGTTATCATCTTAGTCTTAGCCAATAAAATAAAGTGGTATAATTTCAAAAAATATTATACGCGGTTATTCGACAAAAGAAAAAATCTAGAATTTATGCGTATATGAGTTTTAAAAGATATTGTTATCATCTTAGTCTTAGCCGATAAAATAAAGTGGTATAATTTCAAAAATATTATACGTATACAACAGATCTTAAGATATTATGTCATTTATGAAAATATAAAAATTTGCGTTTGAATACATGGTTATGTGTGTATATACTATTGGATGCAAGTGTGTCTTACTTGGAATAAGATGCTTATATGCTCAAGTTGAATATACTCTGCAACTACTTCTGAGATGCAATATGTAGAAATAAATAATATAAAGATGAAACTTAATAAAACCATTCACAAAGATATATCAACATTGAATGGAAGGTGAAAATTCAATTGATTTGAAATCTATTTAGACCATAAAAATAAAACATGAATTTGTTTATAAATATAAACGGTATATACTATTAATGAATGAAAATGTATAAGAAGAAAATGAAAATTTTTATGTTGTTAATACTAAGTTAAATATACTGTACAAGCTATTAGTATTACACACAAACCGTGTATGTAATTTTCATGCTATGCAAATGTGCCACACTAATTTTATTTTCAATTTTCTTTTAAATATTAATATATCTTTAGATGAGTGATAACTTCTTTTGTTTTATAACCGAAGAATGTTTGGTTTTCAAGGGAGATGGAAGAAAAATTAGAGATTGGTAAAAAAATAAAAATTCTTTTTAGTTTAAAACGGATTTAAGATTCAAATTCTGTAAATTCTATTTAATTTATATATATGTTTGTTTTGGTTTATGCATAATATTTTATCTATGTTATTAGTTAGACTATTCGGTACGAAGTGTAATTTGATAAAATTATGTTGTTCATTTTAATTATTTTTTTAATAAAGAAAATCTTTTGTGATGTGTGTGTCTTGCGTTTTTTGGGTGTGATTGCGTTTTTTTTACTTTCTAATTATATGTATATGCGGATGACTGATGATTTTTGTGTGTATGTAATTCTCATGCCTATACATGTGTTATATTAACTTTATTTACCAAATTTTCAAATGTAATATATCCAGATGAACGAGAACTTTTTTTTTTTCTAAGAAATGAATGTTTGGTGTAAATAGAAAATGGAAAGCAAAAAAAGAACAAGGAAATAAAAACGTATAATTAAAAAAGGAAAATAACAAGAAAAAGCAATAAAGCAAAATTGGTTATGGTTTTTGTTATTCAATGATCTGCATGTGGATGTTGGTTATAACGGTTTTTGGGTTTTGGTTTTGTCATAAGGTAGGAAGATGTTCGCAAAAAACACTTTCTTAAACATGTGTTACAGTTAATAAGACTATCAGTTTAGTTGGCCATTCTAATAAGATATTACAAACGATGATCATTTTAATGACAACAAATCTTAGCATTTTTCGTTTTAAAAATTGTTTAGTTTGTGTTTTAGTTTCGCTTATGATGATCCTTCAAAAAAATATCCCAAAATCTACAATAAATTTTAATATGCGGTTTGTGATTTTGTTTGTTTGGGTTGTGGTAAACAAAACAAAAATATACATAACTCGATAGTTTTTCTTTTAATGAGATCATGATTATTGTTTTTCTTTTTCCATCTTTCATTGTATTTAGTTACATTTTTTTTTTTATAGTTTGACCGCTTAGTTATTTTGTAGATTTTATTTAAATTAAATTTTTAATGATTATTACAATCACAAATATTTTAATATTAAATATCCGCGTAATATGCGGGTCCTAACCTAATATATAAATAAGTATTCATAATTATAAAACTCGATAATAAAACAAAAAGATTCATAAATTTTTTTTATATGGAGATATAAATGTGAGATTCTCCTTGAAAGTTCTTGAATCACTAACTATGAAAAGATATCAAAGGGGACGTGACTGCTGTTTATTGTGGTGTATTATGAGGTGATATGTCTAACAAAATACTAAAACAAATATATATATATATATATATATATATATAAATGTAGGGTCAATTAGGATTAAGTTTAATGCAAAAAGAAAATTCAAGTTCGGACTGTCTGATAAGGGTACGAGCATCGGTCAAGTTTTTTGACCGATGCTGGGACATCGGTCTGGAGATAGGAGGCCTAGTACCGGTGCTCATGTGACCGATGTTGGCTCCTTTCCGGCGCTTACTTCTTATACGAGCCAGACGAACATGTTTTCAGTAAATCATGTATCTTCTCAACCACTGCTCCAAATGACTTTAAACCAACTCCATATGAAATGTAACTCAAAATGCTATCTTGTTACCAAAATTCATCCAATTCTAAGTGCGGGAATATTCACACAGCTTATTAAGCTCGCCAGCCATAACTTGATTCCCATATCTTCATTTACAACACAAGAATCAAGCTTTTTGTATATAACACGTTCTTGGCGAATTCAAATAACTATGCAATATGGATCATGTATATACCTGACACCATCATAACGTGATAAATTCGAAGATGACTCAGATGAGGCAATCACATAGTAAGCTGGTAGTCCAAGTGAGAATGAAGGAAGAGTTCGTATCCGAGGATGAGCTTGTAGTTGAGAAAAAGTGTGGAAAAGATGTTATCCAAACCTCATTGGTTTTGATACAAGATCAACAAATGGGCATGTGTCTCATTTGTACTCTTTTTCCCTCATCTTTGGTTTTGTCCCAATGGATTTTCCAAAGAGAGATTTTTAATGAGGCAGATGATTCACATCCAAATAACCCATTTGCTGATCAAAACCAAGGCATAAACATTCAGAAATCAATCCAAGGTGATAACTATCAAGTCCAGCCCATTTTAAGCCTATTATCAAGTCAAAAAGGCCCGGAATAAATGCCTTTTATTTATGGCCCAAAGGAGTAACAAAAATCAGCTAAAGAGTCATTCAAATTTCAATTTATTTCAGTCCTAAGTAGTTATTGTTTCTATTTTCGAGTTTACTTTGTTTTTACCACATTTTTTCTGTTTAAGTACTCTTGTAAACACTTCTGCGAAATCACCCCAACTTTTTTTTTATAAAACTTTTCTTTTGAGAGTGATTCTCATCTGTTCTTTGTGAACAAACCGATTGCTTGGTGTGTCATATCCAACAATCACAACTTGATCCGTCTTAGTGTGTCATATCTAAGGGGTCATTTGGAATATCAGGAGTCTTCCGCAGCTTCTGTGCGACCATTCAATCCATCTCCTTGTTCTTTGTGGCTTCAATCGTCCAAAGGATCTAAGGCATATCCATCCTACCAACTCTAGAGTGAAGAATCCCTGGGAGGATCGTATCATTTGGTATCAGAGCATATTTTGAAAGTTGGGTATTCGATCTATATCATCTTCGTGTCTGTTCATCTTCTTATTTTTTTATTTCTTTTTTGAAAATTTCTCACCCGGATCTGGTCGAATTATAGTTCTAGGTTGTTTAGAGATTTCTGTGGATTTTTGAAATTGTCTCTTCACCTTCTATTGATCTAGATCAGACATTGGGGTTTCAAAACTGTTATGAATAAGTCTGTTTGGTATTATTGATTTGATTATACTCTGTTAGGACTTGTTACTGGTGACTTGTGTATTTTTGTTTCAGGGAAGATGTCTGATCAAGGAGTTTATTCTGACCAGAGCATATGTGATGAGGAAGATGCTTACATGGAGGAGTTATGGTCTGAAAGTGAAGAAAGCTATGGTCGTGAATCAGACAGAGAAGAACTTGAGCTTGAACCACCAGATTTTGTTCGATACAGTTCAAGCCAGCAAAAGTGGTATGAAGAAGAAGTTGCAGGCCGTGGAGAGATAAATTTCAAGCAACCAAACAACACAAGGAGTTCAACATGGAGCAGACCATATCAAACTTCACACACTCTTAAATCATTGGTTCATTTTAATTTTTATTATGGATCTGCTAATGAAATTCAACTCTATGCATTTTCAGGAAAAAGAAACTATCTAGAGTGGTAAAGAAACATGGACGACTGGTTTTACTACAACCGCATCTTGAAAATGAAGAGGATAGTTTATGCAATTGGCCAACTCACAGGAGGCACTTATAAGTGGTGGATGCGAGAAACAGATGATCGTAGGTTCTACAAGGAGCCAACTATCACCACCTGGGAAAGTCTGAAAGAGCTGCTAAGGGATAAGTATGCACCAAAGAACAGTAACAAAGGCCATACTACTACGGAATTCCCAAGAAAGAAAGACATATCCACAATAGATTTCAGATGTGAAAAATCAGTGACCAAGTTGACTGATCATGGCAAAAAAACCAACAACAACAACGACAAGCTGTTGATAGAAGCGTTTCCAGCTCGGATGGAGCAGACCATGAATAATCAATTGGATACATTTCGTCAAAAACTTCAACAAAAGAGGGAACAAGAGAGATCCCCAAGAAGAGACAGAGAGCAATAGAGGCAATCAAATTCTGATTCTGGAGAAAAGCATTTGGGCAGGGATCTGGACACACAAAAGAAGCTCATAGGGCAGGAAGAAGAGCTAACTTTGATCACGGATCAGAGACAAATCTCAAACCTTGAGATCGCTAATACTAGTAATGCAGAACAAACCAAGGTAAGTGATCAATTGAGCCAATTTGTTTCCAATAGTTCTCATGACGTGATAACACACTTGTCTTGTCCAAAAGAAGTTGAAAAAGGTATAGGTGAAAAGGAGAAACGTCCAGAAACACACATCTCACTTATTTGTCCCGACGAGGCATATGATCAACTTGTACTGGAACCACGTGCACCACCTGATCTTGCTTCAAGAGGAATAACTATCACAACTGAGTCTACGCAACACATCTTGCTGGGTACCATAATAAGTGAAACTAATAACCTGATTCAATATTGACAAAATCTCATAACAGGTCATAGTTTCAAATACTCTGTTTTTGAATTCTCTATGTCAAGTATAATGCACTTGTTCTGTCCCACGAGTGCTCAGAAAGGAACAGGAGCCATGTAGAAGCATAAGTACTTAGGAGAAGTGACATCAAAGAGAAACACATTCGAGGTTCAACTCCAAAGCCCGGACGACTTGAAAAGAGCTGAAGGTGCACTGAACCCATTGGCAATCAAAGAAAAGCCACCAGATTTGCATTAGCCTCAATCCATCCGCAGAGAACCCAAACAAGGAACAATGAGTGGAATTGGAGATTTCACTAGAGGCAATGCAATATTGATTCATGGTCTATGAAAAGAACTCATGTGTTATGTTCAAATCAAGGAGAACCCACCAGATGCATTACTTATGCTCAGATCAAACTACAATTCCCAACAAGCAATCCTAATACGAGCCAGAGACAAAGAAATTGTGCTCCCTAAGATAAGTGTATATGTTCTCAAAGATCCTTTTATCCCTGATCACATAGATATGATTCGTTTGTCTTTGTCAAAAGAGCCAAATACAGTTTTTAGAGCAGCCTTGAAGTGCACAAGAAGAACCAAAAAGAGAGAGGAAGACAAACGATTTAAGCCACCTGATTTGGACCAGGATAAACACTAACACGTTAGTAGCTTCATACTGGTCAAGGAAGCACCACCAGATGCAACATACAAGTCAAAGCTGATGCCAAGGATTGATGATCCTTTCAAGATAATCAAAAGGATCAATAACAACGCCTACAAAATTGATTTCCAAGGTAAGTATACTGTTAGTTCAAGTTTCAATGTTACTGATCTTGTGCTTTTCATTGCAGATGAATTGGATTTGAGGTCAAATCCTTTTCAAGAGGGAGAGGATGATATGATCCTGGAAAGCACAAAGGACTTGGAACTTGAGGAAGAGCTCATAGCCGAGGATGAGCTTGTACCTGAGAAAAAGTATGGAAAAGATGTTATCCAAACCTCATTGGTTTTGATACAAGATCAACAAATGGGTATATGTCTCATTTGTACTCTTTTTCCCTCATCTTTGGTTTTGTCCCAATGGGTTTTCCAAAGAGAGGTTTTTAATGAGGCAGATGATTCACATCCAAATAACCCATTTTCTGATCAAAACTAAGGCAACATTCAGAAAGCCATCCAATGTGATAGCTATCAAGTCCAACCCATTTTAAGCCTATTATCAAGTCAAAAAAGGCCCAGAATAAATATCTTTTATTTATGGCCCAAAGGAGTGATGAAAATCAGCTAAAGAGTCATTCAAATTTCAATTTATTTCAGTCCTAAGTAGTTATTGTTTCTATTTTCGAGTTTGCTTTGTTTTTACCACATTTTTCTGTTTAAGTACTCTTGTAAACACATCTGCGAAATCACCCAGACTTTTTTTTATAAAACTTTTCTTTGAGAGTGATTTTCATCTGTTCTTTGTGAACAAACCGATTGTTTGGTGTGTCATATCCAACAATCACAACTTGATCCGTCTTAGTGTGTCATATCTAAGGGGTCATTTGGAATATCAGGAGTCTTTCGCAGTTTCTGTGCGACCATTCAATCCATCTCCTTGTTCTTTTTTGCTTCAATCGTCCAAAGGATCTAAGGCTTATCCATCCTACCAACTCTAAAGTGAAGAATCGCTGGGAGGATCGAATCAATATGGATGAGTGGCCCTACTGAAGAGGTAAGCTGTTTTCCACTCTAAGCATTTCTGTTGATTCTTTCCACTATCTTGCAACTTATGTGATCGGCTTTGAAGTAGGCTCTTCCGAAATTTTTAATAGCCAAAAAATCAGATCAATTCTCATATCATATGCTTTTTATGTTGGATGTACTTGCACATATTTGTATTACTGTTGATTTTTACTATCATTGGCAGAATTTTCTTACTAAACTTGGTTTAAAAGACTCTTAAGTGAAATGAATGTTAAACTATGGATGTGTGATAACCATCTCCGTGAAGAAAAATAGGATAACTACGTCTTATACTTCACTACACACTTGCAACTAAAATTCTCATTCTTAATATGCTAAATTCTCTTATGAGAACAATCATGTTAAAGATTCCATGTTCTTATCAATTTAGTAACAGAAGTAGGGTTCTTTGATTCTTCTTCATAATAGTTGGTCATAATGATTCTCGTATGTATCATCTCTTTTTCTCTTTATTAGGGTTGTGGGCTTTGTTGGAATGATGCTCGTTTTATTTAAGGTCACCGGTTGTCATTCCATTGCTTCCACCACATCTCCAGAACTGGTCCAGAGTGGCGGAACTGGCTATTGTAGTTGGCCTCTATGTTCCTGTTTTTATTCTTGTTATACTGTGGGAAAAAAGAGTATGAAAACCCATTCATGCAATATAGGCTTGATTTCAAGGCATCAGCCAAAAAGCAGGTATTCTCTTAATTGTAATATTGAGCTTAGAGTATTAAAATAGTTAAATTTTCTTGCATTGCTGGAGAAAGCTCCTTGGCTATAAATGCTTCCTTAGCCACTAGGCCTAACCTTGCAACCATGGTCACGCCTTCTGGATTTTATTAGCGCATTAGCATTAGTTTCTGACTGATAGCTTTGCACTATTTTCTACTTTATTCTCTCAGAGTAAAGATATATTCAATTTTGGTATGCTTAATTCTTATCAACAAGTTTCTGATTATTTTCAGGATCATATTCAATACCTTCTTTGGTCTAAGCACAAGTTTCTGGTTTGCAATTTCCGTTAGATTTTGTCTCGGCTGCTTCAATTGTCTACTTGGAGTAATAAGGGTACGTCTTTGTCCTGTGAATGAATATGCACGTTCTCTTTCAATTAAGTGACTGCTTTGGACCATATATAGTATCTTCTGGCGCTGAAAATGATCATATGTGTCTGGTTTCTTCTGTTTTCTTTTCTGTTTTACCATGTTTCAGGCATATGCTACAGAAGTAGTTAGCGAAAAACGCTCTTAGTCTTTATGTTGTGAGGCTTTTGTCTATTTTTTAGTTTTACATCTCCGCTATTGCCGATGTTTACTTCATCTAGAGGAGAAATAGCTCCATTATATATTTTATGCTGAGCTTAGTCATATCAGTCTATGTTACTGGGGTTCTCATCGCATGCTGGTGACTGCCTGTGAATATGATAAGTAAGATAGTGTACTTAACCATTTTTCTTGAACAAAACTTGTTATATGGTATTGCTTTGCAATGCTATGATCATAAAATGAATTCTTATGAAGTTTCAGAGCTAACACATGACTTGACCATATTGAGATTTGAATGTAGCTAAAACTGCAAATATTAACTCACAAGATATGCTTATATCTATATATATCCACAGGAAAAACTTCATATATGTTGTAGAATTGCACACGGGAGACTGAATTGAAATGGACCTGGATATTCACCAGATGAGCTAAACAATGATGGAAGCAGAGATGGAGGACTCGTTGGCCAGAAAATAAAAAAGTAAGCAAAGTCTCCTGAAGAATCGTCTATTAATGGCTTCATTATCGTGTATTGCGTTTTCCATCCAAAGGATAGCTTACTCAGAGGTAAGAGAGTTACAGTACTTGTCCAAAATCATGGGAGTATCTTCAGTAGATATATGTTCATTCCTTTATATTCTTGTTCATGTAATGTTAATACCTCTGGTTTCTTGTTTTTCCTCTATAGTTTTGCTTTTAGGGGTGACATTTGGTGATCATTTGTGCATCCATCTTAAAAACACTTTGTTAGTGAGGACTTGCTATAACCTCTGAAGTTTTGTACATCATATCTCCTCATTTAGAAATAAGCAAGAATTTAAATATTTTTCTGTGATATTTGCAGGTTCTTGTTACAGGACTGCTGAACAAGGCTGTGGTATGGTTCTTGGGTAGGTGTATTGCATACCTTCTGTTAGTGATTGGTTAAAGTCTATAGGTAAATAATAAATGAATTCTCAGTAGAAAATTGTGGAAGGGATTTGACTATTGCTAATAAAAGCCTTTAATTTTTGGCATCCATGCAGGATAATAAGTTGATGCAGGAGGAGCTAAAGAGTTGATTGATTTCCGTTGCTGGTGGAGCTTTTTTGGCTTCAAAGATGTTAATTGCACATGTTTATGCCATAAAAGTACTCCAAGAGGTAACCCATTTGGTCTCTTTCGTTACTTTACATTTTCCTCTTATATTGTTTATCTGTTTTTTCATTCATAACCCCAAGAAAGATAAGAGGCGTACACATCATTCTGTTGTGTTTTGTCCCATCGTTACTTGGGAAAATAAGTCCCGAACAACGGTTCATATGGGCTCGGTCCGGGAGTAAGCTTACGAACGGTCGAGGAGTTGAAGGTGGTGCGTAGCGACAAGTTCCGAACAACGGATCAGATGGGCTCAGTCCGGGAGTAAGCTTACGAACGGTCGATGAGTTGAAGGTGGTGCATAGCGATAAATCCCAAAAAATGGATCAAATGAGCTCGGTCCAGGAGTGAGCTTACGAACGGTCGAGGGGTTGAGGGTGGTGCATAGCGACAAGTCCCGAACAACGGTTCAGATGGGCTCGGTCCGAAAGTAAGCTTATGAACGGTCGAGGGGTTAAGGGTGGTGCATAGTGACAAGTCCCGAACAATGGTTCAGATGGGCGCGGTCCAGGAGTAAGCTTACGAACGGTCAAAGAGTTGAGGGTGGTGCATAGCGACAAGTTCGGAACAACAGATCAGATGGGCTCGGTCCGGGAGTAAGCTTACGAACGGTCGAGGGGTTGAGGGTGGTGCATAGCAATAAGTCCCGAACAACGGATCAGATGGGCTCGATCCGGGAGTAAGCTTACGGACAGTCGAGGAGTTGAGGCTGGTGCATAGCAACAAGTCCCGAACAATGGATCAGATGGGCTCGATCCGGGAGTAAGCTTACAAACGGTCGAAGAGTTGAGGGTGGTGCATAGCGACAAGTCCCGAACAACGGTTCAGATGGGCTCGGTCTGGGAGTAAGCTTACGAACGGTAGAGGAGTTAGGGTGGTGCATAGCGACAAGTCCCGAACAATGGATCAAATGGGCTCGGTTCGGAAGTAAGCTTACGAACGGTCGAGGAGTCGAGGGTGGTGCATAGCGACAAGTCCTGAACAACGGATCAAATGGGTTCGGTCCGGGAGTAAGCTAACGAACAGTCGAGGAGTTGAGGGTGGTGCATAACGACAAATCCCGAACAACGGATCATATGGACTCAGTACGGGAGTAAGCTTACGAATGGTCGAGGAATTGAGGGTGGTGCATAGCGACAAGTCCCGAACAACGGATCAGATGGGCTCGATCCGGGAGTAAGCTTACGAATGGTCGAAGGGTTGAGGGTGGTGCATAGCGACCAGTCCCGAATAATGGATCAGATAGGCTCATTCCGGGAGTAAGCTTACGAACGGTCGAAGAGTTGAGGGTGGTGCATAGCGACAAGTTCCGAACAACGGATCAGATGGGCTCTGTCCGGGAGTAAGCTTACGAACGGTCGAGGGGTTGAGGGTGGTGCATAGCGATAAGTCTCGAACAACGGATCAGATGGGCTCGATCCGGGAGTAAGCTTATGGACGGTCGAGGAGTTGAGGCTGGTGAATAGTAACAAGTCCCGAACAACGGATCAGATGGGCTCGGTCCGGGAGTAAGCTTACGAGCAATCGAGGGGTTGAGGGTGGTGCATAGCGACAAGTCCCGAACAACGGATCAAATGGACTCGGTCCGGGAGTAAACTTACGAACGGTCGAGAAGTTGAGGGTGGTGCATAGAGGTAAGACCCTAACAACGGATCAAATGGGCTCGGTCTGGGAGTAAACTTATGAACTGTCGAGGAGTTGAGGGTGGTGCATAGCGACAAGTCTCGAACAATGGATCAAATGGGCTCGGTCCGGGAGTAAGCTTACGAACGTTCGAGGAGTTGAGGGTGGTGCATAGCGACAAGTCCCGAACCATGGATCAAATGGGTTCGGTCCGGGAGTAAGCTAACGAACAGTCGAGGAGTTGAGGGTGGTGCATAACAACAAGTCCCGAACAACGGATCATATGGGCTCGGTACGGGAGTAAGCTTACGAATGGTCGAGGGATTGAGAGTGGTGCATAGCGACAAGTCCCGAACAACGGATCAGATGGGCTCGGTCCGGGAGTAAGCTTACGAACGGTCGAAGGATTGAGGGTGGTGCATAGCGACCAGTCCTGAACAACGGATCAAATGGGCTCGGTCCGGGAGTAAGCTTACGAATGGTCGAGGAGTTGAGGGTGGTGCATAGCGACAAGACCCGAACAACGGATTAAATGGGCTCGGTCCGGAAGTAAACTTACGAACGGTCGAGGAGTTGAGGGTGGTGCATAGCGACAAGTCCCGAACAACGGATCAAATGGGCTCGGTCCGGGAGTAAGCTTACGAACGGTCAAGGAGTTGTGGGTGGTGCATAGCAACAAGTCCCGAACAACGGTTCAGATGGGCTTGATCCGAGAGTAAGCTTAAGAACGATCGAGGAGTTGAGGGTGGTGCATAGTGACAAGTCACGAACAACGAATCAAATGAGCTCGGTCCGGGAGTAAGCATACGAACGCTCGAGGGGTTGAGGGTGGTGCATAGCGATAAGTCCCGAACAACGGATCAAATGGGCTCGGTCCGGGAGTAAGCTTACAAATGGTCGAAGAGTTGAGGGTGGTGCATAGCGACAAGTCCCGAACAACGGTTCAGATGGGCTCGGTCTGGGAGTAAGCTTACGAACGGTCGAGGAGTTAGGGTGGTGCATAGCGACAAGTCCCGAACAACGAATCAAATGAGCTATGTCTGGGAGTAAGCTTACGAACGGTCGAGGAGTTGAGAGTGGTGCATAGCAATAAGTCCGGAATAACGGATCACATGGGCTCGGTCCGGGAGTACGATAACCACCGCAAATAACACAGACACCTAAATCGGAAAATGACAACTCGGGTTTGGCTGAATTAAAGAAACACAGATATCGATATTTTTAGAAATTAAACACAGACTTCGCGAATCATACTGATTGTTATTTCTAACCTGTTATTTAGCTAAGGAGTGTTAGACGGTACCGACACCGGCGATGCAGGATGAGGCGACAGTTTTCGATGTATGGAGAGTAGGAATTTTTCTAACTATTGACAGTTTTTGGAAGATCTTGGAAGAGCTCGGAAGGTTCGTCTAAGGTCCGTTTCTCGCTTCGGAATTGGAATCGCAAACGGAAGCTCTTGGAAACGCGATTCCTAAAAAAGCTAATTTGGAAACGTTTTGGAAGCTGCGATTCCATTTTAGAAGCTGCGATTCCGTTTTGGAAGCATCAAAAAATAAAGAATTAAAAAACTTAAAGATATTTATAGTATGTTATTAGCTTAACTAAAAACTCTATTTTAAAACTTAAAAGTGTAAGAAGAATATGAAAACGATGCTATAAATATTTGATTTTGAATGTTATGATTTATGATTTTTTTTTTAATTGTTATTTTACTTGATTTGGTGTTAATTTGATATGTGAAATTTTATTATATACGCTTCCAACACGTACCATTTCTTAAAAAAAATATAAAAAATCGATTCTTCGTTTTCTAACGATTTGTTTCCGCGTGTCCGCTTCTGATTTCATGCAACATAAGTAATAACTAAGGCTGTGATTGGTAACATAAGTTACCATGTGTTAAGAATTAAGATTGAGTTATGAGAGTAACTCATAGTTAAATAAAAAATGTTACAATTAAACTAGAATTTTAGAATTTGAGTTTTAGTTATAATATGTTAAGGATAATTTACAAATTTGAGATATATCCTTTATTAAATTGGTAATTCAAAAACTAACTCAACATGATGGAAAATCTCATGTGTTAGAGGTGTTAGAGGTTGAGTTGCTATTTTTTTATTTTATTTTTAATCCAACTTTTCTACCAACGATTTTTTAAATTTTATTTTGCCAATCCTACTATAAATCTTTTCCATATTCCAACGAGTCTTTTCTTAGTCAAAGATTTATTTGTAAATTTTTCAAGTTCTATTTGATAGATTCAAACAAAGTTGTTCCTATAATTTTAATTATTGATTTTTATCTGATTTGATTTTATACTCTTTTAAAAATAATATTTAAATTTTGAACTTACAGAGAGTTATATATATATAGAAAAGTGTATTTAAGTGATTTAACTAATGCTCATTGCCAAAGACACGTTGGACAATATAATATATGATACAATATATGAATAACATAAGGGATGAGATTGCAAATATGCTTTGGAATGTACACTATTAGTTTTTTTGTTACTATTTTATGAAAAAAATGTATTTCTTTTTTAATTTACTATGGTTGTAAATCATAACATATATAAAAAAATTCCTCAGATTAAGCTAGATTCAGTAATTCCGCCGATACCATTTGCTATTTAAAAAACTTCGGCCAGATTCAGCTAGATTCAACAATTCAGCAAAAAAAAATATCGTAAAATTCAGCTGAATTCAACTAGATTCAACAATTATTCTAATACCAATAAATATAAATATGTTTATTTTGGATTAAAAAAATCATATAAGAATAGATATGCGAGTTAGGTAAAGATATTTAGGATATCAAGAATTACATCTGAAATGTATTTTTAAAAATAGATCGGATAATACGGGTATGATAAAAGCGGATATGAGAGTTCGATTATTGTTTGTACTAATATAATTTTAAGAAAAACTAGAGGTATTTTTTTTCAAAAACAAAAATCAGCAATTGGTGTAAATTTTACTGAAAACAAAATTTTTGGATTAATTTCTCTGTTTGTAAGATAAATTCACGCGATAAATTATTGTTTTGTCTAAAAAAATTATATATTTATAAAATTATTTAAATGGATACGTCGGATATCTCATGGGATATCTCATTCATAGATAGACTAGATCATTATTATTCAAATTATCAATATCTAATTTTATTATTAGAAGTTGTTTAGTAAAAAAATAGACTAAACTGTTCAAGCTCTTCATTAATGATTACTGGGATATACTGAGCAATACGCAGACTTATACTACATGTTTTGTTAACCAAAAATCTTGTAATACTAGAAACATGCCATGTGAAAGGCATCAAAATTGAAAAGAGTACCAATCCATATAAATCCATGAATGTGCGACAACTAGAGTGCCATGGAAACAGGGCTCAATACTGAGTGGTATTATTGGGTATCTTGCCTTGTTTCAATTGGGAAAGAGCATATTCAGCGGTATGGATGAGATCAGCAACATTGTGTTTTGAAATTTCCTCGGAGCCAAACAAGAAGATGGTCTTAACCTCAGCTTTCTTTGCAAGTCTCGAAGCGTAACTAAGCTGCAACTTGGGTGAGTTAAGGCTCCTTAGTATTTGGCGGTACAAGGAAAGAACCTTTCCCCTGTTCTTTGCAGCCTCTTGTGCTGTTAACCATATCAGGCTCGTCATGACAAAATGGAGCAAGAATGTCCTGCAACAAAGGGGAAATGTTCATTGGGTAATTTTACCAAACACCTGGTGCGCAAGAACCAAACACCAAACAATTCCATAGCTAAAAAGAAGCAGAATTAAGGAAATGATCAAGTATAATAAATAATACCACAAATCATCAGGTGAACCAAACAAAAGCACCTTCAAATCGGAGATTTTCAGTTGTAGGAAAGCCACATTGATCTATATCCACTAGCGGCAAGCAAAAGCATTTATAGGATAAAAAGACTCGACTTGCCTTCAGCTGTGAGAGATTTTCACCGGGCGGCGAGGATCCGGCGAGCGAGCGGGGAAGCCAGGAAGAGGTAATATGTCTCGAAAACAGTCAAGGACTAAAGGATAAATAACTTCTTAATTGGGGGAAATTAATTACATCTATAGACGGTTTTTGGAAGTCTTATTAGGCTCGGACGGGTAGCATGCAGTATCAAAGTTGCAGCAGATGTTCTTATTCGATGTAACTTACAGTAAAATATGTGATAGACATTCTAGATTTATGTGGTGAATTTATGGTAAAAAATACGTGTTAGTATTTTTATCAATACAACTGACTCGTAACTTTTATGATGTATAAATTGCAATATAATTTATTAAAAATAAATTAAATTTAAAACTAATAATAATAACAATTATTATAAATTTTAATAATAAAAATGAATAAAATAAAATAAAATAACTTAGACATAGGATCTAAATGGTAACGGTGGAATCTGGCTGATTTTTTTGAATTGTATAATTTTGCTGAATTTTTTGCGGACTATGACGGAATAACTTTAAATATAAATGGTAACAGCTGAATTTAACTGAATCTGGCTGAATTTTTTTTTTAAAGTTAATAATAAAATAAACCTATAAAAATTAGTTAAATAATTTGTTGTCAACAAAATTAGTTAAATAAACTAATAAAATATTAATTTTTACATTTGATATATTTAATAATCTTATTAAACATAAAATAACAACATAATTTAACAAAAAAACTTGCAACTCATAAAAAATTAAGGGTAAATTTTGGCAAAATTTGAAAATAATATATTTAATAATTTTATTAAACATAATTATTATATAAAATATAAGCTATCAAAACTAATTATTAACTATTTATTTTTTTATTAAAATTAATTTAATTTTAATAGAAAAGGCAAATCCCTTATGATACACCAGATCCGGCTCTACTGAATACCCAACAAGCCAGTTAGGAGTAAAAGAATAACATACTGCATAAGTCGATTGTCCAAACTGACCAAAGAGCTCATGGAAATGATAATAGTAGAATGATTTTCCTTCACAATTCCCGGTTGAAGACGATGTTTTATAATTGTAATTCAACAAGAATCTACTGGAACATAAATTAAGATTTTACTAAAACTTGCATCAGAAAATTGTCAGGCCAAAATTTTGACAGTAGATAAACACTCAAAACAGCTCTCATCCTGTGTTCTCTTGTCCTTCGTCTACCTTCTGAGCTTGCTTTCGAATATGTGGCCGTCTCATAGCTGGATAAACAGAGAAATATGAAGAATCATGTCACAACTTGTAGGAGTTATTTTCATTGTCTTTGTATGATTTATATAAAGACATTCTGAAAAAATAAACTCACATTTGATAGCTGACCCAGCAAGACATGTAAGCCTTGATTTAGTATTCGTCTCGGCTAATGGTTTTGCCTTCTCTTTAGCTGCCATTCGCACGTCCCAGACACGTATGATCCCATCAGAAGATGCAGAAGCAATCAAGTATGGATCTTCGGATGCACCGTCACTTTCATTCCTGGTAAGCACGACAACACCTTTGATTCGAGCTGGGTGAGCATCTTCTATGGAATAAGCAAGCATCCCGCTATTTGTGTCCCAAGCTGTAATGGCCCGATCCTCACCAGCTGTAAACAGTGTTCCACTCTGTTGCAAATTAAGCAAACATTTTAGTCCAGGAATAAATTTTCTGAACAAAAATCATCACCAACAGGAACATAAACTAAAATCAACCAATTCTGAACAGATTGAGCAGAAGTAGCAAACATTTAGTATAGAAATCATCGCCCTTTCTAAAAAGAGTTAAAACGAAACGCCAGAGTCTATGGCTGTATACTTAGCCTTAAAGTAGCCGTGTTTCATGGCATCAAGAAGGTGGGGCTCTTCTGCAATTAACACTTGGGTAGCATAGGACTAAGCATTAAAAGAAACAAGAGGAGCTCTAAAAAACATCTTGTGATGTAGCATTCAAAACACAAAAACCAACATGTTTATTTTTCAGCTAAGAATCTCAAAGTTAGTCAGAGAGAAGAGTTTAGACATGTAAAAAATCTTGGGGGACTTGGGAGGGTTGTCGAGACTAGATTGTGTGAATGATAGAGAGATGAGTAAGAGAAAATCACCTCTCCGGGAGAAGCGCAGAGTATACGCTTGCGGGTAGGATTTTCGAGCTCGAGAAGAAGCTTAGCATCCTCAGATTGATGAACTCCAACCTTGCTATTCACCACCATGAAAAACCTTTCCCCACTCGGATCGAATTTCACAAGGCTCGCCTCGTGCCCTAGCCTGCAACAGAAACTCCTCTTTCCTCTCACCAGATTCAACATCGCAAAGCACTCGTCACGGTAAACCGCAAGAGCGAGCTTCCCAGACGGATGAATAGCCAAATCGTTGACTGCCTTCTTATGAGGACGGAAGGATTTTAGGAGAACGAAAGGATCGGTGTCGAAGATAGCGACGGAGCCATCAGCAGCGGCGGAGATCAGATTGCGAGGGAAAGAGAGGGAAGAAGGAGTGTAAAACGAGAGAGCAGTGATGGAGGCGGTGTGGTTGTGGTCGAGGAGGGAGCCCAGTGAAGACGCGGAGGGGAGATCGTAGAGATGGATGGTATCGTCGGAGCCGCCGGAAGCAGCGGCGGGGCCTGAGCAAGCGACGGTGGTGATGGGGGAGATGTGGGAAGGGTAAGAGAAGAGAGGAGAAAGGGTTAGGGTTTGGTTTTCGGCATCGTGCTTTGAGGGTTTAAGCTTAAAACCCCATATGAATCTCTCGTACGACCCTGCGACGATGCTCATTCTACCTCCTTGTCTCTCTCACTATTGCTCTGCTTCAAAGTAAAAGTCTGATTGATTGAAAGCTTTTTTTTTAGGGTTTTAGATTTTTATGAAAGGAGACGGCTACCCAAATTAGAACAATGTTTACTCTCTTTTGTTTTCTTTCAATTAAACCGACTACATTTGTGGTTCATGGTTTCAAACTGGTTGGATCGATTGAACCAACTTTGATTGTATCCTCTATATATTAAAAAAAAAAATATTGGAGATAAAAATTAAGGATGTGTCAATACACAATTTTTCTTTTTTATTTTCCATTTTATTAATTAAACTTTTAATACTATCATAATTGCCAAACAATTACTTTTCCAAACAGCACTAATCCCGTAATAAACTTATCTACATTCCCAAATAAATAATATATTTACTAATTTACTAATTATTTACCGTCGGTTTATATCTATACCGATATATATACCAATTTCTAATATAAACATACGACTATTATCCAAATAATTTTTATTTAACCGACATTGATAGATTATGAACCTGAAATTTACCATTACATTTAGCATTTTTTTATTTTTTATTTAATATTAATGGTGCTTCATTTATTTGAGAAATATACATTATATATTAACATGATATAATGAAATTGTTAATAACTTAAAAATAATATGATTAGTAAAAAAAATATTTTACAAATATACCAAACCAATATTGACAAAAACATTACAAAATTTTACAAACATATTTTAATATACTAAAACATTATATATATACATTTTGTAAATTCAATTAAAAAAAATATTTTAATCCCGTGCATAGCACGGGTGGTAACTTAGTATATACTAATCTGCCCGCAGATTTATAATTTAATATTATATAACCCATAAAAAAAACCAAAAACCAAAAAAATGGAAAACAAAATTAGATTATCGTAAAAGTAATTAAATAAAATAAAATTAAAAACGCTAATGCGAAACTATTGACCTATTAAACCCGTTATCCGCAACATATCAACTCGCGAGGCCTGCTAATTATAGACATCTAAAATTGTGTTCAAACCCGCTCCATGACGGACCTAGTTAGGTCTGGTCTATGGGTCATCGGCCCGTTTGATACCTCTAGAGAAGCCTAACGGTTATTTATTTATTTTGTGTGCAAATAATTGACACATTAGAGCAAAAAAATTGGATGGAATTGACTATTCCTTTTATTCCTCTTATTCACCACCATTTGCACCTTTTGATTCTACTATTTGATTTTCAATTAAATCACATATTTTCAAATAACTATATATTTCTATTTGAATTATGTTTACTTTTTATTATTTAACTATTCGTATATCTATTTTTTCAAAATCTTGTTGAATTGATTCTCAAAATTCTATTTGAATTATATGTACTATGTTCGGACCGGATTGTGGGTCCTCCGTACATGGGTCATTGATCTCATGCACTAGACCATGGGTGCCTTCAGGGAATAGCCTTCGAAAGAATCGGATAGGAGTTTCGTCCTCTGGGCGATGAAAGACGCATCTTTCGCTGATTACGTCTCTGGGAGATAGTATGGTCGAAGGCTTGGTTGCTTGAGGTCCACACTATTTTTAGGGTTGGCCCCAAGGTTTAGCATGGTAGTAAGTTAGCGAGGGATAACTCTGGCTTCGCTTTTAGGAATCTTCTTCTATTTACTCCAACTTGTTCTTGTTTCACCTCAACGGACGGATCGGCTTAGGGCTTCTCGCAGAGGTTTCGCGGTTGCTCGGGGTTGATATCGGGGTGCATCTCCATGTAGCCAGGCCATGCTCATGTTCCTGGTTCCTGCTCTTGCCCGGGCCTCTAGTGTCTCCGCTGACCAGCCGAGATAGGCCGAACACGGCCAAGGGTTGGGGCCTTACCCCAACTTTTATGTATTGGTGGCCCATCTCTCGTGGCGCCGAGACGCTTCCACTAACATCTTCGAACCATCATGGTTCGACCACATTCTTCTCCTAGTCACCATCAGGCAAAGTCCTCTAGTTCACATCTTTTCTTTGTTCTTTGTAACAATTTCCCTTTGTAACTCCACCTTCAAAATTGTTTCGATTTAAATAAATAAAAAGACATGTTTTGCGGAGTCACTGCACATTTTTTATCATGGTAAGGGTAATAAAATAAAACGATAAAGTTTTTCAGCGTATTTAAAGCGACTTAATCTTAACTAGGGATCTAAACGAGAAACAAATAAGAAAAGACAAGTAAAGTAGGGAACTTAACCAATTCGTAGCGATAATTAACTATATCTAAACAACCTAAGGACTCAACTCTCGCGTGAAAATATATAGATAGATATGCAATATTTAGATCAAGATTCGATATGTTAACCTAACTCCATAACTCAACTCTCGCAGGTTATGGCACTAAACTCATCTAATACTAGTTCCAATCGATTAATCAAGTATTGTGCAAGCAATAATCAATTTAGATTCAATCACAAGTTGTTCAAACAAGCAAGATGCAATAGACAAAAGTAAAGATGAAGACTCCTTCTAAATTTCTGAACATAAACAATTCATATTTATATACCCATGAAAATTTCCTTAGAAAACCCTTAAACCCAACAATCAAAGTACTCAATCATGGAAAGAAACCATAATAAAAATATAATGAATAAATTTCATAAGTAAAAAAGGTTCAAAATGCTTTTCTCTGTTGGTACAAAGATTGGAGTTCGTCTCCATTGAAACAAAGCATAAAAACTCGATAAAATCCTAAAACTATGGAGTTTGAGCGTGAGGCTCTCCTTCAAGAAGAATAATTGTGACTCTCTAAATCTTTTAAATCTCGTGGCTCTTTATATGTTTTATAGGGCAAGGGTCGCATCTAGGGTATATTTCTTGAAGGATTTGGAGATAACGTCAAAAAGAATATTCCCCCTTTTTAGGAGGGCGATCGATCGATTGGGGAGGATGTGATCGATCGATCGCTGCTTAAAATAATTCCCAACCAAAGTTGCGGATGATTGTTCAATCGATCGCTGAGGTGGTGATCGATCGATCTCTCTTTAGCTCCTCTGCTTGCTTCTCCTTGAGTCTAAATCGACCAATCTTCAGTAATTGGAGCATAACTTGAGATCGCACCGTTGGATTTTCACAATCAAATATGAGAATCAAAGCTAACAGTCTCAGCTATCTTGTGGCAAATTTGAGTTTGATCCAGCGGTGGAAAGATCTCCATCTGATGCTCAAAAGCTGTCCAATCTTCAAATTACTTGTGTTTGTATCATTTTTGGTCTAAGCTGCTCCAATTTCTTGAAAGACTCTAAAACTACCAAAAAATTGAAAAACCAATAAAATGCGAAAACCAATAGAATTTATTGATAAAAACATATAAAAACCATACGTAAAACCGATAAAATAGGATGTATATCAAAATTCATATAAAAAAATTTGATTTTTATTTAATTCAAAATACAATGGTATTAGGTTTTTTAAAGTAGACTAAACCACATGTAAAAATTTAATTGGAATTTTTTTTACATGTGTCAAAATATGATCGATTGACTGACACGTGTCATGATATTTTTAATTACAAAGTAGACGCATCAAACTTTGTATAATAAAAAAATTCTTCATATATATTTGTTGATACAAAATATTATTTATTGAAATTGTACGTGAAATCGTTTTTGTAAAATTGTTCGTTGTATTTTTAAGAGTTTTTTACGCCTTAAGACACTTCTTTATAAACATATATCACTTTCTAGAAGAAGCATACTTTTTTATGGTTAATATCAATCCTACCCTTAACTACAATTCTCCACCCATTTACTTCTTCAACTAAAACATAACCTTGTCTATTAAAATAATTTACATAAAAAAAAAAAAATTTATCTCCTTCTCCGCCGTCGTCTTCATCGCATCGTCTATGGTGCTTGAGCAATGGCGATAAAAACGACATAGGATTCAATTAAACCCTTCGTTGGTGAGAGTAACCATGTCATTTATTTTGTTGCTTGCTTTAATATTTTTGATTGCTCGATTTTCTTTCAGATGGATTGTGATTCGATCGTTTCACATATTAAATATCAAGAGGAGTAGATTCGGCTCAAAAGAATGTTTCTTCATTTTTCTTCTTCTCATTTTTCCAGATTCGGTTAGAAAACCTTGCGAAATTTGAGATTTTGGTTATACATGTGTGTGGTTTTTAATCGTGGGTTTCAAAAAAAACTTATATGACTCTCGAATCTGGACTCTAAACATGAGTGCTTTGATCTCAAATCAATCTCCCGTGGAATTCAGTTTTGTTCTCGTTTCGATGAGCATAACGACAAAGTTTGTTTTCGATGTCACAGTTGCAAAGGAACTCTCAAGGTTTTATTTTTATTTAACATTTTATGGGTTACATAAAAAGAAAGAATGTTAGGATACTTATAGATCTGAGATTGAGAGAAACATGGTAAGGTTTTGATGGCTTTAACTCTCAAGCTCTAGTTTCAGATTTCATTCTCGAATTTTCTTGTTTATGTTTGTGTTTAGGATGCAATTTTTTTTTTTTGAGGAGATTGATTCATGAATGGTTATTAAAAAAACCAAACTGCCGAATTTTAGATGATCTTGAGCTTTTATTTCACGTCAAAAAGAATGAATTTTCTGGGCGGAATTGATGCTTTTTGATTCGATGGATATGAATTCAGAGAGTTAGTTTGGTAGGGTTTTGATGGCTTTAACTGTCAGTCTTTAATTTCATATTCTATTTTCAAATTTATCTTGTTTATGTTTGTGTTTAGGATGCAACTATTTTATTTGAGGAGATTGATTCATGAATGATGATCTAAAACACAAAACTGTAGAATTTTAGATGCCCTCGAGCTCATATTTCAGATTCCATTCTCTAATACATTAACACTTTTTTGCTTGTTTCCTTTCTTCTTGCAGAAATCAGTGGTGCTTCTTTTGCTGGACAGTCTATGTGGACCGATTATCATGGACGGATAACCATGGACACATATTTAACAATAAAACAAGAAAAAAAAACAAATAGAGGTTAGCTCATTGTAATCATGGACATATTTTATGTGGATATAGAATCTTGGACATACAAAATTTTGTAATGAACATCATATCATGGTCATATATATGTGGATATATAATCTTGGATGATGTCGGTTTAGCTTACATTAGAGAATCCCGCAACTATGCCACTCCTTTTTCCGTAAATCTCACATTTACCTCATTTCTCTATCACAATCTTATCATACCAAATTAAAATTTTGTGGATATGTATTTATGGATTGATTATTTCGTGGATATATATTTGTGGATGGATCATTATGGAAATATATGATGGACGTATTTGTGGATGGATTATTCGTGGATATGTATTTGTGGATGGATCATTTTTGGATGTATTTGTGGGTGGATCTTTCTCATTGTTAACACTATGTAATATTATTTTTAGAAGAAATATAATACGAAATTATGTAATGAATATCGTATCATGGTCATATTTATGTGAACATAGTATCTTGGACACAATTCAAAGATCAAATAAAATTGTGTTTTGGTTTACATTTTATTTCGATTTATCATGTTCATAACTTGTCTATGTGTACTTTTTTTTTATGTTGACATATAATGTAAAATGTGGTGCACGCAGTTCAAATCTCAATTCTTTTCCAAGATATCTTTTTTTTTTTTTGTGTGGACAAACTCCAAGAGATCTCTTCTTATCTATGTTTTCCAATGTAATATGTTTTTTTAGACAAACTCCAAGACATTGATATATCTTTGCATGAGAATATTTTTTTTGTTTGAATGGCAACTCACAATTGTTTAAGCCTTAACACTCAGGCTTGTAATTCTTCAGTTGGCGGCATTGATTTACAGTACCGAAGTGTCCATCCCAGTTTCATTTATTTGTTGATGTGTATGTTGGCGACATTTATTCACATAGACATGCTATTTGTTGGAACCCCTATTTGTTTTACCTTATGAATCATGAATATAGTGGACATAGTATTGTGGACAAGTTTGCGTGGACAACTTAGAATTAGTTTGTGTTATAAGTTAGCGTGAAAATCATCGTGGATAAGTTTGTGTGGACAAAGGAATTAGACACTGATGAATGCATAGAGCATTGATTCAAGCCACGATCATGACAAGAGCTCTAACTGCAGTAGTAGTATTAGTAGCAGCTCGGATGATGAATCCTAGGAAGTGAAGAAGAAATATGATAATAAGGAGACTGGTGATTCTGTTTCTACAGTTAGTAATGATACTTTGTACGATAATTGTAATTTTTTATTTATTTGATTCGTATGGACAATACACATGGTCAATGTTCTATGGTTATAAATAGCAAAATTGGGTTTAAGACAAAAGATGTTTTATAAGAGAAATATAAGACTAAACATAACCACATATTTTTGATTCTAATTTATATCCCAATTCCAAAGACTAACCAAATTGGTTTTGACGGATTCCACCAAACCACATGTTCATTTAACCCGGGTTCTGTTATTGCAACTTGCAGGCCTTCTTCATTCCTTTTGCAGTTTGGACAAACCTCACAATAACCTGAAACTCATACATATGCTGAATTCTTTCTCTTTGTTATGCATAGCATGTCCACACAAACTTATCCAAGATTTTATGTCCACACAAACTTGTCCAACATTTTATGTCCACATAAACTTGTCCAAGCAGTCCATCTGCAAATACAAAGAGAAACCTCATGTCAAGGCTGTGCCAACTCACTCCAAACCAACCACAGTTCTCGTGTGCATCTGAGTTTCTCACTAATAACAACTATCAAGAACCCGAGACATTCAAACATGGATAAATGTGCAACTATTAGGAAGCAGCAAACTTTCAAGCTCTGCCAATGAAAAATGCAAAGGCAAAGGCAAATTATGACAAAACAATCATCACATAACTCATCAAATGTGAAAATTTTAGGCTCTGTAAACTTTTACCATGACAAGTAAAATTGATTTAAAAACAAGAGCTACCCACAAAAGCAATTGAAATCAGAATTTGAAATGGCAAAAACATCACTGCATACTTACAAAGAAACACCAAACATCAACAAATTGCCTACACTTTTTTGTCTGAACTACCAATATCCAAGGAGAACACTTATGAGGGAAAAAGGCAGAATAATCAAATTCATCTCTCTACATATTATCTGTTCGAGTTATTTACAATTTGGCAAAATAATTAGGACCCAACAATCAAATTTGAGACTTCAGATTATAGTTTGAGTAAAAGAATTACCTTTCATTGGAAATTCTGTTTTTGGGTTGAAAAAAGGGTCTTGGCCAGCAACTTTCAAGCTTCTTTTGACTCTGAAATTCACAATAATTACACTCTGACCCTCAATAGCCACGGATTTTGCCAACGGCGGAGGAGAAGAAGACGGCAGCCAAGGAGGAAGATGTTTTAGCGGAGGCGCGGGTTCTCGATGGGTAGAAGCGGCGGAGCACCGGAAGTCGCGAGGGCGACGTTATCGCCGTCACCGTTGCTTCATAGATCTCTGACGTCGACGACTGCTAGCAAGGTGAAGAAAGCGTTAGGGCTGACTCCAACATCTATTCTTGCAGGTTAACAGATTCTTCGGCTCAAATTCAAGGAAGGAAGGAAGAAGACGAAGATGAATATTCGACTCAATTTCAAAAAAAGAAAAAGAAGAAGAGAAAAAAGCTTTTTTCGATCTATAATCTCTTTGACGAAACATAGATCGATGAGGAGGAAAGGGAAAGAGAGATGAGAGAAAAGCAGGGGTTGGAAAACGATATAAGAAGATCAGATCTAAAGATCTTATTTTAATTGGTTTATTCTAAACCACAAAATTTTCATATCTTTTTTTTAAACAAACGGTTCAGATCAGTTTTCATGTAACTACATATATTTTTCCTAACTAACAACTCACGCTCACTGAAAATGAAGATAAGATAGTATTAATAAAATTTGTACAGTAAAATATGTGCCCTCTCCGTGAAAAAGTATCTATTTTGTAAAGAAAAGTTCAAAAAATGTCTAACAACCCTATTTTTCATTGCTACGGAAGAAAATAAATTTATTTATTGGTGTCATTTTTAATTCCACCGATGCATTCATTTAAAAACCGACTCCTTCATTGATTACTTAATTAGGAGAAAAAATGTTATTGAAGTATTTTCTTTTCTTTTTTTCTTTTTTTTTGTTTGCAACCATTATTTGATTACTTCAGCTTGGGTTTTTCTTCTTGTTATTTTCAAGCGTCTCTCTCTTTCCCAAATCCAAGAAGAACGATGTGGGTGGAGATCATCTGCGGTCTCGTAATCTACAAACTCTTCCGCCGTTTCTTCTACGACAACGAGTTTTCCGACGTCGAGACCTCCGATTCCACTGCTCTCTTCTCCGTTGCTCTCAGGTTAACCCTCTCTTTTACCGATTTTCGATCTTCAATTCTCGATTCCTTCAACTTTATAGATTTGAATTGATGTTCCACTGAATTGCAGACTTGAAAAGCTTTATGGTGGAAAGGCTTATGTAGGGCTTCGAATTCCAGATGCAGACACTGCTTCTAGACGGGACATCGATGTAGTTCTCGTCACTAAAGGGTAACTTCTCTCTTGTATCTCTGTTCTCGATTCAGCCAAGAATATGTGAAAATAATACTTATGTTGTTTAGACAAGTTGTGGTGATCGCTGTCAAGAATCTATCCGGGATTGTCACGGTAACGAGTGATGGTAGCTGGGTTTGTGAAGGTGGCAAGAATCATAGAGCTGAGACTTACCCTGATCCAGTAAGTTTATCTAGTATCAATTGGTTGTGTTTCTTTTGATTTTTTATATCTATTTTTCGCTGTACATGATCTCAGAAATTTCAGTCCCGTTCTCTGTGCAATGATTACACAATGCTTCCAGTTTGAATACGCTATTGTCGCTGTTGTGGGTGATGTTATAAAATTTTGATGTTCTAGATTAAGAGGGATACATGAATAATCCAAAATATTTTAGAACTCTGCTACTATTCTTGTTGCATAACAATGTCATTGGGAGAAAATAGCACTGTTTACTTTTGAAGGCTTATAGGGCTTTTCTGTTTACACGAATATATTTGGATTTAGTGAATTAGAAGTGCTTACAGCTTTAAACAACGAAATGACCTAAGTTCATTTTATGTTTTGGACCAAAAAATGTGAAAATGCGTCTATGGGTGTTTTGGCAAAATAAAGAGTATGGTTGTACTTGAGTAGATTAATGAAATAGTTTAGGACTTCTGGTAAATAAACAAAATACGCTTGGTTCTCCTTTCTTGTCTCCTGGATCCTCCTTACCCATTCCCAGGCAAGATATACGGAGTGAATACAAGAGGATATGGATAAGTTTCTTAAATCAAATGTCCGAGTTTTTTCTTGACATAGCAAAGCTGACCTGCATCATCCATCTATGCTAGCTACTTTGCTTCCAACTAATTTGATTTGTGTTTTCTCAGCTGACTGAGGTCAATAAACAAGCTTCAGTTCTTGAATCATATCTTGAACAGAGGGGAGTTACTTTACTAGAAGGAAATCTGTCTTGCAAAGTTGTGATTCCCAATCCAAATTTTCGGTATGTATTGTTATCCTTGCTACACGTTCCCTTTTATGTTTGCAAAGAGCTAGAGAAAGAAACATTAATTGTAACTACAGAAACTTTTGAAGTGTGTGTGTGGGCGTAGCCATGTTAGTCTCTAAACATATTCTTTAATTTTCTAGTGATGCAAAAACATATGTTTCTATTTCTTTCAGTACAATTCATGCATTCCCAAGTGAGGTAATTACCTACGAAGAGTGGCAACAGCTGAAACCAGTATCAAGAAGTAAACTTTCTGGTTGGGTTAAAGGCGCATTCAGCACAGGAAAAGAGATGCAGGAATCGTCGCATCAAAAACTTAATTTCATCCTTGGCACGGCACCAATGTGGGATAGGTCATACCTCTTATTTTTATTGCATTCAATTTAAATTTCGTTCGAGGAGGTGAGAGTTTTGGGTTCCTTGAACCCTCGTTGAAGTAATTTTGTTCAATGAGTTTTCTTTAAAAGATGATTATGATGCAGGGTGGAACTTAAAAGTAGCAAAATTGTGTTGGGGGAATTTCTCGAGTTTAAAGGAAAGCAGGAAGACACTTCGGCATTGAGACATATCAAAAGATCAAAAGTCGACCGTATCTCTATTCAGAAAACAAGCATGTTTGGATTAGGTAATCTCTCTTTCTTTAGACCTTGATTATTTCTTTGCGTTGGTGTTTTCATTTACATTTAGTGTGTATGTTATCTCAAATGAACTACAATTTTTAGTATTGAAAACGAAATTCATCTTTTTAATTGTAAACGCACACGCCAAACGCAAGTGGAAGATTCTTCTTCCTTTTGCCTTCAGCGTCTGCGTTCACATTTTGCAAATTATATTATAAAAGTCTAGACTTTTTTAAAAAGAAATTTGTTTTTCACATGTTTGGAACTATTGAGACCTTAATCCGCTTCGTTGTTCGTTCTCAATGATGTGATTCGGACTCATGAAGTGTAAAATTATAGCCAAGAATGGTAGAAATCGAGCTTATTTAACTAAAAGTAAATCGGATTTGCAGCTCCTTCGAGGTTGCAGGTTCTGTACTCGTATAGGGACTACAGAAGTGAAGGCAGTTCAGGATCAGAGTCGAAGGAAGTGACCGTAAGGTCGAGCACCGAAGTTGTCTTTCAGCCACGAGACTCGACAAAGATGAAGAAATTCAAGCTATCGTCACTCCTCTCCATTTCACTAAGTGCCTAACTGTTCCGTTCAAAAAGACTGCAGAGGAAGAGGTTGTTAATGTCTACTAAATGAATAACTTAGGCCATGACTGAAATAAGCTTATTATTCACAGATATATCAACCTTTTTATGGGAATATTTGTTCTTTTTAGTGTTTTGCTTTTATACATTGCACCACACTCTTTAATGTTTTTTCTTTTCATATATAAAAGATTCTTAAAAGTATTAAAGGGAGAGTCCTAACCATATAAGGAGATCTATTTGGATGAGATAAATGCTTATCAAAGAAGAACAAGCATGCCTACCTAAATAGGGACTAGGAATTGAGACCAAGGAAGACAAGGAAACTCTGGCCGGGTATACAAGGGGAAGGGAGAGAGTTCTTGGCCGGCCGAGGGAAAAAGAGAGCAAGGGAGATCAGAGAGAAGGCAACCGCGGCTTGTGGAGGAGAATGTCAAGAGATTGTAGAAAATGTTAAAATCGCATAGGATAGTTTTTAAAAAATGACATTCTCTCCAAATTTTTTTCTAGATTTTAAGTGTTGGTTTTGATGAAAAAAAAGGATAAGGTTCGACTCTCAAACTGACGCCAAGTCCTACCTAAATTTGTGCTTGATGCCTGAATCATATCGACCTAATTTTTTTTCCAAAACCTACTCATTTGATTTTTAACTTAATCACAAGTCAAGCACTCGCTTCTTATAATTCTCTCTTTTGACTTAAATACCTAATGTGGCAATTGCATCTGATCTCACTTAGCATCAAGCATCCATTCCCTATTGAGAAATAGACAGTTCTTCTCATTGTTTGTGAAGATCAATCGTTTGCGGGATCTCTGACATCAAAAGACTCGGACACATGACTTATTCACAAACCCCATCGAAGCTTCACGACAACAATTCACTATGTAGCAACTCGAGAAGTGATACCCGACAAGATCACACGCTAAGTAACGAGATGAAAACTTGAGAAAGCATAATATGTGAGATTATTTACATATGTTTAAAGAAGAAAAAAGGCTTATAAATCAGTCGTCATATGAAATGTGAGGGGTGGTGACACAACCTGGTGCATTAGGATCCTCTGCCCCGCAACAATCGTAGAACTTGGCTGCATACGGTGGATCCTCTGGTCCCAATTCATAGTACCTTCATTTGTCAATAGGAAAATATGGATGCCAAAAGCAGAAATAAGGAACAGATTCATATGTTCCTTGATAGACCAAAAGTAGGACAAAAATGAGGAACAGAGAATCAGATGAAATTCTCTAAGCTGCATCTTTACTGGTACAAAAAATGTAGCAGAAGATAAATGGCCAGGAAAATTGTGAGGATTATGTGTAAAACCTAATTCTTATCAGGGGAATAAACAAGAGATTTAGGGTTTTCTGTTGATAACCTTTTCTGGTCATCGTGGCGACGACAAACGAACAAGGAAGGATGAAAACGACAAGAGGAAGCGTCGTTTGAAGAATCTCTGTAGCTTCGCTTGCACCTCTGACACAACTTGTCCATCTCCTTGCTCTTTCTCTCCATCTCCATCCTCGATCAACACTCATAAATCATTTCCTTCCAATTTCTAATTTCTATGCAGCTCAAACCGACCCGATTCCGGTTAAGCAGCCAAAACCAATTGAACAAAAAAGAAACGTTGACTAAAATGACCAAATGAGGTGTTCTCAAATACCTTTTTTTCTCCAAATTAAACAATTTTAATTGATGAAATTTCACTGAGGTTTTTGTGGTTAACGTAGCAATTGAGCTTCATCAACAGGAATCAGAATGGGCATGGAGATCTGAGTTTTTTCTTATCGTGAGATCTGGATTTGGCGATGGCTTACGGATTTGTAATCTACGAGGGCACGGTGGTGATGGGATCACTGTGTCTCTTAGGATGGGCAGGTCTATGGTTCCTTAACCGACGGCTATACAAGGAGTACGAAGAAAAACGAGCCTTGGTTCAAATCATTTTCAGCATCGTCTTCGCCTTCTCTTGTAACCTTTTGCAGCTCGTTCTCTTCGAGATCATACCTCTTCTCTCTAGAGAGTAACTCTCTCTTAAAACCCAATCCAATTGACTTCATGAGGATTTTGTCATTCTACTATATTAGTTTAAGCCCCTTATTTTGCAGGGCAAGGATGGTAAACTGGAAGGTGGATCTTTTTTGTTTGATACTGCTTCTGGTTTTCATTTTGCCTTATTACCATTGCTATTTGATGCTTCGCAATAGTGGTGAGCCTTATTCCATCTCTGTCTCGATTTTCTCTTATCTCATACTTCTTGTTCAGGAGCTATTCATTATACATAATGTGTCATTGCAAGTTTCTTTGGAGTTTCTCAAACCCTTTTTATTATATATATATATGCTACTCAACTGGGATTCCTTTAGAGAACACTTGTCTGTGTCTGATAGACACTGTTTGGCTCCATTAAATTTATCTCATTGCTAGAATAACCTTATAATTTGCTGTGTTGCTTCATTTACAAACACTCGTGAGTTCCATTACATGGAGATAAATGAATATCAGAAAGCATCACTTTACTGCCTTAAGAGCTGTTGTATTCTTTCTTCTTTTCCTTATTAAATCCTAGACTACCAATTTGCTGCCGCATGTTACAGCATTTTGTGCTGACTGTCTGTAATTTGTAAACCTATACGAACATTTCAGGTGTGAGAAGGGAGCGTGCCTCTGCTGGGGCTCTGTTATTCTTGACAGCATTCCTTTACGCTTTCTGGCGTATGGGAGTTCATTTTCCTATGCCTTCACAAGATAAAGGTATCTCTTTCACTGTATTCTCCCCTCTCGACTCCTATCAGCACTGCATTGTTATGTTGCTACTCATTTTGCTGTACTAGTTTCTGCTCATTTATCACTTACTGTGAACTTCTGAATGCTTACTTCTGAATGCTTACTTGCTGATTATAATAAACTTTCATAACTAAGCTTGGTATCAGTGTTAGACCTATTTTTTGTATGGATGAATATGGCATTGTAGAATTACCATGTTATTGTTACTTTTTCGAGCTAGTGTTTTGATATTCTTAAAACAGAACTTAATATATTGTGCGAATCAATTAGTTGACATCAAAACGATGTAGATGGTTGACTGTTGTGTGATATTGTAATCACTGTAAGCATCAATTATGTTGGCATATTTATCCATTGTTATAGACCACCATTGTTATGAATAACATGGAATTCTGAATATGTAGTTAGAGGGTACATTGTTTGCCATGAAACGATAGTGAGAGTTGAATGACGGTGTCTAATGTTACCTGACTGGGAAATACCTTCAAACATTCTCATTTATGTGTTATGGATACTTATGATGTTTTTGTCGTCTGTTGAACTTCTTGACTTAAAGATCGTATTTCTTCGAAGGTTTTTTTACCATGCCTCAGCTGGTCAGTAGAATTGGGGTCATTGGCGTGACCTTAATGGCTGTATTATCAGGATTTGGAGCTGTAAATTTGCCCTACAGCTACATATCCCTCTTCATTAGGTACTATTATTGAACTCTTTCGTAAAGCGCTATATACTGGTCTTTGTTTTTTTTTGGACAAGGATTAGTTTTTACTTCCCCACCTAGCCACTTAGGCTGGGGGTAGGTCCTGTGAGAGAAGTTGTAGACACCTTTCCGTACTTTGTATCTGGAGTACAAAAGGCAGATTTTGAAATAGGAGTCACAAAATTCCCTTTTTTGTAGTTTATATTTAACCACCAACAGAGTGTTTTCCTATAGCGGCACCATCTAATGGGCTGAATAGTAAAGCATACATAAGTAGCACTGCGTGTATATACTGCCACCTGCATGTCCTTCCAAGAGAAAACAAAAAAATGTGGAATGAAGAAAGAAGAAAAACTAGGAAAGAAAAAATGCAGAGTTTATGTGGAAAAATATGTTAAGAAACTGCACAACATGGGAACTTGTATACCATAATTTAATTGTGAATGAAACAAATGGTGTTGTGAATGTTCAGTTGGGATTCTTTTAGGAGATATCTCCAGAGGCTTGTCATGTCTGTGATGTATGTGGGTCTACACTGATAGGGAATCCGCTGGATTGGCAGGATTGTATAGAAGACATTGCTTTCTGACAGCACTTTTGTTCTTCTTTCTCTCATATAGGGAGATTGAAGAAGCAGATATAATATCTTTGGAAAGGCAACTTATGCAGTCAACTGAGACATGCATAGCAAAGAAGAAGAAAATTATTTTGTGTCAATTAGAGGTGGAACGAAGTCAAGGATCAGAAGAGGTTTGTTTTCATTTTATCCTCTAACATACTTTATATGATTACACTGTCTAGTTTCAGATTCTTTACCTTTCTGTTCTTGGTCATAGTTCTTATAAAATCTTATGGACGAAGACTATTTCATAATTATGTGTGAAACTGCTCATTGTACTTTAAAATGATTGTATACAGACACCTTTCTTGGCATTAGTCAGCAAGTGACGAGAAAAAAGATTTTTTTTTGTATTAGAATAGACTGATACGAGAATTGTGCTGTAAAAGGAACCAATACTACGGACTATTTATTCAAGACAGGAGTGATTTTTTTTCGTCTTGAGGAAACGAGATTCTTTTCCGTCTTGACGAAACAATCCATGGTCTTGGTTCCTTGTTCAGCTGCACGTGCTTTTTGTGAGTGGGTACCTTTGTTATTTTCATTGCTCTTATCTCAAACTTCTATCTAATATCTTTATGGTGATTAGATTAACATGATTCATGCTCTGCTATCCAATTCTTTTTTCCTTAAAACAGTGTCTTTATTTTAAGCTGATGAGTTTGGGAGCTAATCATCAGATGCTAATTTTTTTTTCCCAGAATCAGAAAGGTAGCTCTTTCTTCAGAAGAATTGTTGGGACAGTTGTGCGGTCGGTTCAAGATGACCAAAAGGAGCAAGGTCAGTTTATGTGTTTTGTTTTTTTAGTTGAAGTGCATGCACACATTTTTTTTTTTTTTGCCTAGAGACTGAAATGAGTATGCTCTAAGATTCTTTACTTTGAGAGGATTATAAGGGTAAAAAACGGTTATATGAATAGATTCTCTGGTGATTTCCCCCCAATTTATTAATAATTTTTCCTTGAGAAGACATAAAAATAATGGAGGCGGAGGTGGAAGCCTTAGAAGAGCTGTCAAAGCAGTTATTTTTGGAAATATATGAGCTCCGTCAAGCAAAGGTTCGCTTTCAATTGCTTTTGTTTTGATTCACTACAGAATTCTATTCACTGACTTGGTGGTGACATCTTACTTTGGTTGAGTTTTCTATTCTTAAGATTACTGCTTCCGATGGTCTTCTTTGGTTGTAATATTTTGAAAGCATACTCATCCCATTTGCAGGATGCTGCTGCTTTTTCTAGAACTTGGAGGGGTCATGTGCAGAACTTACTTGGCTATGCATGTTCCATTTATTGTGTGTATAAAATGTTGAAGGTAATTTTCTGTATCTCTCTAAGGAGTTTCTAGCTTTTAATATTTTAGCTCTACCCTATCCTTGTATCAATTGCAAGAGAATTTTAAACTGTTTCGCATGGGTATGAAAATAGCTCTTGATCAATGTTGGTTTCGTTAATAGATATTTGAGGCATGGATCAAATTCAAGAAGTTGCCTTATTTTTCGTTGAGTTGTTTACTCTCCTTAAAAAGAGTGTGTCGGTATTCATATAGGTTTGAATGGTAACATTTTTACAGGATTGGAAAATAGATGACTGAATCATTCCTCGATGATACTCCAAAATTTTGTCATTTAAATAGAATATTTTTTCTCTCTAATCACTTTCTTTTTGTAACTAAAAAGGACCCTCTTCAAAATTTAAGAACATTCGTAAATATATAATATACGACCAAAATCTTCCATCCAATCTTCCTCGTATTCTGCTCTTATTGCTGTCCCTCTATTTGTTCCCCTTCAAAGCCTTAGGATATTGGGAGATTAGTTGATGATTAGATTTGGACAGTTCTTCCTGATAGTTCTTCTAGCTATCTCTCTGTGAAACCCTTTATGTTGTGCGGTTTGGACATAATTTTTCTCAGGACACCTATGCCTTACTAGATAAATTGTTTTCTATGTCCCTTATTAAAAGTCTTCTCCCTATTGTAACTGTAAACAAGTAACTCTAGTTTCTCCATTTTTTTTGTTCTGTTTTTGCAGTCTCTACAAAGTGTTGTCTTCAAGGAGGTACCCACATGCGTTCGTTTGTTTTGTGTTCAATTATGCATCATTACCGTCTTTTAATGAATCATTATGTGTGCCTCTTACTACTTGAAATTGCTAGTAATCAGTTTGTTTACAGGCCGGCACAAAAGATCCTGTCACGATGATGATCAGCATATTCTTGCGGTGGTTTGATATAGGAGTAGATGCTGCATTGCTCTCACAGGTTTGCATTTCTTTGTGTTAGCTATCTCTGATAATGGAATAATTAAGCTAAAGAAATCTGATCTGGACTTTTCTTCTTTCTTTACAATGTTTTTCTTTCCTGAATTGAAATCCTAAAGCATTTCTCTATCATTTATAACTCACTTTATCTGGGCCTTTGATGGGATGCAAACTTAGCTGGTTAAAGAGATCAGAGCTTTCTTAGGGCCTAGTTATATGGCCTGACTATTTATCATAAAATGTGAAATATAAGCTGGCATTTCAAATTCTCTGCGTCTGGTTTGCTGGATTGTGCAACTGTGGTCTAATTCTCTTTCTTTCTTTCTTGTTTGCAGTATATTTCCCTGTTGTTTATTGGGATGTTGATTGTGATTTCTGTGAGAGGATTCTTGACAAATTTGATGAAGGTGAATTATAATTCTAGTTTCTCGATTGTTTTCATTGGTGTGTCTCTATACTGTCATCTATGCAACCAAGACACTTCCGGATCCTTCGAATTTGTGGAAAAACACATTTAAATGATTGCTCACCAGTCCTTGATGTATTTCAATCTTATCTCCCCACTTTTAAATCGATATACTTCTTACTTCTTAGAGGCATTCATTTTTGAGTAGTAGTTGAATCTTTTCATGTTCTAAACTGGCGATAATTGTTACCAGGTTATAGTCACATATTAGTTTGAGCAAAACACAAATAGTGGACGTAGAGTGATTTAGTTGCATGTTTATTGTTGTTGAAGTAGCTTTGTAAAGAAATCCTTTCTCATTTCAAATCCGAGCTGATAAAGCGAATGAATGTTGTAAATAAGATCGATGCGATTAAATTGGAAATAGTATTGTGATTGTACTGGAAACATAGCTGAGGACATTCTGAATTCTCCCGAGTTTGAATGCTGTAGTTTTTGTTAATGAGTTCGAATTTGTGGATGGTACAGTTTTTCTTTGCAGTCTCGAGAGTGGGAAGTGGATCTTCAAGCAATGTTGTGCTATTCCTATCTGAAATCATGGGAATGTACTTTTTGTCTTCCATTCTTCTCATCAGAAAAAGCTTGAGAAACGAGTACAGGTACGCCGAATTCTGATCCTGAGGAAGATAATAATACCTAATATCCTTGATCATCAAGTAATCGAAGTTGTTGCCTGGTTAGAGTTTTAGTGTCATTGCTTCTATGCTCCAAGTCTAATCATGTTTTCTTGGATTAAACAAAGGCTAATGTAGAAAGAAACTTTAAGCTAATCATACATTAGTCCATATTTGCTTGTGTTTAAAAGATCGAAACTGGAATCTGAAGCTTTAGTGGCGTCATTTTGGCAGGGGAATCATAACGGATGTATTGGGTGGAGATATTCAGTTTGATTTTTATCATCGATGGTTTGATGCAATTTTTGTGGCCAGCGCTTTTCTTTCTCTCCTTTTGCTTTCCGCACACTACACTTCTCGTCAATCTGATAAGCACGCCATTGAGTAAGTTTCCTATTGAGTTCTGGTGACTGAGAGAGTCCTATTATTATTTGGCCTACACCAAACTTAAATCAATTTGCTACTATTAGTGGTTGCTTTAATGTATAGCTTACCGTTGGCTTTGACACTTCTGAGAAATATTATGCTGATCAGTTCAAAACTTCGTACTCTCTTGTACCATTAAGTAATAGTTGACAATTGAATTATGTTTATTTGAGAATTTTCTTTGTACATTGACCCCTGAGGGAGTGATGATTATCAAGTCGAGAAGATTTTCGATCTTTGTATATTTGAAGTCGCTAGCGCAGAAGCACTCGTGAAGTGGCTTTTGAACCTATCTTCGGAATCGATCTGATAAGTTTGTAACTCCGAACCTTTGTAAATCCTCCTTTATTCACTATGTAGAACGATTACACGATGCCAAAAGAGCACGTACAATTCACGATCTCATCTCGATCGCCATTGAAGGATTCATATCGCCAAAACTAACATACATCATTAAACATAATGCCCAAACTCTAGCAAATGATGCCCAAACTCTAAGCTAGAGTTTTCACTTCCAAGTGCAGTTCACCAACTCCCGTTGACTTCCACTGCATCATTCTTCATTTTTTTATGTTGTCGGCAACGTTATAATATATTGAAGAGTAGTGTTCCAGGAGATGACATATTCATATTTGTTGATTCTAACATTTTTAGCTATTACATCAGCATTAGCATTTACTTTTCTAGGAATGTGCAAGAAATTAAAAGTTTGAGGCTCCTCTGCTAACTTGCTAATATCCTTGAGATAAGTTGAGTAATGTTGATGTTCCCACACATCTGGATCTTGAGCTCTGGACATGGCTTGAAGTGTGCTGTATATTGCAGCCGAGTCACCACAGAAAGTAACACATCGGTAACCAAGCGCTCTAATCTTCAGTGTTGCCATACGTAGAGTTTCAGCTTCAGCTTCAACTGATGTATTCAGGGGGGTTTACAACTGAGCGTCCTCTGATAATCTCCCTAGCTTCCTTGTTCTATGTGATTCATCCTATACATGCTTGTTGAGTAGATATCCATGAGGCATCTACAAAGCAGCAATAGTCATTAGCACAGTGGACAATGTTTGACAATGTAATGGTTTGTGCCTGATTATACTGCTGTCTCTTATCATAGACTATAGGCATGTGATTATCGTGAACACGCTTTAGCAATTCTGCTTCTTTCCAAATATTTAATTCCACAAGAGCTTTATTAATGATATCAGGAATGAGCCATTTCCTATTGTTAAAAACCAGATTATTCATTGATTTCCAAATTCTCCATCCTATAAATAGCTCTAGGCTAACCTCTTTGTTCCTGGCCCTATTCAAACTCAACAGGAGTTCCAAATTTTCATTATAAGTTTGATGATTGAGAATGTCACCTGGAGGGGGTATGAATAGGCGCAAGCTCCCACACTTCTTTGCTCACCCTGCATTGAAATATAAGGTGGTTTGTTGTTTCAGGTTGTTCTCCAGACCTTTGACAGAGGGACTCAACTTTCATTCTTCTTCTTCTTCTCAAGTTATCTGCCACATGGAGGGCATTATGTAAATATCTCCACAAGAAATGCTTAAGTTTTGGTGGAGCATTAAGATCCCAAATATTCTTATATAAAGGCTGAGTCACTGTGGCATTCGTGGATGAGTTTGAATCAACTTGAGAAAGTATAGATAACTTACAGAGGATGTGATATCCTGACTTCACAGTATAGTTGCCATCTGCCGCATAAATACAAGAAATTCCATCACGAACTCATGTTAGAGAAGTTCTAATGCATTTAATAATATTAATATCATCAGGATGAATCATCTGAGAAAGAGCTCTATCATCCCACTGATTTGTATGTGGAACTATTGAGTTCATGAACTCTTTTGACATGAACATTTTCAAGATTGAAGTTATGTGTAGGTCTAACTTTTCTAGGAGGAATAACAGGAAGCCAATGATCCTTCCATAAGTCAATTTGGTGTCCATTTCCAACTAATCATCGAACACCATGAGTCAGAAGTTTGTTACCTTGAACAATGCTACACCATGCATGACTGGATTGTCTCTTTATTTTCTGCCTCTACAGACTTGATTTAGGATAGTATTTGGCCTTAAATAACTTAGCAAAAAGGGAATGGGGATGTTTCAACAATCGCCAGTTTTTCTTTGCCACCATTGCAGTGTTAAAATCCTTTAGATCTCCAACACCCAAACCTCCTAGTTGTTTAGGATCATTAATCTTGCTCCAAGCCATCCACAGAATTTTATGCTTGTCTTTAGAGGCTGACCACCAGAGAATCTTCTCATTGCGCTTGTTATTTGATTGATAATCTTCTTGGGGAGAATGAAACACAACATACAATAAGTGGGTAATGCAGTGGCAACAGTTTTTAGTAACACCTCCTTTCCTGCAGGGGAGAGCAATTGTGAGTACCAACTCTCCATCTTTTGAGAAACCCTCTGTTGAATAAATGAAAATGCATTAAACTTGCTTCTTCCAATAAATTCTTGCAAACCAAGGTATCTTCCAAACCCTTATGTATGATAGATACCTAATAACCGAGTAAGAGATGTTTGATGATCAGATGTCAAACCTTTGCCAAAAGTAATTGCTGATTTTTGGAAATTTACTTGTTGACCTAAAACCTCAAGCATATCTCTGAAGAATGTGGAGGATGGCTGAGCATTCATCATGTCTTGATTTACAAAATAGCAGAGAATCATTTGCAAAAAGAAGATGAGATATTGGTGGTCCACTTCTGCTTGTTTTGAATCCATGAAGATTTCCATTTTGAATACTATGATGGATCAAAACTAATAATCCTTCTGTGCATAGTAAATAAATATAGGGAGAAATTGGATCACCTTGTCATTTGCCATGCTTTGGAATGATATTTCCTATATGAGATCCATTCACCAGCACATAATAGGAAGCTGATGTAATGTAGCTCATGATCCACTTGCACCATTTATCATCAAATCCAAGCTTCTTCATAACTGCTTCAATATAATTTCATTCAAGCTTATCAAAAGCCTTAACAATGTCCAATTTAATAGCCATATAAGATTGCTTGAGGTTTCTAGTACGTAGTGAATGAAGCAATTCATGAGCTATTAAAACATTATCCGTAATTAATCTTCCAGGAATAAAAGCATACTGATTCTCATAAATAATGAGATGAATCCAAGGTTTTAGTCTATCAGCCAAAACTTTGGATATAAGTTTAGAAGCTATATATTACATAAACTTATAGCCTATTGTGGTAACCCAACCCGAGGTTTCAATCCGCGGTTAAGTCACACTACGAACCAGACACATAGCAAATTTTCAGTTCGTTTTACTTAGCCATTTTTCTGCGTTTTTAAACAGTTTGACAAGTCATTTTCCATGCATAAACTTTAACTTAGATTGAATCAGGAGGTTTCAAATACAATGACCAGTTTGATATTAAGCTATTACATTGAAATGAACCTATCTATCCGATCCAACCATCCATTCCTTCCTGCCTTTGTCTCGCGATCAACCACTTTCACAGCTAACCTCCGATTTTCAGCTTCATGCATAGCATGACATAATGTTCTGAAGGGGACTCACACACGTTATCAAAAACTTTCGGTTCCACGCCTTCCATATAAACCATAATATGAAAACTAAGGCAATCCTTCTCGGTCCCCATGTGTCTAAAGGCCAAGCGTTGGCAGGTTGCCAAACAGCCCGATAGGGCTTCCCATACAAAGTGTTTTATATTCTTAGAAGATTTAAGTTTCCATACTGGCGCCAGTAGTGTTGTGACATAGGTCCCTAAACAGGGGGTCACAAGTAGGATGAGAAAGATTTCACGCTGTCCAATATCCTGATTTGACGGTATAGTTTACCGATTTGGTGTGAGCCCAACTATAACCATCTCTAGAAAAATCTTTGCTTGGGCGAATCCCTAAGATAAAGGGTATATCTTTCGGTGCGAAGAGTGCCTGAAGATGACCGATTTTCCATTTCCTAGAGTCCGGGTCAATCAGCGTGTTGACGAATAACTTAGGATCAACATCGGTTCTGACCATAGGCGGACGAGAAGGTACGACATGTAGCCAAGGTTCAATCCAGACCCTAATATTAAAACTCGATCCTATAGTTTTTCGAAGACTCGAGATCAGAAAAGGCTTTGCTTCCATGATACTTCTCCACCCATATGAAATCGTATTAGAACTTTGGACATGAAGAGGGTTGCAGTACTTGAAGTATCTGCCTCTGAGTATTCAGCTCAACAAGGAATCTGGGAATCTTATGAGCCACCACAATTGTTTTGCAAGGAGAGCAAGGTTGAAATCTTCAAGGGTCCTGAGAACAAGTCCCCCCAATGAGAGTTGTTAACACAACTTATCCAAAGCAATCCAATGAATCCCTATGTTGTTCTCCTTGGTTCTCAACCAAAAATTAGAAATCGCACTGATAAATTTCGAGCGAATTATCTTTGGAAGTAGGAAGCACAACATCACATTTGTCGGAGGAGCATGTGCCACAAATTTAATGAGAACTTCTTTTCCCCCTTTCGAGAGGAACTTTTATGACGAAGAGTTAATCCTGCTTTGAAGTTTGTCCCTCACAAAGGCAAAAACATGTGTCTTTGAGCCATGGATCTTTTCAGGGGGACCCAAATATGTACCCATGCCACCTTTTGGCATATTCCCAAGGTGGTTTTTATTGCGCCTCTGATATGGGCATCCACATTATTCCCAAACCACTGAGGACATTAACAGATTGATCTGTTGTCTCGAGGTCTCACCATACAGGCGGGTAATATTTATGATTTTTTGACTTTGTTGGACATCTGCTTTGCAGAAGAAAAGACTATCATCAGCGAACATGAGGTGGGTGGTTGGCAGGCTTGCCCGTGCAATATGAGTTAGTTTGATATGACCTTTGGGCTCTCCATTGAGGAAAATTTGATATGAGACAGTAGAAATGCAATGCATGACCCATCCAATCCACCTAGGAGAAAAACCATGTTTTCCATCAAAGCTTGAAAAAAATTCAATTCCACACGACCATAAGCCTTGCTCATGTCTGTTTTGATAGCCATAAAATTCTTTTTGCAGGCCGGATTTGATCGAAGGGCATGAAAGTTCTCTTGTGCAATAAGAATATTAACGGTTATAAGCCTGCCAACCACAAAATCGGCTGTGTCACTGAGATGAGATTCGGTAAAATCTTCTTTAGGAGTAGACTAAGGACTTTTGAGATCACATTGTAGCATACATTGCAAAGGTTAATCGATCTAAACTCTGCCATCTCTCGTAGTCTGTCCGTTTTAGGAATTAGATAGATGTTTGTCTTATTTAGCTTTACCTCGAACCTCCCTGTGGAGAAAAAGTCTTTGATAGTCTTAAACTACATCATGTCCGATGATATGCCAGAAGCAGTGGAAGAAAAAGGCCGTCATTCCATCCGGTCTCAGAGTCTTTTCCGGTTTCATAGCAAAAATCGCCTCTTTTACCTCCTCTGGAGATATCTCTGATGTGAGTGCCTCATTCATATCATTCGAGATTAGCACATGAACATCCCAGAGAACTTGAGAGAAAACACACAGATTGGAAGAGGAAAAAGTTGATCAAAATACTCCACAACCACTTTATCAATCCCATCTTCATTATCAATCCAAACTCCATACAAGCCATGTAAACCTATAATCATATTCATTGCTCTTCGTTGCTTTGTTGTGGTATGGAAGAAATTTGTATTTTTATCCCCTTCTTTAAGCCAATTGACCCTGTTTATAGGCATCACAAAGTCTCTATTTCATAGTCATAGTATCCTTCGTTGTAACTTTATCATCATCGTAAGCTTCATCTATCTATACTTGTAAGTCCGCAATTAGCTTCTCCGAGTTGGTACATATTCCTTTTTTCCAGATCGCGATTGCCCGTCAGCATTTCTGGATCTTTTGAATAAGAGTGACAGTTCCCTCAAGAGGAGATCGACCCATCCTTCTTCCACTGCCTCTTTTAACCCTGCTTTTTCTAACCACCTTTTATCAAATTGGAATCTCAGAATTACTCTCTGGGCTCCTGCCTGAATATTTGCTACCATTGGACAGTGGTCTGAGCCCCACAGTCTTAAGTGCTCCACATCAGTGTGGGAGAAATGTTATGTCAATCTTTATTTCCCATTGCCCTGTCTAGTCAGCATCTTATAGTTTCCATTCTTCTACGCCCAACCCAAGACCAACCCAAGACAGGGGGTTACCACAATATGGGAAGTCAACCATGTTGCAATAGTGGATCATCGATATAAAAGGTAGGAGAAAGGCTTCGGATCTACGCTTGCCGCCACGTTTTTCATGGTGCTCTGTGATCTCATTACAATCATCTATAATAAACCAAGCACCAGAACGAGAAATACATATGCGAGTTAATCTCTCCCAAACAACATTACGGTATTTAACAACCGGATCACCATAGAAAAAGTCATAAAGACTCTATCGCCATCAATAATTGTCTCAACATCAACCATCCGGTCATTAAGCAGAATAATCTTGATCGGGAAATCGTTTGAGTGAAAACGGGCAAGCCTTCCATTTTTTCCTCTCGGTTCAACGGTATGGAGGGAATCAAAGCCTAAGGTCACTTGAAGGTCTGACAAAAAGAGCGTTTATTCTTGGTTTCTGATGAGAACAAAAATTCATGGGAGAGCTTCTTGCAAATTTCTTGCAGACGTTGGCGTGGGAGGTAAGCTCCCGCCTCTTGACAGTTCCACACAATTGTCCTCATATAAAAGAATCGAGGGAAAGAGATTCATAAACGCAGTGCGAGAAACCTACGGGATTATGATGTGGAGAACATAGCAAAATGCTAGAGATAAAGAGACTTTTGTAAATAAACACATAAGAAAGCCGAGACCATAATTTGTGGAGATTATTACCAACACACCAAACACCCTAAAAAAGGAAAATAACAAGAAAGTCTTTGTCAATTACTTTCTCAGAGAAACACAAGAGAATTGAGAAAGAAACTACCTTTCCAAACACAGAAGACGAAAGTCTCAAAAAACAAAACAATCGTAGCACAAGCTAAAAAAATTCTAAAGCTGGAAATGTCTAGATGGATCTGCAGTTTTTGATGTCTCGGAGGAGGGGACCGTAAGGCTCGAGAACTTACACCCAAAATTGGGGAAACCAAAATGTGAATCGTGAAAAGCACAACTTCTTTGTCATTCTGGCGCCGTAAAAACTATGTCGAGCAAGCTTCTTCAGGAGATCACCATGAAGCCTTGTAATAATTCTCTGGATTACTTATGAGTATAGAGCGAGAGCTCTCTCAACCGTAGAGAAAATAGAGCACAGTGCTTGAGACTTTGTGAACTCTAACTGCATATCTGGCTGAATGCAGTGAACATAACTTGAAAAATAGATCTCGGACGATTGAAAGTTTAACTGAAGTATTTCTATTGGGTTACTGAAAAAATCTAGGGGAGAACTAATTAAAACAGAAGAATCAAAGGCAAAATCAGATTTGCAAATAACTTCAAAAGACACTCAATCAATGGAAAATAGGATTGTCGCTTCCACATCTAGCTAGTTAGGGGCTAGAATTGATGATGACCGTTGTCATGTTCATAAAAGAGCAGCAGTTTCTACTGAAGCAAAATGGTCATTGCAGAAATTCCGTTTCATATTCTTTTGAATATATGGTTTCTCTCAGTTTTTTCTCTTTTCTCTTTTCTAACAAAAATGTTGATTTCGACAAACTACCCCAACAAAATTGACCACCTCCTACAAAATTAACGATCCGGTAGATCTTGAAAATCTGTCTTGATCAAATAAATATACCATTGTTGCTCAAAAAGTAGAAAAATATGAATTATAGAGGAATATATATTTTTTGACCCAAACAAAAAAGAGGACTATATATATGGGTCAATTAGCCCAATATTCACATTGTGCTAAAGAATGAAGAATATAGCCATGGAGATTGTATAATTAAGTCAATAACAAATTGACCAAATTCTTGCCCCTTCTATCCCGCAATAAGTGCTTGCCAACTTGGCATACATCATTTATGTTATTCTTTATATACCCAAAGATTCTATTCTATTCTATACTATTCTATTTTGTGCATAATAAACAATTTATCACATTGAAAGGGAAAAAGGAAGATAGTAAACAATATGAGAGGAGGGGGGGGGGGGGGGGGGTGAGAATATATTTTCTCCAAATAAAAAAAAAGAACGCAAAAAAGAGAAGAGAAAAGAAAACGGACACGATTTTCTCAAAGTGTTGAATAGTGTTTTAATGAACAACATGTTCGTTCTATATAATAACACATTCATACTATATTATACTATATAAAGATGTAAAATATTATAAAAACTCACACAATATAATTTGTAGGGTAGGGTGTATAACATGATTTTTGGGTTAGGGTTTATGATTTTAAGTTAAGAGTTTATTTTAATGGGCTAGTGTTCATTTTTGGGTGTTAGAGTTCAAAAATTAGAATTTAGGATTTACTTTCAGATTATTTTGTTAAGTTCAAAAAATCTTTAACTAAAACAACAATAACTATGTAGAATAGAATGACGTATAATTAGTTACAACTATTATAAAAAATTCAAACCACGATATATGCGTAAAAAATCTCGATTTTTAAAATATGATAACGAAATCAAATCAATATATATATAAAATGAGATGGGGTAAAAAAAATAAAATACAAAGAAGAAAGAAAGAGAGAGAAAGGGATAGAGAAAATAATCTCCATGTTATCAAGAGAAGTCCAATAATTTTATGATTTATACAGAGAATATCCTAGCCATAGCCATGACTTTATATTGTCATCCACCTGACTACATACAATGGCATGTTGGAAAAAAAAACTGTTCAATCAATTTAATGGGGTAGTTGAAAGAGGATGTTGAATGATGTGGCAAAAATTGAGTTGTAATAACTTTTTTTCCTTTTACCGTTGTTAACCAGCTCACTAAGTTGTCTAAGTCCAAATGGGTTCCCCCTCTGATCTGTTTGAGTACACTAAAACAAAAGAAAAGACATTTATAGTCCACCAAAACAGATACAATGCTTAAGAAAAAGCTAAAAAACATAGCCAATATCAGAATGATTGAGAACTAAAACACTTGATGCTCACAGACATGAAGTATTTCAATTTACAGTCCATACAATTTGAATCACTCAATCTAGAAAAAGTATTTCAACCTATGCTAACAATTGATGCTCACAGACATGAAGTATTATTCAAGCTCATAATGAACCAGTATACATGAGAAACATAAACATTTGATGAAACAAAATTCAGACAAGAATAGTAGACACTCATATGCAAAGAAACCAAACAGGAAAACAAACAAAATCCTATGCTACGAAACGAGAAGACAAAGAAAATTACCTTTAGAAAGATGGCATTCTTTTCTTCTATGGTGAGATTGCGTTGAGTAGGATGCTCAGACGAGTTCTCTGAGGTTTCTGGACCTTCGGTAGCCTGTTGATCCATCACATCTGCTATGTTCTTCTCATAGGCCTCAGCAACCTGTTTGGCTTTCTGATCAACAAAGCTCCCATCCGCCCTTGTATGTGTCCTCAGAAATACTTCTCCAAACGAAACAGGATGACCTAATTCCTCCTCCTGTAATCATGCAAAAACATATAAGTGTAGATATGCAGTTTCTAATTAGCAAGAAGATTAAACGGATTACCATTTCTTGTTGAACTCGCAAGTAGGATTTTTGACCTGATACATGTTTGTGGGCTCCTAGACCGCCATGATCAGAGTTGCGGGACTGTGAAGCAGTAGAGCTCCTATCCACTGCTTCAGGAGTGTTCCAATGCTGCCACATTTGATCCCACAGCGTAGAACCAATCCAAGGTGGTCTTACACCTCCGGTCTTAGCCTGACTAACAATGCCTTTCATCCTGTTCTTCGCAATCTTCAAAAAATAGCCCTTCACAATCTCGGTAATCCCGGAATCCCAATTGTACTTCTGCTACAGAATAGAATATTGGTTAGTAGTGATGATGCTTAGGCAGTACAACTGAAATATAAAAGAAGCAAAACTCTAAAACACATACCGCAAAAGTTCTGAAATATCTTTCTTGTATGTGAATTGGTGTAACCTTCCAGCTAAAGTAAGGACCATCGAACTTTCTTCGAAATATTCCAGCAATCACCCGAGTCAATTTCCCTCCATCCCTGGTGAACCTATGACACAAATATAAACACATGGTTAAGTATCAGACAGAATGGCCTTAAAGAATCTATTGACCTGTACCTAAAACCATGAAGAATCAGTATCTAAATGAATGAGCTACTGCGTGTATCATGAAAAGAAACCAGAATGATAACACAACAATGATGCTTTATCTCTATATCAATTGTTCATGTGTGTTGATGCAAACAGAAAAAATGATGCAATAATTCATCTTCACAAAGCTACAATCCGGCAAACACATAGAGCGATTCATTTAGAAAACATGATAGAACTACAATGATGCAAACATTAGCAGACCAATATAGTAAATCAGCAAAACATACTAAGGATGATACAACTAAACTTAAGCTTCAGCAGACTCAGACAATGACACTGATAATTTCTCAAACCACACAACTACACTAATACAACTAACTACACACCTAAGCATTATCAGACCACAAAAATCTAACTGATACTTTCTTTAAGTATCTAAACATATACAAAACAAGACAAAGTAAAACTAAAAAAGTACAGAAACTTACCATGTCGTCTTGACGTTGGGGATTGGATACTCAGATAAGATAGGTAGATGTTCTCGGCCAGGAAGAGCCAACAGATTGTCCAACAACTGTTGGTAGTCTTACGCCTCAGGGTTCGGATCATTAATTGGTAGGTCATCCTCGAAATCAAGTTCATTGTCCGGGATGTGATCATGAACTTCATCTTCCTCGGGAAACTGATCATGAGGAGCTTGTTGCTGGGGAATCTGGACTGCCGGATGTTGTAGAGTTGGGATTTGATAAGGAGGAGGTTGTTGGTTCAGAATCTAAAACTGGAGTTGATGAGAGGACTGCGGTTGTGTCGACGGTGGATACTGTGCCGGAAGTACTCTGGATCTTGACACAGAGACTGTGGCCTGATATGATGTCGGGTTAGATGACTGTGAAGATGCTCCGCGATCTTTGCTGGTTCCATCTCCGACGGCTCGACCACCTCCGACTGATGTAGCAGCACCTCCGGTGAGGTTGGGTCGACCACCACCGTTGTTGGGTCGACCACCTATGGCTGAGGTAACAGGACCACCGACGAAATTCGCTCGACCTCCATCGCCGTTGGCTGGAGCAGGTTCACCAAGTATGGAGTTGGATCTACCAACTCCGCCGTTAGATCTACCAGCAGCGCCTCCTTTAACAACTCTCTCTCGAGAGGTTTTCGCTTTTCCACCAGCCATCTGGGTTTGTGTTGGAGAATCGAAACAGAAAGATGAACGATGAAAAAATCAAAACAGAAAGATGAAGATTAGAAGATGCAAAGATTATTTGGTCGATTGGAGAGGGATTCGAGATTGAAGGATGAAGAGAAACAGATTAGACAAGAAATCGAAAGAGAATGATGAAGAAATTGAAAATTGGTTCTAGAGAGATAGAGGAACTTTGGGGATCTGATTTTTTTAGGGTTTGCATATAGTAATTGGGATCTGGTTATTTTACTCGTGTAAAAAACAAAGAGTCTCAATTTAGTGACAAAATGGTCGCGAAATAAGTTTTGGGGGGGGGGGGGGGGAGAAAATTGGCGCTCAAAAGCCCAAAATATTTGGCGAAAAACCCAAATATTTTCAAACCCGAATTGGAAAAAATATAAAGGTAGTAGAAAAACAGTCGCAAAAACTACTATAGTGGCAAATTAGTCGCACTTTTGCAACTAATTTGTGACACCATTTTGTCTGTCACAAACCAAGACCCTAAACCCTAAATATTTAGGGCCAAAAAATGAGTTATATGCAATTCCAATCAAATTTTTATGTATGTAATAAGTATTTGCTTATTATATAGCTTCAATCATTACAAAATCAAGTTAATTTTGGAATTTTAGACTTCTACATAGATTATATTGAAATCACAAGTATTTATCTAAATACATGTTATGGTCTTTTACAAAAAAAAAGCTGAAATTGAAATTTAATGATATTACATGTTATATATGCTAGATTAAGTGTAAAATGAAGTTAACATGTATCTAAATACCTAAAATAAAGCTTTTGACGTAAAATCTTTTGTTTATTTTACAAAAATCATACTGTGAGTTGGTAAACAGTCGCAATCCAGTCACACTTTTATTTAATCGTCGCTAATTAGTCGCAAAAATGTGGCTAATTTATGATTTTTTGTGACTGATTGTATAATCGGTGAAAAATTTAGGTGTGTGCATCGAACCACAGACCTGTTTGTGTTTAGAGACTGTTTTGTGACTTTTTTTGTCAGTGTCTTATCAATTCCCTAAACCAAAAATTTGAAATACGTGAAAGTAGTCACAAAATCGTCGCAAATTAGGAAGTAGTCACAAAATCGTCGCAAATTAGGAAATAGTTACAAAGTAGTTGCAAATTACTGACATTTTTAGTGACATTGTTTTTTGTTGTTTATGTGTCTGATGTTTTTCTTTTTGTGACTTCTGTTGGTTTTTTCCATTTTTTAGCCTTGTGATAATAGACAAAGATTACAAGAGAAAAAGAGTAGAAGAAGAGGATGAAGAGTAACAAGAGACTAAATCTCAAACAAGATTTTCGGATTACCTGAAGAAATGAGTGAGGAACCGAAGAATGTTACATAAGAGGATGAATAATTGAGTACAAAATCAAAGAAGCCAACCACGAATTCTAAAACCAACACTAGATTTGAACTTACCCGATCTTTTCTCTGGCAAACTTCGATTTCGTATCAGAAAATTGAGTTTTAGGGTTCTTCGATTTAATGAATTGAAATCAGGTATATTATGGGGTTTCGGGTCGGGTTATAGATTGGGTCGGGTTTAACACAATAACCCCATGGTCACAAAGTAGTCACTCATAGGACAATAGTAGCAAAGTAGTCGCAAAGTGCGACTGTTATGTGACATTTTTGTTAGCAGTCGCAAATCATTTTACTTAAAATCTTTTGTTGAATTTACAAAAATCTTACAGAGAGTTGGTAATTAGTCGCAAATCAGTCTCATTTTATGTAATTGTCGTGAATTAGTTGCAGAATGGTGGGTAATTTATGACGCTTTTGTGACTGAGTGTAATAATAGGTGAAAAAATTAAATCCCGTGATTCGAACATGATACATGTTAGTCTTTTCTATAGTGTCAGTCCAACGAGCTAATGTAACCATTATGTTCTATATTCCATTTACTGCTATATATATCGTTTCGTATTAAATAAGAAAATAAGGTTTTAAACATAAACACCACGTTTCGAACCTTAGACTTGTAAGTCTTGTATATGTTGCATTGCCACTGAGCTATAGTCACCATTCGTTTATGTAATACAACAACTTATATATATACCGATATTAATCACATCCGAAAATAAATATAAAAAAGTTTTTTTGATACAAACACCACAAATATATTACAAACATTAATTTAAAATCCCATACAGATTATTCAAATTTCATCATCATCATCTAAAGATGATAAATTACAATGAAAATTCATCTTCTGGTTCAGCGTCTTCAATTTCAACATCAATTTCTTCAACTGGATGATTGCCGTCGAGTAAACTATCGACATATATTTCTTCAACCATATCTATCATTCCATCATCATCTGTTTGTTGCAAAATGACCAGCTCTTTCTCGTTAAACTTTCCTTGAACACGAGTCCTCGGATTCACTTTCAGCACCGTTTGCCACAATTTCCGAGGGCGTTTCGTAAATGGGTATGGAAGATAACAAATATGATCAGTAGTCACACAAGTTAGGTACGTACCTAACTTTCATATTTTCCACCTACTTTTAGTGACTAAATTGCGACTCTTCTGGCACGATCCATAGGAGTAGCAAATTAGTCGCAATTTTGGGACTGATTTGCGACTACATTTACTGACTAAAAATATAGTCGCAAAATAGTCTCACTTTGCGACTCTTTTGCGTCTACATTTAAACAGTCGAATAATGGTCTTCATTCAGTCTCTAATTTAAGACTACTATACGACTGAAAAATTCGGTCGTAAATTTGCGACTGATTTGCTTCTATATTTTCGTAGTCGTTCATTAGTCGCATTTTTGTCCCAAAACAGTCGCAAAATTTTGCGACCGAAAAAACAGTCACAAAAAGTAGTCATTCTTATCTGATTGGTACATCCTCTTCAATCTGTCAGTGATAGGTAAATACCACATACGACTCAACGGTATTTTTGTTCGTCCCTCACTAGCCTTATATCTTGGTTTTCCACAAAACTTACAATGCTCCAAATCCTCATCTACAATACAATTATTACACATATATCAAATGTATGGTACGGCAATCCTAGCTTTCGCATCAATGTTTCTATCTCGACGTATGAACTGGTTGCCTGATTACCCTCTGGTAAATACTCCGTAAATAATTCGGCCCATGAATCCATGCATGTTTCAGCCAAATTATGGTCTGCCTTAATGTTCATGAACCGAGAAGCTAATGATAACTTCGAATGACCATCATGACAACCATCATAAAGTGGCGTATTTGCAGCATCTAACATGGCGTAGAACCGTTTTGCCTCATGGGTAGGTTCTTCATGAACATGATCATTTCCACTTTGATCATGTTCATGATATTCATTAAATGGTGTAGCACCATGAAATGCATCATTTACCATCCCAACATATAGATTTTCCCCATCATAATTTACTGGTTGATTACCACAACTAAAATCAGCATTAGCATAATGACTACTCGTGCCTTTTCCAACAACATCATAATCTTCACCATGTTCAGACCATACATAATATCCTGGCATAAATCCTATACTATGCAAATGCTTCGAAACTGTCCTTGCTAGCATTAAAGTGGAATTTTGACATTTAACACAAGGGCAGTAAAACTTACCTCCACTGCTTAGAGCTATTGACTGGTTACTTGCAAAATTCATGAACTGCTCGACTCCTTCCAAAAATTCACTCGAGATATTATTTGTACGTGGATCGATTCTATTATACATCCACTCTCTGGATGAATTCCACATTTTTTTTCTCTTTTCTCTGTGTTTTTTTTTCCTTTTTTTTTGCTCTGATGGTGAATGATAATGGGGTGCTCGGTCGTTGATTTTATAGGAAAAAATTTTGTCACTACTTTGCGACTACAAAAAAACAGTCACAAATTTGTTACTCTTTTGCCACCCTTTTACGACCATTTTGTGACTATTATCAGTAGTCACACAAGTTAGGTAGCATACCTAACTTTCATATTTTCCACGTTTTCACATACTTTTAGTGACTAAACTGCGACTCTTCTGGCACGATCTATACGAGTAGCAAATAAGTCGCAATTTTGGGACTGATTTGCGACTACATTTACTGACTAATAATAGAGTCGCAAATAGTCTCACTTTGCGACTCTTTTGCGACTACATTTAAACAGTCGAATAATAGTCTCCATTCAGTCGCTAATTTAAGATTACTTTACGACTGAACAATTCGGTCGTAAATTTGCGACTGAATGGAGACTATATTTTAGTAGTCGTTCATTAGTCGCATTTTAGTCCCAAAACAGTCGCAAAATTTTGCGACTGAAAAAATAGTCACAAAAAATAGTCACTCATCAGCTGTTTTCTTGTAGTGCCTTGGCATCAATTTATGTACTTGAACATAAGGGGCTCAAAGGTGGAATCATGCCTCATGTTTATCGCAGTTTCAAGAAGGAGTATTGTGCCGAAGCTTACAAATCCTTCGGTTCTCATCATATTCAAAGGCTCAGCAAGTCCGTGTACCTCTGCGTTTGTAGCCGAAATCACGATTGGTAATTCTGTTTTAGTTGCAGTTTCAATCTCGGGCATTGGATCACCAAGTGTGTTCTTTGATTCCTAAGGCGTCGTCTCACCTCTTAGCAACAGTGGTGTCGAGCTCGTCCATGAATTTAGCTGTTTAAAGTTTGGCTCGCATCTATCTATTTCCTCTGTGCTTTATGCTTTGCTTTTGTAGCAGTGTTTTTGTTGGCCTTGATGGTCTTGTTTTCATGTTATGTAAACAATTTCTCCTTTAACGGAGAGTAACTAATCTATGAAAATTTTGTTTGCCTAAAAAAAAAGTTTTTTGTAATTTTATTTGTTTTAATAATGACTATTTTTCGTCTTTATTACTTGGAAGAAAATTTAATTAATTAAAAATATAAAATAAGAAAGAAAAAATTATTTAATTTAATTTCAGTTATTAATTATGATTAAAATGTAATTATAAAAATAAAAATATAAAAGAAAATAAGAATATGAAATAAAAATGGTGGGGTAGGGTGTTGAATTCTATTAAACAAAACTATTATAGAGTATAAAAGTTGAGTGACTGTTGAATTATTAGGTGGAAAAAGGAGAAAATGACGTAGAGATTAAAACGTAAAGGAAGATAAAGGAAGATTAAAAAGCAGGATGTTGAAAATCAAAAGGGATAGTATATTATTAATGTTTTGATAGTTATTTCATCCGATTTCCAAATATATATATATATATATTTTTGGTGAAGGAAGATAAAGCGAAAAGGAGAAGGCGCAGGCCACAGCGTGAGGGCGAGGCTGGAGCACATGGGAAGGGAGAGAGGCAACGCATAAAACTCACGCCGACGCCTAGTCAACACGCGGGTCAACTCGAGCCTCTCTCTCTTCTCTCTCTCACATATATAATTATAATTTTAGTTAATTTCTAATTGACTCTCCTCCTTTCTCGCTCCCAAATCTCTTTCTCTTGTTTTTCCAATTTAAGTCCACAAATAAGAAAAATCGTATTTGTGTCGGTGGTTTCTTTCCAAGCATTTTCTCATCATTCCCAGGTACGACGCTCTTTTCTCTCTCATTTTCCTTGTCGATTTCTCTCTATGCTGCTTGAAATCGATAGAGATCTTCTTTTAACGCAGATCCAACAGCAGTATGACTCTGAGCAACGGCGGCAATGCCGAGAAGAAGAAACCCTTCCGGATCTTCGTGGGTTACGATCCACGCGAGGATCTTGCTTACCAAGTCTGTCGTCATTCCATCACCAAGAGATCTTCGATCCCAGTCGAGATCACACCAATTGTTCAATCAGATCTCAGAAAGAAAGGTCTGTATTGGAGAGAGAGAGGTCAGCTAGAGAGCACCGAGTTCTCTTTCTCTCGTTTCTTGACTCCACACTTGTCCGATTACCAAGGTTGGGCCATGTTCGTCGACTGTGATTTCCTCTACCTGGCTGACATGAAGGAACTCACTGATCTCATCGATGACAAATACGCAATCATGTGTGTTCAACACGATTACACTCCTAAAGAAACCACCAAGATGGATGGTGCGCTCCAAACCGTGTACCCGAGGAAGAACTGGTCCTCCATGGTGCTTTACAACTGTGGACACCCCAAGAACAAGACACTCAACCCCGAGACCGTAAACACCCAGACCGGTGCCTTCCTCCATAGGTTCCAGTGGCTGGAGGACCAAGAGATTGGCTCCATTCCCTTTGTGTGGAACTTCCTTGAAGGCCACAACAGGGTCGTTCAGAACGATCCCACCACGCACCCTAAGGCCGTGCATTATACTCGTGGAGGGCCTTGGTTTGATGCTTGGAAGAATTGCGACTTTGCGGATCTCTGGCTCAATGAGATGGAAGAGTACAGCAAAGAGAACAAGAAAGAAGCCCATGCGGCCAAGTAGAAAGAAAGAAAGAAGAAGAAGAGGTATGTTACTTGCCAACAACAGCTTGTGCTTCTTCTTTCAGATTTCGATACATGGATTATATATAGTTTTGGCTTTCTAGAGCCATGGATCATTAGTCTTTTGGAGGGCTTTGGATTTTCTTTTTTCTTTTTTTTTGTTTCTCATTGAATTCGTTAAATCATTCGCAACACTAATACCAATTATTAAGCTCATATGGTATAATAACCTATTCGTTTGTTTCTTGTCCTTGTACCTTTGATTGAATGATATTTTATTTTTTTATTACTCTCAGATGAAGCAACTTATTTGATATGTGCTTTCTTTTTCTTTTTCTTTTGTCATCTGAGCATTTATATATGTGACTCCTTATATGTAGCACTTCTTTTTAATTGATTAATAATGACCATTAGCTAAAACATAGATTGGTCAAGTACTGATCATTAGCTAGCAACCTCATTAGCCACGATATTTAACGTCACAAGTAGTTTCAAATTTCTACGAAAGAATTGTGGAAAAATAGCAACAACTCCCTACTGAAAAATCAGTCATTATTTGCTTCTGATACCCACCAAAAATGGGACCATAATTAGCTACGGATTACCAGAAACCAATACAGTAACAAAGAACTTTAAAATGTTTCTATTTTAAAAAACAAAACAAAATATTTTTATAGAATTTATACATGTTAAAAGAATTAAAAACAACAAAACTTTATAGGAATTCCAATTGCATACCATTAAACATTTTTACTAGCATAATACAATTTGATCGATATGTTAAAACATTTGAAACATATAAACCAAAAAAAAGATTTTTGCGTGCCAAACACAAATGAGTTCTACAAACCTAATAAAAAACAAGAGAGTTTTCACATATAAAATAAGTTTTGAAGGTTTGTAGAAACACCTTCACCATGCATCACCATCATTCTCCTCTTGCAGGTTGGAGTCACCATCTGCGGGATCTTCATTATGGTTTGTAGGAGCGAGATCAACTTCAGGCTGCTGCTCGGATAGCATGTTAACTCGAACTAGTCCGGTTACAGAAGCTTCAGTACCTTGAGTGCGCGGAGTTGACGACATATTGTTGGCTTCACCTTCCGTTATGTACTGTTTTATGTACGCAACCACAACGGCCAACTGCTGTTGCAAATCAGTGACTTGTCCTTCGAGTAACAGTCTAGTCACCGTACCGGACGAGTTTTCCAAACAGGTTGTAGAAGGTTTTCATCGATCCTAAAATCAAAACGAACGAGCAAAAATAAAAATTATCTGAGCAAAACTATATTTCACAATGCGCGAGTCGGATTTCTCAATGAAAAACTCAAGTCATGAGTGAAATCCAGAAAATGACCGTACGGAATATGAAAGGTAATGTATAAAACCGTGCAATCAGGTAGTAGAAGATTTCCATCAAGGTAAAAATCAAAACAAACGAGCAAAACTATATTTCACAATGCGCAAGTAGGATTTTCGCAATGAATAACTCAAGTCATGAGTGAAATCAAAAAAACGATTGTACCGGATACGAAAGTTTGTGTATAAAACCTTCCAAACATATAGTAGAAGGTTTTCATCGAGACAAAAATCAAAATGATCAAGCAAAAATAAAATTCTTTGAGCAAAACTATATTTCACAATGTGTGAGTAGGATTTTCGCAATGAAAAACTCAAGTTATTAGTGAAATCCAGAAAATAATCGTACCGGATATTAAAGTTCGTGTATGAAACCGTCCAATCAGATAGTAGAAGGTTTCCATCGAGGCAAAAATCAAAACGAACGAGCAAAACTAAAATTATATGACCAAAACTATATTTCACAATGCGCGAGTAGGATTTTCGCAATGAAAAACTCAAGTCATGAGTGAAATCAAGAAAATGGTTGTACCGGATATGAAAGTTCGTGTATGAAACCGTCCAATCAGGTAGTAGAAGGATTCCATCGAGGCAAAAATCAAAACGAACGAGCAAAAATAAATTTATCTGATAAAAACTATATTTCACAATGCGCAGTAGGATTTTCATAATGAAAACTCAAGTCATGAGTGAAATCAAGAAAATGATAGTACCATATATGAAAGCTCATGTATAACACCTTCCAAACAGATAGTAGGAGGTTTCCATCGATCCTAAAATCAAAACGAACGAGCAGAAATAAAATTATCTGAGCAAAACTATATTTCACAATGCGCGAGTAGGATTTTCGCAATCAAAAACTTAAGTCAGGAGTGAAAACAAGAAAATGATAGTACTGGATATGAAAGTTCGTGTATAAATCCGTACAATTAGGTAGTAGAAGGTTTCCATTGAGGAAAAAATCAAAACGAACAAGCAAAAATAAAATAATCTTAGCAAAACTATATTTCACAATGCGCAAGTAGGATTTTCACAATGAAAAACTCAAGTTATTAGTGAAATCCAGAAAATAATCGTACATGATATGAAAGTTCATTTATAAAACCGCCGAGAGTAGAAGGTTACCATCGATCCTAAAATCAAAACGAACGAGCAAAAACAAAATTATCTGAGCAAAACAATATTTCACAATGCGCGAGTAGGATTTTCTCAATGAAAAACTCAAGTCATGAGTGAAATCAAGAAAATGATCGTACCGGATATTAAAGTTCGTGTATAAAACCGTCCAATCAGGTAGTAGAAGGTTTCCATCGAGGTAAAAATCAAAAAGAACGAGCGAAAATAAAATTATCTGACCAAAACTATATTTCACAATGCGTGAGTAGGATTTTCGCAATAAAAAACTCAAGTCATGAATGAAAACAAGAAAATGATCGTATCGGATATGAAAGTTCATATATAAAACCGTCCAAACAGGTAGTAGAAGGTTTCCATCGAGGCAAAGATCAAAACGAGCGAGCAAAAATAAAATTATTTGAGCAAAACTATATTTCACAATGTGCGATTAGGATTTCTCAATGAAAAACTCAAGTCATTACTGAAATCCAGAAAATGATCGTACCGGATATGAAAGTGTGTGTATAAAACCTTCCAAACAGGTTGTAGAAGGTTTTCATCAATCCTAAAATCAAAACGAACGAGCAAAAATAAAAATTATCTGAGCAAGACTATATTTCACAATGCGCGAGTAGGATTTCTCAATGAAAAACTCAAGTCATGAGTGAAATCCAGAAAATGACCGTACGGGATATGAAAGTTAATGTATAAAACCGTGCAATCAGGTAGTAGAAGATTTCCATTGAGGCAAAAATCAAAACAAACGAGCAAATAAAATTATCTGAGCAAAACTATATTTTGACAATGCGCAAGTAGGATATTCGCAATGAATAACTCAAGTCATGAGTGAAATAATGAAAATGATCGTACCGGATACGAAAGTTTGTGTATAAAACCTTCCAAACAAATAGTAGAAGGTTTCCATCGAGCCAAAAATCAAAACGATCAAGCAAAAATAAAATTCTTTGAGCAAAACTATATTTCACAATGTGCGAGTAGGATTTTCGCAATGAAAAACTCAAGTTATTAGTGAAATCCAGAAAATAATCGTACCAGATATGAAAGTTCATGTATAAAACTTCCCAAACCGATAGTAGAAGGTTACCATCGATCCTAAAATCAAAACGAACAAGGAAAAACAAAATTATCTCAGCAAAACTATATTTCACAATGCGCGAGTAGGATTTTCTCAATGAAAAACTCAGGTCATGAGTAAAAAAAAGAAAATGATCGTACCGGATATTAAAGTTCGTGTATGAAACCGTCCAATAAGGTAGTAGAAGGTTTCCATCGAGTCAAAAATCAAAACGAACGAGAAAAAATAAAATAATCTGACTAAAACTATATTTCACAATGCGCGAGTAGGATTTTCGCACTCAAAAACTCAAGTCATGAGTGAAATAAAGAAAATGGTTGTACTGGATATGAAAGTTCGTGTATAAAACCGTCCAATCAGGTAGTAGAAGGTTTCCATCGAGGCAAAAATAAAAACGAACTAGCAAAAATAAAATTATCTGAGAAAAACTATATTTTACAATGCGCGAGTAGGATTTTCGTAATGAAAACTCAAGTTATGAGTGACATCCAGAAAATGATAGTACCAGATATGAAAGCTCATGTATAACACCTTCCAAACAGATAGTAGGAGGTTTCCATCGATCCTAAAATCAAAACGAAGGAGCAGAAATAAAATTATCTGAGCAAAACTATATTTCACAATGCGCGAGTAGGATTTTCGCAATCAAAAAATTAAGTTAGTGAAAACAAGAAAATAATAGTACTGGATTAGTTCGTGTATAAATCCGTCCAATTAGGTAGTAGAAGGTTTCCATTGAGGCAAAAATCAAAACAAACAAGCAAAGATAAAATAATCTTAGCAAAACTATATTTCATAATGCTCAAGTAGGATTTTTGCAATGAAAAACTCAAGTTATTAGTGAAATCCAGAAAATAATCGTACCAGATATTAAAGTTCATGTATAAAACCTCCCAAACCGATAGTAGAAGGTTACCATCGATCCTAAAATCAAAACGAACGAGCAAAAACAAAATTATCTGGGCAAAACTATATTTCACAATGCGCGAGTAGGATTTTCTCAATGAAAAACTCAAGTCATGAGTGAAATCAAGAAAATGATCATACCGGATATCAAAGTTCGTGAATAAAACCGTCCAATCAGGTAGTAGAAGGTTTCCATCGAGGGAAAAATCAAAAAGAACAAGCAAAAATAAAATTGTCTGAGCAAAACTATATTTCACAATGCGCGAGTAGGATTTCTCAATGAAAAACTCAAGTCATTACTGAAATCCAGAAAATGATCGTGCCGGATATGAAAGTGTGTGTATAAAACCTTTCAAACAGGTTGTAGAAGGTTTTCATCAATCCTAAAATCAAAACGAACGAGCAAAAATAAAAATTATCTGAGCAAAACTATATTTCACAATGCGCGAGTAGGATTTCTCAATGAAAAACTCAAGTCATGAGTGAAAACCAGAAAATGACCGTACGGGATATGAAAGTTAATGTATAAAACCGTGCAATCAGGTAGTAGAAGATTTCCATTGAGGCAAAAATCAAAACAAACGAGCAAATAAAATTATCTGAGCAAAACTATATTTTGACAATGCGCAAGTAGGATATTCGCAATGAATAACTCAAGTCATGAGTGAAATAATGAAAATGATCGTACCGGATACGAAAGTTTGTGTATAAAACCTTCCAAACAAATAGTAGAAGGTTTCCATCGAGACAAAAATCAAAACGATCAAGCAAAAATAAAATTCTTTGAGCAAAACTATATTTCACAATGTGCGAGTAGGATTTTCGCAATGAAAAACTCAAGTTATTAGTGAAATCCAGAAAATAATCGTACCAGATATGAAAGTTCATGTATAAAACTTCCCAAACCGATAGTAGAAGGTTACCATCGATCCTAAAATCAAAACGAACGAGGAAAAACAAAATTATCTCAGCAAAACTATATTTCACAATGCGCGAGTAGGATTTTCTCAATGAAAAACTCAGGTCATGAGTAAAAAAAAGAAAATGATCGTACCGGATATTAAAGTTCGTGTATGAAACCGTCCAATAAGGTAGTAGAAGGTTTCCATCGAGTCAAAAATCAAAACGAACGAGAAAAAATAAAATAATCTGACTAAAACTATATTTCACAATGCGCGAGTAGGATTTTCGCAATGAAAAACTCAAGTCATGAGTGAAATCAAGAAAATGGTTGTACCGGATATGAAAGTTCGTGTATTAAACCGTCCAATCAGGTAGTAGAAAGTTTCCATCGAGTCAAAAATAAAAACGAACGAGCAAAAATAAAATAATCTGACTAAAACTATATTTCACAATGCGCGAGCAGGATTTTCGCAATGAAAAACTCAAGTCATGAGTGAAATCAAGGAAATGGTTGTACCGGATATGAAAGTTCGTGTATAAAACCGTCCAATCAGGTATTAGAAGGTTTCACACGAGGCAAAAATAAAAACGAACGAGCAAAAATAAAATTATCTGAGAAAAACTATATTTTACAATGCGCGAGTAGGATTTTCGTAATGGAAACTCAAGTCATGAGTGAAATCCTGAAAATGATAGTACCAGATATGAAAGCTCATGTATAAAACCTTCCAAACAGATAGTAGGAGGTTTCCATCGATCCTAAAATCAAAACGAACAAGCAGAAATAAAATTATCTGAGCAAAACTATATTTCACAATGCGCGAGTAGGATTTCTCAATGAAAAACTCAAGTCATTACATAAATCCAGAAAATGATCGTACCGGATATGAAAGTGTGTGTATAAAACCTTCTAAACAGGTTGTAGAAGGTTTTCATCAATCCTAAAATCAAAACGAACGAGTAAAAATAAAAATTATCTGAGCAAAACTATATTTCACAATGCGCGAGTAGGATTTCTCAATGAAAAACTCAAGTCATGAGTGAAATCCAGAAAATGACCGTACGGGATATGAAAGTTAATGTATAAAACCGTGCAATCAGGTAGTAGAAGATTTCCATCGAGGCAAAAATCAAAACAAACGAGTAAAAATAAAATTATAGGAGCAAAACTATATTTCACAATTCGCAAGTAGGATTTTCGCAATGAATAACTCAAGTCATGAGTGAAATCAAGAAAATGATCGTACCGGATACGAAAGTTTGTGTATAAAACCTTCCAAACATATAGTAGAAGGTTTCCATCGAGACAAAAATCAAAATGATCAAGCAAAAATAAAATTTTTTGAGCAAAACTACATTTCACAATGCACGAGTAGGATTTTCGCAAAGAAAAACTCAAGTTATTAGTGAAATCCAGAAAATAATCGTACCAGATATGAAAGTTCATGTATAAAACTTCCCAAACCGATAGTAGAAGGTTACCATCGATCCTAAAATCAAAACGAACGAGCAAAAACAAAATTATCTGAGCAAAACTATATTTCACAATGCACGAGTAGGATTTTCTCAATGAAAAACTCATTACATGAGTAAAACCAAGAAAATGATCATACCGGATATTAAAGTTCGTGTATGAAACCGTCCAATAAGGTAGTAGAAGGTTTCCATCGAGTCAAAAATCAAAACGAATGAGCAAAAATAAAATAATCTGACTAAAACTATATTTCACAATGCGCGAGTAGGATTTTCGCAATGAAAAACTCAAGTCATGAGTGAAATCAAGAAAATGGTTGTACCAGATATGAAAGTTCGTGTATAAAACCGTCCAATCAGGTATTAGAATGTTTCCATCGTGGAAAAAATAAAAACGAACGAGCAAAAATAAAATTATCTGAGAAAAACTATATTTTACAATGCGCGAGTAGGATTTTCGTAATGAAAACTCAAGTCATGAGTGAAATCCAGAAAATGGTACCAGATATGAAAGCTCATGTATAACACCTTCCAAACAGATAGTAGGAGGTTTCCATCGATCCTAAAATCAAAACGAACAAGCAGATATAAAATTATCTGAGCAAAACTATATTTCACAATGCGTGAGTAGGATTTTCGCAATAAAAAACTTAAGTCATGAGTGAAAACAAGAAAATGATCGTACTGGATATATAAGTTCGTGTATAAATCCGTCCAATTAGGTAGTAGAAGGTTTCCATTGATTTAAAAATCAAAACGAACAAGCAAAAATAAAATAATCTTAGCAAAACTATATTTCACAATGCGCGAGTAGGATTTTCGCAATGAAAAACTCAAGTTATTAGTGAAATCCAGAAAATAATCGTACCAGATATGAAAGTTCATGTATAAAACCTCCCAAACCGATAGTAGAAGGTTACCATCGATCCTAAAATCAAAACGAACGAGCAAACACAAAATTATCTGAGCAAAACTATATTTCACAATGCGTGAGTAGGATTTTCTCAATGAAAAACTCAAGTCAAGAGTGAAATCAAGAAAATGATCCTACCGGATATTAAAGTTTGTGTATAAAACCTTCCAAACATATAGTAGAAGGTTTCCATCGAGGTAAAAATCAACAGAACGAGCGAAAATAAAATTATCTGACCAAAACTATATTTCACAATGCGCGAGTAGGATTTTCGCAATAAAAAACTCAAGTCATGAGTGAAAACAAGAAAATGATCGTATCGAATATGAAAGTTCGTATATAAAACCGTCCAAACAGGTAGTAGAAGGTTTCCAACGAGGCAAAGATCAAAACGAACGAGCAAAAATAAAATTATCTAAGCAAATATATATTTCACAATGCGCGAGTAGGATTTCTCAATGAAAAACTCAAGTCATTACTGAAATCCAGAAAATGATCGTACCGAATATGAAAGTGTGTGTATAAAATCTTCCAAACAGGTTGTAGAAGGTTTTCATCAATCCTAAAATCAAAACGAACGAGCAAAAATAGAAATTATCTGAGCAAAACTATATTTCACAATGCGCGAGTAGGATTTCTCAATGAAAAACTCAAGTCATGAGTGAAATCCAGAAAATGACCGTACGGGATCTTAAAGTTAATGTATAAAACCGTGCAATAAGGTAGTAGAAGATTTCCATCGAGGCAAAAATCAAAACAAACGAGCAAAAATAAAATTATCTGAGCAAAACTATATTTCACAATGCGCAAGTAGGATTTTCCCAATGAATAACTCAAGTCATGAGTGAAATCAAGAAAATGATCGTACCGGATACAAAAGTTTGTGTATAAAACGTTCCAAACATATAGTAGAAGGTTTCCATCGAGACAAAAATCAAAACGATCAAGCAAAAATAAAATTCTTAGAGCAAAAGTATATTTCACAATGTGCGAGTAGGATTTTCGCAATGAAAAACTCAAGTTATTAGTGAAATCAAGAAAATAATCGTACGATATATGAAAGTTCCTGTATAAAACTTCCCAAACCGATAGTACAAGGTTACCATCCATCCTAAAATCAAAACGAACGAGCAAAAACAAAATTATCTGAGCAAAACTATATTTCACAATGCACGAGTAGGATTTTCTCAGTGAAAAACTCAAGTCATGAGTGAAACCAATAAAATGATCATACTTGATACGAAAGTTTGTGTATAAAACCTTCCAAACATATAGTAGAAGATTTCCATCGAGACAAAAATCAAAATGATCAAGCAAAAATAAAATCTTTGAGCAAAACTATATTTCACAATGCGCGAGTAGTATTTTCGCAATGAAAAACTCAAGTTATTAGTGAAATCCAGAAAATAATCGTACCAGATATGAAAGTTCATGTATAAACTTCCCAAATCGATAGTAGAAGGTTACCATCGATCCTAAAATCAAAATGAACGAGCAAAAACAATATTATCTGAGCAAAACTATATTTCACAATGCGCGAGTAGGATTTTCTCAATGAAAAACTCAGGCCATGAGTAAAACCAAGAAAATGATCGTACCGGATATTAAAGTTCGTTTATGAAACCGTCCAATAAGGTTGTAGAAGGTTTCCATCGAGTCAAAAAAAAAAAATGAACGAGCAAAAATAAAATTATCTGAGAAATTATACTTTACAATGCGCGAGTAGGATTTTCGTAATGAAAACTCAAGTCATGAGTGAAATCCAGAAAATGATAGTACCAGATATGAAAGCTCATGTATAACACCTTCCAAACAGATAGTAGGAGGTTTCCATCGATCTTAAAATCAAAACGAACGAGCAGAAATAAAATTATCTGAGCAAAACTATATTTCACAATGCGCGAGTTGGATTTTCGCAATCAAAAACTTAAGTCATGAGTGAAAACAAGAAAATGATAGTACTGGATATGAAAGTTCGTGTATAAATCCATCCAATTAGGTAATAGAAGGTTTCCATTGAGGCAAAAATCAAAACGAACAAGCAAAAATAAAATAATCTTAGCAAAACTATATTTCACAATGCGCGAGTAGGATTTTCGCAATGAAAAACTCAAGTTATTAGTGAAATTTAGAAAATAATTGTACCAGATATGAAGGTTCATGTATAAAACCTCCCAAACCGATAGTAGAAGGTTACCATCGATCCTAAAATCAAAATGAACGAGCAAAAACAAAATTATCTGAGCAAAACTATATTTCACAATGCCCGAGTAGGATTTTCTCAATGAAAAACTCAAGTCATGAGTGAAACCAAGAAAATTATCGTACCGGATATTAAAGTTCGTGTATGAAACCGTCCAATCAGGTAGTATAAGGTTTCCATCGAGGAAAAAATCAAAACGAACGAGCAAAAATAAAATTATCTGACCAAAACTATATTTCACAATGCGCGAGTAGGATTTTCGCAATGAAAAACTCAAGTCATGGGTGGAATCAAGAAAATGGTTGTACCGGATATGAAAGTTCGTGTTTGAAACCGTCCAATCAGGTAGTAGAAGGTTTCCATCGAGGCAAAAATCAAAACGAACGAGCAAAAATAAATTTATCTGATAAAAACTATATTTCACAATGCGCGAGTAGGATTTTCGTAATGAAAAACTCAAGTCATGAGTGAAATCAAGAAAATGATAGTACCAGATATGAAAGCTCATGTATAACACCATCGATCCTAAAATCAAAACGAACGAGCAGGAATAAAATTATCTGACTAAAACTATATTTCACAATGCGCGAGTAGGATTTTCGCACTCAAAAACTCAAGTCATGAGTGAAATAAAGAAAATGGTTGTACTGGATATGAAAGTTCGTGTATAAAACCGTCCAATCAGGTAGTAGAAGTTTTCCATCGAGGCAAAAATAAAAACGAACTAGCAAAAATAAAATTATCTGAGAAAAACTATATTTTACAATGCGCTAGTAGGATTTTCGTAATGAAAACTCAAGTTATGAGTGACATCCAGAAAATGATAGTACCAGATATGAAAGCTCATGTATAACACCTTCCAAACAGATAGTAGGAGGTGTCCATCGATCCTAAAATCAAAACGAACAAGCAGAAATAAAATTATCTGAGCAAAACTATATTTCACAATGCGCGAGTAGGATTTTCGCAATAGAAAACTTAAGTCATGAGTGAAAACAAGAAAATGATCGTACTGGATATATTAGTTCGTGTATAAATCCGTCCAATTAGGTAGTAGAAGGTTTCCATTGATTTAAAAATCAAAACGAACAAGAAAAAATAAAATAATCTTAGCAAAACTATATTTCACAATGCGTGAGTAGGATTTTCGCAATGAAAAACTCAAGTTATTAGTGAAATCCAGAAAATAATCGTACCAGATATGAAAGTTCCTGTATAAAACTTCCTGTATAAAACTTCCCAAACCGATAGTAGAAGGTTACCATCGATCCTAAAATAAAAACCAACGAGCAAAAACAAAATTATCTGAGCAAAACTATATTTCACAATGCGCGAGTAGGATTTTATCAATGAAAAACTCAAGTCATGAGTGAAACAAAGAAAATGATCGTACCGGATATTAAAGTTCGTGTATGAAACCGTCCAATCAGGTAGTACAAGGTTTCCATCGAGGAAAAAATCAAAACGAACGAGCAAAAATAAAATTATCTGACCAAAACTATATTTCACAATGCGTGAGTAGGATTTTCGTAATGAAAAACTCAAGTCATGAGTGAAATCAAGAAAATGGTTGTCCCGGATATGAAAGTTCGTGTATGAAACCGTCCAATCAGGTAGTAGAAGGTTTCCATCGAGGCAAAAATCAAAACGAACGAGCAAAAATAAATTTTTCTGATAAAAACTATATTTCACAATGCGCGAGTAGGATTTTCGTAATGAAAACTCAAGTCATGAGTGAAATCAAGAAAATGATAGTACCAGATATGAAAGCTCATGTATAACACCTTCCAAACAGATAGTAGGAGGTTTCCATCGATCCTAAAATCAAAACGAAGGAGCAGAAATAAAATTATCTGAGCAAAACTATATTTCACAATGCGCGAGTAGGATTTTCGCAATCAAAAACTTAAGTTAGTGAAAACAAGAAAATAATAGTACTGGATTAGTTCGTGTATAAATCCGTCCAATTAGGTAGTAGAAGGTTTCCATTGAGGCAAAAATCAAAACAAACAAGCAAAGATAAAATAATCTTAGCAAAACTATATTTCATAATGCTCAAGTAGGATTTTTGCAATGAAAAACTCAAGTTATTAGTGAAATCCAGAAAATAATCGTACCAGATATTAAAGTTCATGTATAAAACCTTCCAAACCGATAGTAGAAGGTTACCATCGATCCTAAAATCAAAACGAACGAGCAAAAACAAAATTATCTGGGCAAAACTATATTTCACAATGCGCGAGTAGGATTTTCTCAATGAAAAACTCAAGTCATGAGTGAAATCAAGAAAATGATCATACCGGATATCAAAGTTCGTGAACAAAACCGTCCAATCAGGTAGTAGAAGGTTTCCATCGAGGGAAAAATCAAAAAGAACAAGCAAAAATAAAATTGTCTGAGCAAAACTATATTTCACAATGCGCGAGTAGGATTTCTCAATGAAAAACTCAAGTCATTACTGAAATCCAGAAAATGATCGTGCCGGATATGAAAGTGTGTGTATAAAACCTTTCACACAGGTTGTAGAAGGTTTTCATCAATCCTAAAATCAAAACGAACGAGCAAAAATAAAAATTATCTGAGCAAAACTATATTTCACAATGCGCGAGTAGGATTTCTCAATGAAAAACTCAAGTCATGAGTGAAAACCAGAAAATGACCGTACGGGATATGAAAGTTAATGTATAAAACCGTGCAATCAGGTAGTAGAAGATTTCCATCGAGGCAAAAATCAAAACAAACAAGTAAAAATAAAATTATCTGAGCAAAACTATATTTCACAATGCGAAAGTAGGATTTTCCCAAATGAATAACTCAAGTCATGAGTGAAACCAAGAAAATGATCATACTGGATACGAAAGTTTGTGTATAAAAGCTTCCAAACATATAGTAGAAGGTTTCCATCGAGACAAAAATCAAAACGATCAAGCAAAAATAAAATTCTTTGAGCAAAACTATATTTCACAATGCGCGAGTAGGATTTTCGCAATGAAAAACTCAAGTTATTAGTGAAATCCAGAAAATAATCGTACCAGATATGAAAGTTCATGTATAAAACTTCCCAAAACGATAGTAGAAGGTTACCATCGATCCTAAAATCAAAACAAACGAGCAAAAACAAATTATCTGAGCAAAACTATATTTCACAATGCGCGAGTAGGATTTTCTCAATGAAAAACTCAGGTCATGAGTAAAACCAAGAAAATGATCGTACCGGATAATAAAGTTCGTGTATGAAACCGTTCAATAAGGTAGTAGAAGGTTTCCGTCGAGTCAAAAATCAAAACGAACGAGCAAAAAAAATTATCTGACTAAAACTATATTTCACAATGCGCGAGTAGGATTTTCGCAATGAAAAACTCAAGTCATGAGTGAAATCAAGAAAATGGTTGTACCGGATATGAAAGTTCGTGTATAAAACCGTCCAATCAGGTAGTAGAAGGTTTCCATCGAGGCAAAAATAAAAACAAACGAGTAGAAATAAAATTATCTGAGAAAAACTGTATTTTACAATGCGCGAGTAGGATTTTCGTAATGAAAACTCAAGTCATGAGTGAAATCCAGAAAATGATAGTACCAGATATGAAAGCTCATGTATAACACCTTCCGAACAGATAGTAGGAGGTTTCCATCGATCCTAAAATCAAAATGAACCAGCAGAAATAAAATTATCTGAGAAAAACTATATTTCACAATGCGCGAGTAGGATTTTCGCAATAAAAAAACTTAAGTCATGAGTGAAAACAAGAAAATGATCTTACTAGATATATAAGTTCGCGTATAAATCCGTCCAATTAGGTAGTTGAAGGTTTCCACTGATTTAAAAATCAAAACGAACAAGCAAAAATAAAATAATCTTAGCAAAACTATATTTCACAATGCGCGAGTAGGATTTTCGCAATGAAAAACTCAAGTTATTAGTGAAATCCAGAAAATATTATCGTACCAGATATGAAAGTTCATGTATAAAACCTCCCAAACCGATAGTAGAAGGTTACCATCGATCCTAAAATCAAAACGAACGAGCAAAAACAAAATTATCTGAGCAAAACCAAATTTCACAATGCGCGAGTAGGATTTCTCAATGAAAAACTCAAGTCATGAATGATATCCAGAAAATGACGGTACCGCATATGAAAGTTAATGTATAACACCGTCCAATCAGGTAGTAGAAGGTTTCCATCGAGGTAAAAATCAAAACCAACGAGCAAAAATAAAATTAGCTAAGCAAAACTATATTTCACAATGCGCGAGTAAGATTTTCACAATGAAAACCTCAAGTCATGAGTGAAATCAAGAAAATGATCGTACCTTATATGAAACTTCGTGTAAAAAACTGTCCAATCAGGTAGTAGAAGGTTTCCATCGAGGCAAAAATCAAAACGAACGAGCAAAAATAAAATTATCTGAGCAAAACTATATTTCACAATGCGCAAGTAGAATTTTCGCAATGAATAACTCAAGTCATAAGTGAAATCAAGAAAATGATCGTACCGGATACGAAAGTTTGTGTATAAAACCTTCCAAACATATAGTAGAAGGTTTCCATCGTACACAAAAATCAAAACGATCAAGCAAAAATAAAATTCTTTGAGCAAAACTATATTTCACAATGTGCGAGTAGGATTTTCGCACTGAAAAACTCAAGTTATTAGTGAAATCCAGAAAATAATCGTACCAGATATGAACGTTCCTGTATAAAACTTCCCAAACCGATAGTAGAAGGTTACCATCGATCCTAAAATCAAAACGAATGAGCAAAAACAAAATTATCTGAGCAAAACTATATTTCACAATGCGCGAGTAGGATTTTCTCAATGAAAAACTCAAGTCATGAGTGAAACCAAGAAAATGATCATACTGGATACGAAAGTTTGTGTATAAAACCTTCCAAACATATAGTAGATGGTTTCCATCGAGACAAGAATCAAAACGATCAAGCAAAAATAAAACTCTTTGAGCAAAACTATATTTCACAATGCGCGAGTAGGATTTTCGAAATGAAAAACTCAAGTTATCAGTGAAATCCAGAAAATAATCGTACCAGATAAGAAAGTTCATGTATAAAACTTCCCAAACCGATAGTAGAAGGTTACCATCGATCCTAAAATCTAAATGAACGAGCAAAAACAAAATTATCTGAGCAAAAGTATATTTCACAATGCGCGAGTAGGATTTTCTCAATGAAAAACTCAAGTCATGAGTGAAATCAAGAAAATGATCGTACTGGATATTAAAGTTCGTGTATAAAACCGTCCAATCATGTAGTAGAAGGTTTCCATTGAGGTAAAAATCAAAAAGAAAGAGCGAAAATAAAATTATCTGACCAAAACTATATTTCACATGCGCGAGTAGGATTTTCGCAATAAAAAACTCAAGTCATGAGTGAAAACAAGAAAATGATCGTATCGGATATGAAAGTTCGTATATAAAACCGTACAAATAGGTAGTAGAAGGTTTCCATCGAGGAAAAGATCAAAATGAACGAGTAAAAATAAAATTATCTGAGCAAAACTAGATTTCACAATGCGCGAGTAGGATTTCTCAATAAAAAACTCAAGTCATTACTGAGATCCAGAAAATGATCGTACCGGATATGAAAGTGTGTGTATAAAACCTTCCAAACAGGTTGTAGAATGTTTTCATCAATCCTAAAATCAAAACGAACGAGCAAAAATAAAAATTATATGAGCAAAACTATATTTCACAATGCGCGAGTAGGATTTCTCAATGAAAAACTCAAGTCATGAGTGAAATCCAGAAAATGACCGTACGGGATATGAAAGTTAATGTATAAAACCGTGCAATTAGGTAGTAGTAGATTTCCATCGAGGCAAAAATCAAAACAAACGAGCAAAAATAAAATTATCTGAGCAAAACTATATTTCACAATGCGCAAGTAGGATTTTTGCAATGAATAACTCAAGTCATAAGTGAAATCAAGAAAATGATCGTACTGGATACGAAAGTTTGTGTATAAAACCTTCCAAACATATAGTAGAAGGTTTCCATCGAGACAAAAATCAAAACGATCAAGCAAAAATAAAATTCTTTGAGCAAAACTATATTTCACAATGTGCGAGTAGGATTTTCGCAATGAAAAACTCAAGTTATTAGTGAAATCAATTAAATAATCTGAAATCGAGAAAATGATCGTATCGGATACGAAAGTTCGTATATAAAACCTTCCAAACAGGTACTGGAAGGTTTCCATCGAGCCAAAAATCAAAACAAAAGAGCAAAAATAAAATTATGTGTGCAAAACCCGATTTCACAACGTGTGAGTATGATTTTTTCAATGAATAACACAAGTCATGAGTGAAATCGAGAAAATGATCGTACTGAATATGAAAGTTCGTGTATAAAACCTTCCAAATTGGTTGTAGAAGGTTTCCATCGAGCCAAAAATCAAAACGAACGAGCAAAAACAAAATAATCTGAACAAAACTCGATTTCACAACGTGCGAGTAGGATTGGCTCAATGAAAAACACAAGTCATGGGTGAAATCGAGAAAATGATCGTACCGGATACGAAAGTTCGTATATAAAACCTTCCAAACAGGTAGTGGAAGGTTTCCATCGAGCCAAAAATCAAAACGAACGAGCAAAAATAAAATTATGTTTGCAAAACCCGATTTCACAATGCGTGAGTAGGATTTTCTCAATGAATAACACAAGTCATGAGTGAAATCAAGAAAATGATCGTACCGGATATGAAAGTTCGTGTATAAAACCGTCCAATTAGGTAGAAGAAGTTTTCCATCGAGCCAAAAATCAAAAGGAACGAACGAAAACAAATCTATGTGAGCAAAACTCGATTTCACAATGCGCGAGTAGGATTTTTTTAATAAAAACTCAAGTCATGAGTGAAATCCAGAAAATGATCGCACCGGATATGAAAGTTCGTCTATAAAACCTTCCAAATTGGTTGTAGAAGGTTTCCATAGAGCCAAAACTCAAAATGAATGAGCAAAAAAAAAATTTCTGAGCAAAAGTCAATTTCACAACGCCCGAGTATGATTTTCTCAATGAAAAACTCAAGTCATGAGTGAAATCTAGAAAATGATTGTACCGGATAAAGTTCGTGTATAAAACCTTCTAAACAGGTAGTAGAAGATTTCCAACGAGCCAAAAAATAAAAAAAAACGAGCAAAAAGAAAATTATTTGAGCAAAACTCGATTTTACAACGTGCGAGTAGGATTTTCTCAATGAAAAACTCAAGTCATGAGCGAAATCGAGAAATGAATCATACCGGATATGAAAGTTCGTGTATTAAACCTTCCAAATATGTTGTAGAAGGTTTCAATCAAACAAAAATAAAAAAAAAAGAGCCAAAACAAAATTTTCTGAGCAAAACTCGATATCACAACGCGCGAGTATGATTTTCTCAATGAAAACTCAAGTCATGAGTGAAATCCAGAAATTGATCTTACCGAAAATGAAAGTTCGTTTATAAAACTTTCCAAATTGATTGTAGAATGTTTCCATCGAGCCAAAAATCAAAACTAACGAGCAAAAACAAAATAATCTGAACAAAACTCAATTCCACAACGTGCGAGTAGGATTGGCTCAATGAAAAACACAAGTCATGAGTAAAATCAAGAAATTGATCGTACCAGATATGAAAGTTCGTCTATAAAACCTTCCAATTTGGTTGTAGAAGGTTTCCATAGAGCCAAAAATCAAAACGAATGAGCAAAAACAAACTTTTCTAAGCAAAACTCAATTTCACAACGCCCGAGTATGATTTTCTCAATGAAAAATTCAAGTCATGAGTTAAATCTAGAAAATGACTATACCGGATGTAAAAGTTCGTGTATAAAACCTTCTAAACAGGTAGTAGAAGATTTCCATCGAGCCAAAAAATCAAAACGGACGAGCAAAAAGAAAATTATTTGAGCAAAACTCGATTTCACAACTCGCGAGTAAGATTTTCTCAATGAAAAACTCAAGTCATGAGCGAAATCGAGAAATGGATCATACTGGATATGAAAGTTCGTGTATTAAACCTTCCAAATATGTTGTAGAAGGTTTCCATCAAGCCAAAAATCAAAACTAAAGAGCCAAAACAAAATTATCTGAGTAAAACTCGATATCACAACGCGCGAGTATGATTTTCTCAATGAAAACTCAAGTCATGAGTGAAATCCAGAAATTGATCTTACCGGAAATGAAAGTTCGTTTATAAAACCTTCCAAGTTGATTGTAGAAGGTTTCCATCGAGCCAAAAATCAAAACAAACGAGGAAAAACAAAATAATCCGAACAAAACTCGATTTCACAACGTGCGAGTAGGATTGGCTAAATGAAAAACACAAGTCATGAGTAAAATCGAGAAACTGATCGTACAGTATACGAAAGTTCTTATATAAAACCTTCCAAACAGGTAGTGGAAGGTTTCCATCGAGCCAAAAATCAAAACAAACGAGCAAAAATAAAATTATGTGAGCAAAACCCGATTTCACAATGCGTGAGTAGGATTTTCTCAATAAATAACACAAGTCATGAGTGATATCGAGGAAATTATCGTAGCGGATATGAAAGTTCGTGTATAAAACCTTCCAAATAGGTAGTAGAAGGTTTCCATCGAGCCAAAAATCAAAGCAAACGAACAAAAAAAATTATGTGAGCAAAACTCGCTTTCACAATGCGCGAGTATGATTTTCTTAATGAAAAACTCAAGTCATGAGTGAAATCCAGAAAATGATCGCACCGGATATGAAAGTTCATGTGTAAAACCTTCCAAATTGGTTGTAGAAAGTTTCCATCGTACAAAATCAAAATGAACGAGCAAAAACAAAATTATTTGAGCAAAACTCAATTTCACAACGCGCGGGTAGGATTTTCTCAATGAAAAAGTTAAGACATGAGTGAAATAAAAAAAATTGAACGTACCGGATATGATAGTTTGTGTATTAAACCTTCAAAATAGGTTGTAGAAGGTTCCCATCAAGCCAAAAATAAAAACGAACGAGCCAAAACAAAATTATCTAAGCAAAACTCTATATCACAACGCGCGAGTATGATTTTCTCAATGAAAAACTCAAGTCATTAGTGAAATCCAGAAATTGATCGTACCGGATATGAAAGTTCGTGTATAAAACCTTCCAAACAGGTAGTAGAATGTTTCCATCAGCCAAAAATCAAAACGAACGAACAAAAAAAAATTATGTGAGCAAAACTCGATTTTACAATGCGCGAGTAGGATTTTCTTAATGAAAACTCAAGTCATGAGTGAAATCCAGAAAATAATCGCACCGGATATGAAAGTTCGTCTATAAAACCTTCCAAATTGGTTGTAGAAGGTTTTTATAGAGCCAAAACTCAAAATGAATGAGCAAAAAAAAAATTCTGAGCAAAAGTCAATTTCACAACGCCCGAGTATGATTTTCTCAATGAAAAACTCAAGTCATGAGTGAAATCTAGAAAATGATTGTACCGGATAAAGTTCGTGTATAAAACCTTCTAAACAGGTAGTAGAAGATTTCCAACGAGCCAAAAAATTAAAAAAAACGAGCAAAAAGAAAATTATTTGAGCAAAACTCGATTTTACAACGTGCGAGTAGGATTTTCTCAATGAAAAACTCAAGTCATGAGCGAAATCGAGAAATGAATCATACCGGATATGAAAGTTCGTGTATTAAACCTTCCAAATATGTTGTAGAAGGTTTCAATCAAACAAAAATCAAAACAAAAGAGCCAAAACAAAATTTTCTGAGCAAAACTCGATATCACAACGCGCGAGTATGATTTTCTCAATGAAAACTCAAGTCATGAGTGAAATCCAGAAATTGATCTTACCGAAAATGAAAATTCGTTTATAAAACTTTCCAAATTGATTGTAGAATGTTTCCATCGAGCCAAAAATCAAAACTAACGAGCAAAAACAAAATAATCTGAACAAAACTCAATTCCACAATGTGCGAGTAGGATTGGCTCAATGAAAAACACAAGTCATGAGTAAAATCGAGAAATTGATCGTACCGGATATGAAAGTTCGTCTATAAAACCTTCCAAATTGGTTGTAGAAGGTTTCCATAGAGCCAAAAATCAAAACGAATGAGCAAAAACAAACTTTTCTAAGCAAAACTCAATTTCACAACGCCCGAGTATGATTTTCTCAATGAAAAATTCAAGTCATGAGTTAAATCTAGAAAATGACTATACTGGATGTAAAAGTTCGTGTATAAAACCTTCTAAACAGGTAGTAGAAGATTTCCATCGAGCCAAAAAATCAAAACGGACGAGCAAAAAGAAAATTATTTGAGCAAAACTCGATTTCACAACTCGCGAGTAAGATTTTCTCAATGAAAAACTCAAGTCATGAGCGAAATCGAGAAATGGATCATACTGGATATGAAAGTTCGTGTATTAAACCTTCCAAATATGTTGTAGAAGGTTTCTATCAAGCCAAAAATCAAAACTAAAGAGCCAAAACAAAATTATCTGAGTAAAACTCGATATCACAACGCGCGAGTATGATTTTTTCAATGAAAACTCAAGTCATGAGTGAAATCCAGAAATTGATCTTACCGGAAATGAAAGTTCGTTTATAAAACCTTCCAAGTTGATTGTAGAAGGTTTCCATCGAGCCAAAAATCAAAACAAACGAGGAAAAACAAAATAATCCGAACAAAACTCGATTTCACAACGTGCGAGTAGGATTGGCTAAATGAAAAACACAAGTCATGAGTAAAATCGAGAAACTGATCGTACAGTATACGAAAGTTCTTATATAAAACCTTCCAAACAGGTAGTGGAAGGTTTCCATCGAGCCAAAAATCAAAACAAACGAGCAAAAATAAAATTATGTGAGCAAAACCCGATTTCACAACACGTGAGTAGGATTTTCTAAATAAATAACACAAGTCATCAGTGATATCGAGGAAATTATCGTACCAGATATGAAAGTTCGTGTATAAAACCTTCCAAACAGGTAGTAGAAGGTTTCCATCGAGCTAAAAATCAAAGCAAACGAAAAAAAAAAAATTATGTGAGCAAAACTCGCTTTCACAATGCGCGAGTATGATTTTCTTAATGAAAAACACAAGTCATGAGTGAAATCCAGAAAATGATCGCACCGGATATGAAAGTTCATGTGTAAAACCTTCCAAATTGGTTGTAGAAAGTTTCCATCGTACAAAATCAAAATGAACGAGCAAAAACAAAATTATTTGAGCAAAACTCAATTTCACAACGCGCGGGTAGGATTTTCTCAATGAAAAAGTTAAGACATGAGTGAAATAAAAAAATTGAACGTACCGGATATGATAGTTTGTGTATTAAACCTTCAAAATAGGTTGTAGAAGGTTCCCATCAAGCCAAAAATAAAAACGAACGAGCCAAAACAAAATTATCTAAGCAAAACTCTATATCACAACGCGCGAGTATGATTTTCTCAATGAAAAACTCAAGTCATTAGTGAAATCCAGAAATTGATCGTACCGGATATGAAAGTTCGTGTATAAAACCTTCCAAACAGGTAGTAGAATGTTTCCATCGAGCCAAAAATCAAAACGAACGAACAAAAAAAAATTATGTGAGCAAAACTCGATTTCACAATGCGCGAGTAGGATTTTCTTAATGAAAAACTCAAGTCATGAGTGAAATCCAGAAAATGATCGCATCGGATATGAAATTTTATGTGTAAAACCTTCCAAATTGGTTGTATAAAGTTTCCATCGAGCCAAAAATCAAAATGAACGAGCAAAAACAAAATTATTTGAGCAAAACTCAATTTCACAATGCGCGAGTAGTATTTTCTCAATGAAAAACTCAATACATGAGTGAAATCGAGAAATTGATCGTATCAGATATGATAGTTTGTGTATTAAACCTTCCAAATATGTTGTAGAAGGTTTCTATCAAGCCAAAAATCAAAACGAACGAGCCAAAACAAAATTATCTGAGCAGAACTCGATTTCACAATGCGCGAGTAGGAATTTCTCATTGAAAAACTCAAGTCATGAGTGAAATCGAGAGATCAATCGTACCGGATATGAATGTTCGTCTATAAAACCTTCCAAATTTGTTGAAGAAGGTTTCCATCGAGCCAAAAATCAAAACAAACGAGTAAAATCAAAATTATCAAAGCAAAACTCGATTTCACAACGCGCGAGTAGGATTTTCTCAATTAAAAATTCAAGTCTTGAGTGAAATCCAGAAAATGATCGTATCGGATATGATAGTTCGTGTAATAAACCTTCCAAATAGGTTGTAGAAGGTTTCCATCGAGCCAAAAATCAAAACGAACGAACAAAAAAATAAATTATGTGAGCAAAACTCGATTTCACAATGCGCGAGTAGGATTTTCTTAATGAAAAACTCAAGGCATGAGTGAAATCCAGAAAATGATCATACCGTATATGAAAGTTCGTGTATTAAACCTTCCAAACAGGTACTAGAAGGTTTCATCGAGCCAAAAATCAAAATGAACAAGCAAAAAACAACATTATTTGAGCAAAACTCAATTTCACAATGCGCGAGTAGGATTTTCTAAATGAAAAACTCAAGTCATGAGTGAAATCCAGAAAATGATCGCACCGGATATGAAAGTTCATGTGTAAAACCTTCCAAATTGGTTGTAGAAAGTTTCCATCGAGCCAAAAATCAAAATGAACGAGCAAAAACAAAATTATTTGAGCAAAACTCAATTGCACAACGCGCGGGTAGGATTTTCTCAATGAAAAAGTTAACACATGAGTGAAATCGAAAAATTGAACGTACCGGATATGATAGTTTGTGTATTAAACCTTCAAAATAGGTTGTAGAAGGTTTCCATCGAGCCAAAAATCAAAATGACCGAGCCAAAACAAAATTATCCGAGCAAAACTCGATATCACAATGCGCAAGTAGGATTTTCTCAATTAAAAACTCAACTCATGAGGGACATCAAGAAATTGATCGTACCAGATATGAATTTTCGCGTATAAAACCATCCAAATTGGTTGTATAAGGTTTCCATCGAGCCAAAAATCAAAACGAACGAGCAAAAACAAAATAATCTGAGCAAAACTCGATTTCACAACGCGCGAGTATGATTTTCTCAATGAAAAACATAAGTCATGAGTGAAATCCAGAAATTGATCGTACCGGATATGAAAGTTCGTGTATAAAACCTTTCAAATTGGTTGTAGAAGGTTTCCATAGAGCCAAAAATCAAAACGAATGAGCAAAACCAAAATTTTCTGAGCAAAACCCGATTTCACAACGCCCGAGTATGATTTTCTCAATGAAAAACTCAAGTCATGAGTGAAATCTAGAAAATGATTGTACCGGATATGAAAGTTCGTGTATAAAACGTTCTAAACAGGTAGTAGAAGATTTCCATCGAGCCAAAAATCAAAACGAACGAGCAAAAACAAAATTATTTTGAGCAAAACTCGATTTCACAACGCGGGAGTAGGATTTTCTCAATGAAAAACTCAAGTCATGAGCGAAATCGAGAAATGGATCATACCGGATATGAAAGTTCGTTTATTAAACCTTCCAAATAGGTTGTAGAAGGTTTCCGGTAAGCCAAAAATCAAAACAAACGAGCAAAAACAAAATTATTTGAGCAAAACTCGATTTCACAACGCGCGAATAGGATTTTCTCAATAAAAACTCTCAAGTCATGAGTGAAATCGAGAAATGGATCGTACCGGATATGAAAGGTCGTGTATTAAACCTTCCAAATAGTTTGTAGAAGGTTTCCATCGAGCAAAAAATCAAAACGAACGAGCAAAAACAAAATTATCTGAGAAAAACTTGATTTCACAACGCAAGTATGATTTTCTCAATGAAAAACTCAAGTCATTAGTGAAATCGAGAAAATGATCATATCGGATATGAAAGTTCGTGTATTAAACCTTCCAAATAGGTTGTAGAAGGTTTCCATCGAGCCAACAATCAAAATGAATGAGCAAAACAAAATTATTTGAGCAAAACTAGATTTCACAACGCGCGAGTAAGATTTTCTCAATGAAAAACTCAAGTCATGAGTGAAATCGAGAAATTGATTGTACCGGATATGAAAGTTCGTAAAGTAATACATATATATTGTAGATGTGGACAGACTGTTGTGTTGAGGACGTCAAGAACAGCCAAAAAATCCAGGCAGACTCTTTCACGCTTGTCCTTATGGTTCGGAGGTAAGTGAGAGTTTGCATTTGATGTTCTTATTGTACAAATATTGAATTTGGTGGTGTTAATTAATGAAGGTTTCTTAATTTTGCAGAATAATCATTATCATGTGTTCAAATGGACTGATGAATCGTATCAGATATGAAAGTTCCTTATAAAACCTTTCAAACAGGTAGTAGAAGGTTTCCATTGAGCCAAAAATTAAAACGAACGAGCAAAACCAAAATTATGTGAGCAAAACTCGATTTTACAATGCGCTAGTAGGAATTTTTCATTGAAAAACTCAAGTCATGGGTGAAATTGAGAGATCATTCGTACCGGATATGAATGTTCGTCTATAAAACCTTAAAAATTGGTTGAAGAAGGTTTCCATTGAGCCAAAAATCAAAACAAACGAGTAAAAACAAAATTATCTGAGCAAAACTCGATTTCACAACGTGTGAGTAGGATTTTCTCAATGAAAAACTCAAGTCATGAGTGAAATCCAGAAAATGATCGTATCGGATATGAAAGTTCGTGTATAAAACCTTCCAATTAGGTAGTAGAAGGTTTCCATCGAGCCAAAAATTAAAATAAAGAGGAAAAAATAAAATAACGTGAGCAAAACTCAATTTCGCAACGCGCGTGTAGAAATTTCGCAATGAAAAACTCAAGTCATGAGTGAAATATTGAAAATGATCGTACCGTATATAAAAGTTAGTGTATAAAACCTTCCAAACAGGTAGTAGAAGGTTTCTATCGAGCCAAAAATTAAAACGAACGAGCAATAACAAAATTATTTGAGCAAAACTCGATTTCACAATGCGCGAGTAGGATTTTCTCAATGACAAACTCAAGTCATGAATAAAATCTAAAAATTGATCGTACCGGATGTGAAAGTTCATGTATAAAACCTTTCAAATTGGTTGTAGCAGGTTTCCATCGAGCCAAATATCAAAACGAAAGAGCAAAAACATAATTATCAGAGCAAAACTCAATTTCACAACGTGCGAGTAAGATTTTCTCAATGAAAAACACAAGTCATGAGTGAAATCGAGAAAATGATCGCACCGGATATGAAAGTTCATGTGTAAAACATTCATAATCGGTTGTAGAATATTTCCATCGAGCCAAAAATCAAAATGAACGAACAAAATTAAAATTATGTGAGCAAAATTCGATTTCACAACGCGCGAGTAGGATTTTCGTAAAGAAAAACTCAAGTCTTGAGTGAAATCCTGAAAATGATCGCACCGGATATGAAAATTCATGTGTAAAACCTTCCAGATTGGTTGTAAAAGGTTTCCATCGAGCCAAAAATCAAAATGAACGAGCAAAAACAAAATTATTTGAGCAAAACTCGATTTCACAATGCGCGAGTAGGATTTTCTCAATGAAAAGTTCAAGTCACGAGTGAAATCGAGAAATTGATCGTACCGGATATGAAAGTTCGTGTATTAAACCTTCCAAATAGATTGTAGAAGGTTTCCATCGAGCCAAAAATCAAAACGGGTAAAAACAAAATTATCTGAGCAAAACTCAATTTCACAACGCGCTAGTAGGATTTTCTCAATGAATAACACAAGTCATGAGTGAAATAGAGAAAATGATCGTACGAGATATGAAAGTTCGTGTATAAACCTTCCAAATAGGTAGTAGAAGGTTTCCATTGAGCCAAAAATCAAAACGAACGAGCAAAAACAAAATTATCTGAGAAAAACTCGATTTCACAACGCGCGAGTATGATTTTCTCAATGAAAAACTCAAGTCATTAGTAAAATCAAGAAAATGATCATATCGGATATGAAAGTTCGTGTATTAAACCTTCCAAATAGGTTGTAGAAGATTTCCATCGAGCCAAAAATCAAAATGAATGAGCAAAAACAAAATTATTTGAGCAAAACTATATTTCACAACGCGGGGGTAAGATTTTCTCAATGAAAAACTCAAGTCATGAGTGAAATCGAGAAATTGATCGTTCCGGATATAAAAGTTCGTAAAGGAATACATATATATTCTAGATGTGGACAGACTGTTGTGTTGAGGACGTCAAGAACATTCATATCGGATATGAATGTTCGTCTATAAAACCATAAAAATTGGTTGAAGAAGGTTTCCATTGAGCCAAAAATTAAAACAAACGAGTAAAAACAAAATTATCTGAGCAAAACTCGATTTCACAATGCGCGAGTGGGATTTTCTCAATGAAAAACTCAAGTCATGAGTGAAATCCAGAAAATGATCGTATCGGATATGAAAGTTCGTGTATAAAACCTTCCAATCAGGTAGTAGAAGATTTCCATCGAGCCAAAAATTAAAACGAATGGGAAAAAACAAAATAATGTGAGCAAAACTCGATTTCACAACGCGAGTGTAGGAATTTCTCAATGAAAAACTCAAGTTATGAGTGCAATCTTGAAAATGATCGTACCGTATGTGAAAGTTCGTGTATAAAACCTTCCAAACAGGTAGTAGAAGGTTTCCATCGAGCCAAAAATCAAAACAAACGAGGAAAAGGAAAATTATTTGAGCAAAACTCGATTTCACAACGCGCGAGTAGGATTTTCTCAATAAAAAACTCAAGTCATGAGTGAAATCTAGAAATTGATCATACCGGATATGAAAGTTCGTGTATAAAACCTTTCAAATTAGTTGTAGAAGATTTCCATCGAGCCAAAAATCAAAAGGAACGAGTAAAAACATAATTATCTTAGCAAAACTCGATTTCACAACGCGCGAATAGGATTTTCTCAATGAACAACAAAAGTCATGAGTGAAATTGAGAAAATGATCGTACCGGATATGAAATTTCGTGAATAAAACCCTCTAAATAGGTAGTAGAAGGTTTCCATCGAGCCAAAAATCAAAAAGAACGAACAAAAACAAAGTTATGTGAGCAAAACTCGATTTCACAACGCGCGATTAGGATTTTCTCAATTAAAAACTCAAGTCATGAGTGAAATCGAGAAATGGACCGTACCGAATATGAAAGTTCGTGTATTAAACCTTTCAAATAGGTTGTAGAAAGTTTCCATCGAGCCAAAAATCAAAAGGAACGAGCAAAGACAAAATTATCTGAGAAAAACTCGATTTCACAACGTGCGAGTATGATTTTCTCAATGAAAAACTCAAGTCATGAGTGAAATCTTGAAAATGATCGTATCGGATATGAATGTTCGTGTATTAAACCTCCCAAATATGTTGTAGAAGGTTTCCATAGAGCCAAAAATCAAAACGAATGAGCAAAAACAAAATTTTCTCTGCAAAACTCGATTTCACAACAAGCGTGTATGATTTTCTCAATGAAAAACTCAAGTCATGAGCAAAATCTAGAAAATGATCGTATCGGATATGAAAGTCGTTTATAAAAACAATCTAAACAGGTAGTAGAAGGTTTCCATCGAGCCAAAAATCAAAACAAACGAGCAAAAACAAAATTATTTGAGCAAAACTCGATTTCACAACGCGCGAATAGAATTTTCTCAATAAAAAACTCAAGTCGTGAGTGAAATCAAGAAATGGATCGTACCGGATAGGAAAGTTCGTGTATTAAACCTTCCAAATAGGTTGTAGAAGGTTTCCATCGAGCCAAAAATCAAAATGAACGAGCAAAAACAAAATTATCTGAGAAAAACTCGATTTCACAACGCGCGAGTATAATTTTCTCAATTGAAAACGCAAGTCATTATTGAAATCAAGAAAATGATCATATCGGATATGAAAGTTCGTGTATTAAACCTTCCAATTAAGTTGTAGTATGTTTCCATCAAGCCAAATATCAAAATGAATGAGCAAAAACAAAATTATTTGAGCAAAACTCGATTTCACAATGCGCGAGTAAGATTTTCTCAATGAAAAACTCAAGTCATTAGTGAAATCGAGAAATTGACCGTACCGGATATGAAAGTTCGTAAACGAATACATATATATTGTAGATGTGGACAGACTGTTGTGTTGAGGACGTCAAGAACAGCCAAAAATCCAGGGAGACACTTTCTCGCTTGTCCTTATGGTTCGGAGGTAAGTGAGAGTTTGCATTTAATGTTCTTATTGTACAAGTATTGAATTTGGTGGTGTTAATTAATGAAGGTTTCTTAATGTTGCAGAATAATCATTATCATGTGTTCAAATGGGCTGATGAATCGTACCGGATATGAAAGTTCGTTTATAAAACCTTCCAAACAGGTAGTAGAAGGTTTCCATCGAGCCAAAAATTAAAACAAACGAGCAAAACCAAAATTATGTGAGCAAAACTCAATTTCACAATGCGCGAGTAGGAATTTCGCATTGAAAAACTCAAGTCATGAGTGAAATCAAGAGATCATTCGTATCGGGTATGAATGTTCGTCTATAAAACCTTCTAAATTGGTTGAAGAAGGTTTCCATTGAGCCAAAAATCAAAACAAATGAGTAAAAACAAAATTATCTGAGCAAAACTCGATTTCACAACCCGCGAGTAGGATTTTCTCAATGAAAACCTCAAGTCATGAGTGAAATCCAGAAAATGATCGTATCGGATATGAAAGTTTGTGTATAAAACCTTCCAATCAGGTAGTAGAAGGTTTCCATCGAGCCAAAAATTAAAACGGAGGAAAAACAAAATTACGTGAGCAAACTCGATTTCACAACGCGCGTGTAGGAATTTCTCAATGAAAAACTCGAGTCATTAGTGAAATCTTGAAAATGATCGTACCGTATAAGAAAGTTCGTGTATAAAACCTTCCAAACAGGAAGTAGAAGATTTCCATCGAGCCAAAAAATAAAACGAACGAGCAAAAACAAAATTATGTGAGCAAAACTCAATTTTACAACGCGCGAGTAAGATTTTCTCAATGAAAAACTCAAGTCATTAGTGAAATCGAGAAATTGACCGTACCAGATATGAAAGTTCGTAAAGGAATACATATATATTGTAGATGTGGACAGACTGTTGTGTTGAGGACGTCAAGAACAGCCAAAAATCCAGGGAGACACTTTCTCGCTTGTCCTTATGGTTCGGAGGTAAGTGAGAGTTTGCATTTAATGTTCTTATTGTACAAGTATTGAATTTGGTGGTGTTAATTAATGAAGGTTTCTTAATGTTGCAGAATAATCATTATCATGTGTTCAAATGGGCTGATGAATCATACCGGATATGAAAGTTCGTTTATAAAACCTTCCAAACAGGTAGTAGAAGGTTTCCATCGAGCCAAAAATTAAAACAAACGAGCAAAACCAAAATTATGTGAGCAAAACTCAATTTCACAATGCGCGAGTAGGAATTTCGCATTGAAAAACTCAAGTCATGAGTGAAATCAAGAGATCATTCGTATCGGGTATGAATGTTCGTCTATAAAACCTTCTAAATTGGTTGAAGAAGGTTTCCATTGAGCCAAAAATCAAAACAAACGAGTAAAAACAAAATTATCTGAGCAAAACTCGATTTCACAACCCGCGAGTAGGATTTTCTCAATGAAAACCTCAAGTCATGAGTGAAATCCAGAAAATGATCGTATCGGATATGAAAGTTTGTGTATAAAACCTTCCAATCAGGTAGTAGAAGGTTTCCATCGAGCCAAAACTTAAAACGGAGGAAAAACAAAATTACGTGAGCAAACTCGATTTCACAACGCGCGTGTAGGAATTTCTCAATGAAAACTCGAGTCATTAGTGAAATCTTGAAAATGATCGTACCGTATAAGAAAGTTCGTGTATAAAACCTTCCAAACAGGAAGTAGAAGATTTCCATCGAGCCAAAAAATAAAACGAACGAGCAAAAACAAAATTATGTGAGCAAAACTCAATTTTACAACGCGCGAGTAAGATTTTCTCAATGAAAAACTCAAGTCATTAGTGAAATCGAGAAATTGACCGTACCAGATATGAAAGTTCGTAAAGGAATACATATATATTGTAGATGTGGACAGACTGTTGTGTTGAGGACGTCAAGAACAGCCAAAAATCCAGGGAGACACTTTCTCGCTTGTCCTTATGGTTCGGAGGTAAGTGAGAGTTTGCATTTAATGTTCTTATTGTACAAGTATTGAATTTGGTGGTGTTAATTAATGAAGGTTTCTTAATGTTGCAGAATAATCATTATCATGTGTTCAAATGGGCTGATGAATCGTACCGGATATGAAAGTTCGTTTATAAAACCTTCCAAACAGGTAGTAGAAGGTTTCCATCGAGCCAAAAATTAAAACAAACGAGCAAAACCAAAATTATGTGAGCAAAACTCAATTTCACAATGCGCGAGTAGGAATTTCGCATTGAAAAACTCAAGTCATGAGTGGAATCAAGAGATCATTCGTATCGGGTATGAATGTTCGTCTATAAAACCTTCTAAATTGGTTGAAGAAGGTTTCCATTGAGCCAAAAATCAAAACAAACGAGTAAAAACAAAATTATCTGAGCAAAACTCGATTTCACAACCCGCGAGTAGGATTTTCTCAATGAAAACCTCAAGTCATGAGTGAAATCCAGAAAATGATCGTATCGGATATGAAAGTTTGTGTATAAAACCTTCCAATCAGGTAGTAGAAGGTTTCCATCGAGCCAAAAATTAAAACGGAGGAAAAACAAAATTACGTGAGCAAACTCGATTTCACAACGCGCGTGTAGGAATTTCTCAATGAAAAACTCGAGTCATTAGTGAAATCTTGAAAATGATCGTACCGTATAAGAAAGTTCGTGTATAAAACCTTCCAAACAGGAAGTAGAAGATTTCCATCGAGCCAAAAAATAAAACGAACGAGCAAAAACAAAATTATGTGAGCAAAACTCAATTTTACAACGCGCGAGTAAGATTTTCTCAATGAAAAACTCAAGTCATTAGTGAAATCGAGAAATTGACCGTACCAGATATGAAAGTTCGTAAAGGAATACATATATATTGTAGATGTGGACAGACTGTTGTGTTGAGGACGTCAAGAACAGCCAAAAATCAAGGGAGACACTTTCTCGCTTGTCCTTATGGTTCGGAGGTAAGTGAGAGTTTGCATTTAATGTTCTTATTGTACAAGTATTGAATTTGGTGGTGTTAATTAATGAAGGTTTCTTAATGTTGCAGAATAATCATTATCATGTGTTCAAATGGGCTGATGAATCGTACCGGATATGAAAGTTCGTTTATAAAACCTTCCAAACAGGTAGTAGAAGGTTTCCATCGAGCCAAAAATTAAAACAAACGAGCAAAACCAAAATTATGTGAGCAAAACTCAATTTCACAATGCGCGAGTAGGAATTTCGCATTGAAAAACTCAAGTCATGAGTGAAATCAAGAGATCATTCGTATCGGGTATGAATGTTCGTCTATAAAACCTTCTAAATTGGTTGAAGAAGGTTTCCATTGAGCCAAAAATCAAAACAAACGAGTAAAAACAAAATTATCTGAGCAAAACTCGATTTCACAACCCGCGAGTAGGATTTTCTCAATGAAAACCTCAAGTCATGAGTGAAATCCAGAAAATGATCGTATCGGATATGAAAGTTTGTGTATAAAACCTTCCAATCAGGTAGTAGAAGGTTTCCATCGAGCCAAAAATTAAAACGGAGGAAAAACAAAATTACGTGAGCAAACTCGATTTCACAACGCGCGTGTATGAATTTCTCAATGAAAAACTCGAGTCATTAGTGAAATCTTGAAAATGATCGTACCGTATAAGAAAGTTCGTGTATAAAACCTTCCAAACAGGAAGTAGAAGATTTCCATCGAGCCAAAAAATAAAATGAACGAGCAAAAACAAAGTTATGTGAGCAAAACTTAATTTTACAACGCGCGAGTAAGATTTTCTCAATGAAAAACTCAAGTCATTAGTGAAATCGAGAAATTGACCATACCAGATATGAAAGTTCGTAAAGGAATACATATATATTGTAGATGTGGACAGACTGTTGTGTTGAGGACGTCAAGAACAGCCAAAAATCCAGGGAGACACTTTCTCGCTTGTCCTTATGGTTCGGAGGTAAGTGAGAGTTTGCATTTAATGTTCTTATTGTACAAGTATTGAATTTGGTGGTGTTAATTAATGAAGGTTTCTTAATGTTGCAGAATAATCATTATCATGTGTTCAAATGGGCTGATGAATCGTACCGGATATGAAAGTTCGTTTATAAAAACTTCCAAACAGGTAGTAGAAGGTTTCCATCGAGCCAAAAATTAAAACAAACGAGCAAAACCAAAATTATGTGAGCAAAACTCAATTTCACAATGCGCTAGTAGGAATTTCGCATTGAAAAACTCAAGTCATGAGTGAAATCGAGAGATCATTCGTATCGGGTATGAATGTTCGTCTATAAAACCTTCTAAATTGGTTGAAGAAGGTTTCCATTGAGCCAAAAATCAAAACAAACGAGTAAAAACAAAATTATCTGAGCAAAACTCGATTTCACAACCCGCGAGTAGGATTTTCTCAATGAAAACCTCAAGTCATGAGTGAAATCCAGAAAATGATCGTATCGGATATGAAAGTTTGTGTATAAAACCTTCCAATCAGGTAGTAGAAGGTTTCCATCGAGCCAAAAATTAAAACGAAGGAGGAAAAACAAAATTACGTGAGCAAACTCGATTTCACAACGCGCGTGTAGGAATTTCTCAATGAAAAACTCGTGTCATTAGTGAAATCTTGAAAATGATCGTACCGTATAAGAAAGTTCGTGTATAAAACCTTCCAAACAGGAAGTAGAAGAATTCCATCGAGCCAAAAAAATAAAACGAACGAGCAAAAACAAAATTATGTGAGCAAAACTCAATTTTACAACGCGCGAGTAAGATTTTCTCAATGAAAAACTCAAGTCATTAGTGAAATCGAGAAATTGACCGTACCAGATATGAAAGTTCGTAAAGGAATACATATATATTGTAGATGTGGACAGACTGTTGTGTTGAGGACGTCAAGAACAGCCAAAAATCCAGGGAGACACTTTCTCGCTTGTCCTTATGGTTCGGAGGTAAGTGAGAGTTTGCATTTAATGTTCTTATTGTACAAGTATTGAATTTGGTGGTGTTAATTAATGAAGGTTTCTTAATGTTGCAGAATAATCATTATCATGTGTTCAAATGGGCTGATGAATCGTACCGGATATAAAAGTTCGTTTATAAAACCTTCCAAACAGGTAGTAGAAGGTTTCCATCGAGCCAAAAATTAAAACAAACGAGCAAAACCAAAATTATGTGAGCAAAACTCAATTTCACAATGCGCGAGTAGGAATTTCGCATTGAAAAACTCAAGTCATGAGTGAAATCAAGAGATCATTCGTATCGGGTATGAATGTTCGTCTATAAAACCTTCTAAATTGGTTGAAGAAGGTTTCCATTGAGCCAAAAATCAAAACAAACGAGTAAAAACAAAATTATCTGAGCAAAACTCGATTTCACAACCCGCGAGTAGGATTTTCTCAATGAAAACCTCAAGTCATGAGTGAAATCCAGAAAATGATCGTATCGGATATGAAAGTTTGTGTATAAAACCTTCCAATCAGGTAGTAGAAGGTTTCCATCGAGCCAAAAATTAAAACGGAGGAAAAACAAAATTACGTGAGCAAACTCGATTTCACAACGCGCGTGTAGGAATTTCTCAATGAAAAACTCGAGTCATTAGTGAAATCTTGAAAATGATCGTACCGTATAAGAAAGTTCGTGTATAAAACCTTCCAAACAGGAAGTAGAAGATTTCCATCGAGCCAAAAAATAAAACGAACGAGCAAAAACAAAATTATGTGAGCAAAACTCAATTTTACAACGCGCGAGTAAGATTTTCTCAATGAAAAACTCAAGTCATTAGTGAAATCGAGAAATTGACCGTACCAGATATGAAAGTTCGTAAAGGAATACATATATATTGTAGATGTGGACAGACTGTTGTGTTGAGGACGTCAAGAACAGCCAAAAATCCAGGGAGACACTTTCTCGCTTGTCCTTATGGTTCGGAGGTAAGTGAGAGTTTGCATTTAATGTTCTTATTGTACAAGTATTGAATTTGGTGGTGTTAATTAATGAAGGTTTCTTAATGTTGCAGAATAATCATTATCATGTGTTCAAATGGGCTGATGAATCATACCGGATATGAAAGTTCGTTTATAAAACCTTCCAAACAGGTAGTAGAAGGTTTCCATCGAGCCAAAAATTAAAACAAACGAGCAAAACCAAAATTATGTGAGCAAAACTCAATTTCACAATGCGCGAGTAGGAATTTCGCATTGAAAAACTCAAGTCATGAGTGAAATCAAGAGATCATTCGTATCGGGTATGAATGTTCGTCTATAAAACCTTCTAAATTGGTTGAAGAAGGTTTCCATTGAGCCAAAAATCAAAACAAACGAGTAAAAACAAAATTATCTGAGCAAAACTCGATTTCACAACCCGCGAGTAGGATTTTCTCAATGAAAACCTCAAGTCATGAGTGAAATCCAGAAAATGATCGTATCGGATATGAAAGTTTGTGTATAAAACCTTCCAATCAGGTAGTAGAAGGTTTCCATCGAGCCAAAACTTAAAACGGAGGAAAAACAAAATTACGTGAGCAAACTCGATTTCACAACGCGCGTGTAGGAATTTCTCAATGAAAAACTCGAGTCATTAGTGAAATCTTGAAAATGATCGTACCGTATAAGAAAGTTCGGGTATAAAACCTTCCAAACAGGAAGTAGAAGATTTCCATCGAGCCAAAAAATAAAACGAACGAGCAAAAACAAAATTATGTGAGCAAAACTCAATTTTACAACGCGCGAGTAAGATTTTCTCAATGAAAAACTCAAGTCATTAGTGAAATCGAGAAATTGACCGTACCAGATATGAAAGTTCGTAAAGGAATACATATATATTGTAGATGTGGACAGACTGTTGTGTTGAGGACGTCAAGAACAGCCAAAAATCCAGGGAGACACTTTCTCGCTTGTCCTTATGGTTCGGAGGTAAGTGAGAGTTTGCATTTAATGTTCTTATTGTACAAGTATTGAATTTGGTGGTGTTAATTAATGAAGGTTTCTTAATGTTGCAGAATAATCATTATCATGTGTTCAAATGGGCTGATGAATCGTACCGGATATGAAAGTTCGTTTATAAAACCTTCCAAACAGGTAGTAGAAGGTTTCCATCGAGCCAAAAATTAAAACAAACGAGCAAAACCAAAATTATGTGAGCAAAACTCAATTTCACAATGCGCGAGTAGGAATTTCGCATTGAAAAACTCAAGTCATGAGTGGAATCAAGAGATCATTCGTATCGGGTATGAATGTTCGTCTATAAAACCTTCTAAATTGGTTGAAGAAGGTTTCCATTGAGCCAAAAATCAAAACAAACGAGTAAAAACAAAATTATCTGAGCAAAACTCGATTTCACAACCCGCGAGTAGGATTTTCTCAATGAAAACCTCAAGTCATGAGTGAAATCCAGAAAATGATCGTATCGGATATGAAAGTTTGTGTATAAAACCTTCCAATCAGGTAGTAGAAGGTTTCCATCGAGCCAAAAATTAAAACGAAGGAGGAAAAACAAAATTACGTGAGCAAACTCGATTTCACAACGCGCGTGTAGGAATTTCTCAATGAAAAACTCGAGTCATGAGTGAAATCTTGAAAATGATCGTATCGTATAAGAAAGTTCGTGTATAAAACCTTCCAAACAGGAAGTAGAAGATTTCCATCGAGCCAAAAAATAAAACGAACGAGCAAAAACAAAATTATGTGAGCAAAACTCAATTTCACAACGCGCGAGTAAGATTTTCTCAATGAAAAACTCAAGTCATTAGTGAAATCGAGAAATTGACCGTACCAGATATGAAAGTTCGTAAAGGAATGCATATATATTGTAGGTGTGGACAGACTGTTGTGTTGAGGACGTCAAGAACAGCCAAAAATCCAGGGAGACTCTTTCTCGCTTGTCCTTATGGTTCGGAGGTAAGTGAGAGTGTAACACCCCCGATCATGGACTAACCGGAAGCGTCATTGAGTCATACTTAGTCGTTCGATCCGAGGTTCCTGGAATGCATCCAAGTAAACCCTAGACCAAACTTCTACGTACAAATCCCTATCGAATATAACTCAAGGCTTGCCAACCCCAAATTATACTAGATAGTTAGTTTGCTCGGACTAGAACTAGGCATCACATGAAACCCGAATATTGCAAACACATTTTTATACATAATTATACATAGGATTTAAACGTGTTACAAAACGTATATACATCAAGTTTGGGCATGAGTCTAACTCTCCAAAACGTTAATGTACATAATAGACATTATTCGTTTACAAAAGGCAAGAAACACTACCACTGATTCTTTCTAATGCTCCTTCTTCCCAAACGGTCTACCCACTAACGGTTACCTGCAAAACAAGTAGAGTCATAAGCAACTAGTTTGCTTAGTGAGTCAAGGCTCCCCTAAACAAGCATAAAAAAATCACCCAACCAAACCCAAAATAACAATCACACGCAACATGCATAATATTAACCATCATAATAATAATTTACGTTCCTCATAATTATAAGTTTACTTTCATATTTTAATAAGGCCTCACGTGATTGACTACTTCCCAACCCTTGACACCACTAGGCATCACCAGACCCGTAGCCACTAAGGCTAGACAAGCCGATGATCCTTCACCCGTTCCAATGGCCTTAATTGTTAAGGTATCACACTGGAAATTCTGCATCGTCATGCAGTACAGGGCCATAGGCTACAATCTCGTGTCTTCGTGTACTTAAACTAGTACTCAATATGACTAGTTAAGCCACGGTATTTAGGGAATAGTCTTACCACGTTTTCATAATTTTATAAAGTTTACCGAACACTTAAGTTGCTAATAAACTTATAAACGTGTAGTATAACTTTCATTCTTAACGTTTCCAGTCTTATTAGTTTATAAAGTTTACCGAACACTTAAATTACTAGTAAGCTTATAAACGTATAGTATAACTTTCATTCTCAACGATAATGCTCAATTTTAAAGAATAATGGTATTGCACAAGTTAGAGCTTTTAAGCAATCTAACATGTGACTTAATTCAAGTGTAACATAACCTCACGAAAATTTATAATTTAAACACACAACAAGCATCACCAAGACTCACCTCAAATTGGTGAACGATCCTGGTTCGGGTCACAGTTTCTACCCACGATTCGCTTAACACGGCTGAGATTTCTATATAGAAATACTTGGGCTATTAACCAAATTTGATTATATGTTTTTCTAATGAACTGGATCAGAATGGTCACGGGTCTTACCTAGACCGGACTGATTTTTCCACCGATTTTTGTTGCCCTTTTTCAAACCTAATCAAGACTGAAACCATGATTTTTGGGATGGTTCCAGTCATTTAACATAAAAACTAAGGTTAGATTTAGGTCCAGAATGAAAAATCGAGTTGGACTAGAAGGATTTTGGATCCAGAACCTTACCCTAAATTTTTTTCCACTACACCTGATTATGGTTCAAGACAGTCTGCCGGGTGGTATGAACTGCTTGATCCGACTGGCATGGCTTGTATGAACGATGCTGGATTGAGTGATTTTGGCTAAGGAACTAAACTAATGGTCGAATAGAGCAGGTCAGTGGGTGTATATATAACCCATACCAAACAGGTGAAGCAGGCAGGTAGGCAGGTGAAGCAGGCAGGCAGGCAGGTGAAGCAGGCAGGCAGGCAGGTGAAGCAGGCAGGCAGGCAGGTCAGCCTTTCCTCCACCCATCACTGCCCATGGTGTGACACCTGGCAGTGACTCATCCTTGACCCATCTTTGACCAGGCATGTGGGAAGCATGCTCAGACTCACGTTCAGCATACACTGACACACGCCAACACACGGAGGGCATAAGCACATAGGCATGTGAGTAACCTGCTTATCCGCGGTTCACGGCAAAACTGCCGGTTTTGATCTGGTTCGACCCAGAATAATTTTCCCCGACCCAAACTGAATTTTCTTCGACCCAAACTCTCTTTATACATTTTTTTTATCATTCCCACGGTTTACTAAGTGGTTGGGAACAACTTGGTTATTTTTCCCATCCCAACGGGTCGAAAAATGCTTAATGGTACTCGACCAGCTCGTACCACGTGACCTAATATGTAATTTCTTTCTACCATCTGATTAATTTTCTCGACTCAACTCACTTTGTTCTTGTCCTAAAGGCTTTCCTCGTAGCCTTAAATCGGGTCATTACATTCTCCCCCCCCCCTCCCCCTACCCCTTTAAAGAATTCGTCCCGAATTCTTAAGGGTTGGATACTCCGCCTTCTTGAGCTTCGTCAGAATTTATGAATAGCTCGGGGTGAGACATTCTAAATTTCTCTTCATCTTCCCAGGTGATTACAACCCTATGTTGTTTCCCCCAAAATACTTGAACTTGTGAGATTTCCCTATTCTTTAACTTTTTAATCCTTCTTTCTCCTATCCGTAGTGGTCCTTCCGGATAAGTGAGGTTGGTTCGAAGATCCTTTATCCGCTCTGGTTCTACAGTGTTCGGGTCACAGATATGTTTACGTAGCTTAGATACATGGAATACTGGATGCAGTGCCATATCCGATGGAAGATCTAATCGATAAGCCACTTCTCCTACTCTTCCCAAGATACGGTATGGTCCTATAAACCTCGTGGCTAATTTTCCTACCTTCCCAAATCTATCCTTTCCCTTTTGAGCAGCCACTTTTAGGAATACCCAATCGCCAGCCTCAAAAATGATTTCTCTTCTGTTCTGATCGGCATAATTCTTTTGCCGATCCTGAGCCTTCTTCATATTCTCCCGAACAATTCTAATTTTATCGGTTGCCTCTTCTACTAACTTGGGTCCTACGATCTGACGCTCCCCAACTTCTGTCCAACAAACAGGTGTTCGACAAGGTCATTTGTATAAGGCTTCATAGGGAGACATACCAATGCTAGCGTGGTAACTGTTGTTGTATGAGAATTCTACCAACGGTAAGAAGCTTTCCCAGCTTCCTGCCCAATCTAACACACATCCTCCAACGTTCTTATAATTCTTTCTGTCTGCCCATCTGTCTCAGAATGGAATGCCGTACTCATATGCAAGTCTGTGCCTAAGGCTTGGTGTAAAGCTTGCCAGAAATGTGCTGTAAACCTTGGGTCACGATCAGATACTATATTGGCTGGAACCCCATGCAATTTTACTATCTCATTCAAATATAGCCCAGCCAATATTTCTATGTTGTCAACTAACTTTACGGGTAGAAAATGAGCATTTTTTGTTAGGCGATCCATAACTACCCATATTGCATCATTGCCGGGCCCTGGTGCCCTTGGTAATCCAGTTATAAGGTCCATGGCTACTGCGTCCCATTTCCATTCTGGGATCGGTAGACTTTGCAATAGACCTCCTGGCACTTGATGTTCGACTTTGATTTGCTGACAAGTTTGACATTCTGCTACCCATTGTGCAATAGACCGTTTCATTCCCGGCCAATGATAGTACTGGCGGATATCTCGATACATCTTGGTACTTCCTGGATGAATACTCAGTAATGAGTGATGTGCGGTTCTGAGGAGTTCTTCTCGCAGGCCTTGTCCTTTAGGCACTGTTATTCTTTTGTTTAGCAGCAGAGTTCCATCCGCAGCTAAGTGATATCCACTCCTATTGGGTTCATCTTGATCATGAAGCTCCTCGATTATTTTCTTTAGACTGTCATCCTTTTTCTGTTCCTGTCGAATCCTTTGTAGTAGACTTGCCTGATTTATCGCTTGTAATCCTAATGGCTCACTGGTTTCTCCTTCTAAGAATGATAAATTTATCATCTTAAATTCTGCAGTTAGGGTTACTAAGTCTCTTTCTACATCAGCATCTACCCTGCAGCGACTCAAAGCATCTGCGACTACATTTGCTTTCCCCGGATGGTATGAAATTTCCTGATCATAATCAGCAACAAACTCCATCCATCTTCTTTGTCTTAGATTAAGATCTGGTTGAGTAAACAAATACTTCAAACTTTTGTGGTCGGTGAGGACTTGCACGGTTTCTCCATAATGATACGATTGCCATATCTTGAGAGCAAATACTACGACAGCCAACTCCAGATCATGGGTTGGATAATTCTCTTCATGCCTCCTTAATTGTCGTGATGCATAGGCAATGACCTTGTTGCCTTGCATTAACACGCATCCCAATCCTACCCTCGAAGCATCAGTGTAAACTATGTATGGTTGGCTCGACTCTGGTAATGCTAGGATTGGTGCAGTAGTTAAGGCCTCCTTCAATTGGTCGAACGCCTTTTCTGCTTCTCCATTCCACTTAAAAGTTATACCCTTCCCCGTCAGACGGGTTAAAGGTTTGGCTATAGTGGAGAAACCCTTCACAAATTTTCGGTAGTACCCAGCTAATCCTAAGAAACTCCGAATTTCCGTGGCACTGGTTGGTTGCGGCCATTCTTGGATTGCTACAATCTTTTCAGGGTCGACTGATACTCCTTGTCCTGATACCCGATGTCCTAAGAATCCTATTTCCCTTCTCCAGAAGCGACATTTGCTAAATTTAGCAAAAAGCTTTTCACTTCTTAAGCGTTCCAACACGTTCCTCAAATGTTCTGCATGCTCCTCTGCACTTCGTGAGTAGATTAGGATGTCATCGATGAAGATGATAACAAACTCATCTAAGTAGTCTCGGAAGACTTCATTCATTAACCGCATAAATGCTGCCGGTGCATTTGTTAGGCCAAATGGCATGACCACAAATTCGTAATGGCCATAATGTGTTCTAAATGCCGTCTTCGTTACATCGGCTTCAGAAATGGAGATTTGATGATAGCCAGATGCTAAGTCGATTTTTGAAAACCAGCTTGCTCCTAACAGTTGGTCTAATAGTTCATCGATCCTGGGCAATGGATACTTGTCTTTAATTGTAACGTTGTTGATCTCCCGATAATCTATACACAACCGCATGCTTCCATCCTTCTTCCTAACGAATAGGACTGGAGCTCCCCAAGGGGAAGAACTTGGTCTAATAAACCCTTTCTCCATAAGGTCCTCCAACTGCTTCTTCAATTCTGCCAATTCTACCGGAGCCATCCGGTATGGTGCTTTAGCTATTGGTGCTGCTCCCGGTTCGAGAGATATAGTAAATGGATCACTGCGAGATGGTGGTAACCCTTCCAAGGGTTTAAATACATCCTCAAATTCACAGACTATTGGAATCTCTTCAAGCTTTGGTTTTTCTTCTGAGTCTTCTTCGACAACAGACAAGGTTACTAAGTAGGCTTCACCTTCCGCAAGGGCCTTCTTAGCTCTCAAAGCTGTCACAAAAGATACTCCCAAACTCGGATATATTCCATAGTACGCTATGGAAGGTTGTCCACTTTCCTCAAAGGTGATTCTTCCTCTTCCACAATCTAGGTGTGCTTGATAGGTTGTTAACCAGTCTATTCCTAAGATAACTTCGTACCGTTCTAAGGGAATGACTAAAAGATTGGCTAAATAGACATTTTCCTCAACTAGAACCGGAATTCTCAAATAACAATTCTTGGCATTGAGAATTTGGTCTCTGGGTGTTAGGACGGTCACACATATCTTTACCACCGTAAGGGTCCCCTCAAACCCCGCAATGACCTCAGGGGATACGAAACTATGTGTCGCGCCTGAGTCAAACAAGACGTGTGTGGGTACGCCACAGACACGTAATGTTGCTAGACAAGCATTAAAAAATTTTCATTTATATTTCTTATATTTATCACATAATCAACAAGCAATTCAATCATAAATTCAATTAATCATACGATGAGTTATAAACCCACACATACCTGAAATGGGACCTTTAGAAGGTCATGAGGATTCAGGTTTATCTAAGGGATAGACTCTCCCTGCAATTGCTTGACATTTGGGGGGTCGGCTCTACCACTCCTTGTATAGCCAATGCTTGCACTGCCGGGGGTCGTGTAGATTGCACTGGCTGAATGGAATGAGTGGTTGGACATGAAGTTGTATAGTGCCCCTTTTCTCCACACGTGAAGCATGTGATGTAGGCTAGCATGGGTCTCGTCTGTCCCATGTTAGGGCATGCACGTGAGTAGTGTCCTGGACGTCCACATCTATAGCACTCGGGCAGGGAATCCATCGCTGGTGTACCCCTACCAGCTCTGTTCCCACGTCCTCGTGCTAGATTCGGTCCTCTTCCTACATTCTGACTTCTTCCGAAACTCTGACCTCTCCCATAATTCTTACCTCGTCCAGAACTATGCCCTCTTCCAAAACCTTGTCCTTGTCCCAAGGTTTGACCCCTATCCACCGGTTGGAACTCCTGTGATCCCAAAGGTTGTCTAGATGTTCGCGACTGCTGAATCTGCCGAGAGTAGAAAGCTTGTTCCGCTCCTAGGCCATCTTCTACATTGACTGCTCTTTCTACGAGCTCAAACAGGGTACGAAAGTCCACTGCAAGTAAGCAGTTCATAATCTCTGGCCTAAGTCCTCGTAAAAACTTCCTAATCATGGTTGCCTCGTCACTGGGTCCATAATGTGCATAACATCTTAGGCGAGTAAATTCGGCCTCATATTCTCGAACACTACGCTCTCCTTGACTCAACTCTTGGAATTGCCTTTCCAATCGGTCCTTCGCCTCCGGCGGAAAATACTTCCGTTCAAACTCCCTACGGAAGTTGGACCATGTAGGATCTATAGCTCCATAATGCATTTTCATACTATCCCACCAACTACTTGCGTCCTTCATCAAGTAGTGTACTGTTACATCCGTCTTAAATCCTTCCGGACAACGGATTGCCTCGAAGTTTCGCTCGATATGTCGTATCCAAGCATCGGCCTCGAATGGATCCGTGCTTCCGAAGAATCGTCTAGTCCCCATATTCTTCCTCACTATGACCATCTTAATAAAATCTGGGGGAGACGGTGGTGGATTATGGTGAGAAACTCAGGGTGGTCGTTGTTCTGCACTGAAATGATCAATCAAGCGTCGCACCGCGTTCATCAATTGATCCTCTGTGGTCATTGGTTCATGTTGTGTTCCACTTGGACCCGCTTCTTGTGGATTATGACGTTCCTCATAGAATTGTCCTCGGCCCTCTCGCCCTCTTGCCCTCTTGGTTCTCGGTTTTTGATTATCTCGTCTATTTGATGGATCTTCTGAAGATAACCATCCTTCATCACCTGATCGGCTCATCCCCTCCCTACTAACAATCTGTTGCCTTTGATTCTCCACTGATTCAGAATCGGACAACGGTGTTGGCAACCTTCGGCCATGATGTGATCCTTCAGGTCCAGGATCACTATCATCTCTCAATTCCAACTCTAACGTATTATGAGGTGAGTTGTTCCTGGAACTCTTAGTCGTTCGATCCGAGGTTCCTGGAACGTATCCAAGTAAACCCTAGACCAAACTTCTACGTACAAATCCCTATGAATATAACTCAAGGCTTGCCAACCCCAGATTATACTAGATAGTTAGTTTGCTCGGACTAGAACTAGGCATCACATGAAACCCGAATATTGCAAACACATTTTTATACATAATTATACATAGGATTTAAACGTGTTACAAAACGTATATACATCAAGTTTGGCCATGAGTCTAACTCTCCAAAATGTTAATGTACATAATAGACATTATTCATTTACAAAAGGCAAGAAACACTACCACTGATTCTTCCTAATGCTCCTTCTTCCCAAACGGTCTACCCACTAACGGTTACCTGCAAAACAAGTAGAGTCATAAGCAACTAGTTTGCTTAGTAAGTCAAGGCTCCCCTAAACAAGCATAAAAATCACCCAACCAAACCCAAAATAACAATCACACGCAACATGCATAATATTAACCATCATAATAATAATTTACGTTCCTCATAATTATAAGTTTACTTTCATATTTTAATAAGGCCTCACGTGATTGACTACTTCCCAACCCTTGACACCACTAGGCATCACCAGACCCGTAGCCACTAAGGCTAGACAAGCCGATGATCCTTCACCCGTTCCAATGGCCTTAATTGTTAAGGTATCACACTGGAAATTCTGCATCGTCATGCAGTACAGGGCCATAGGCTGCAATCTCGTGTCTTCGTGTACTTAAACTAGTACTCAATATGACTAGTTAAGCCACGATATTTAGGGAATAGTCTTACCACGTTTTCATAATTTTATAAAGTTTACCGAACACTTAAGTTGCTAATAAACTTATAAACGTATAGTATAACTTTCATTCTCAACGATAATGCTCAATTTTAAAGAATAATGGTATTGCACAAGTTAGAGCTTTTAAGCAATCTAACATGTGACTTAATTCAAGTGTAACATACCCTCACGAAAATTTATAATTTAAACACACAACAAGCATCACCAAGACTCACCTCAAATTGGTGAACGATCTTGGTTCGGGTCACATTTTCTACCCACGGTTCGCTTAACATGGCTGAGATTTCTATATAGAAATACTTGGACTATTAACCAAATTTGATTATGTGTTTTTCTAATGAACTGGATCAGAATGGTCACGGGTCTTACCTAGACCAGACTGATTTTTCCACCGATTTTTGTTGCCCTTTTTCAAACCTAATCAAGACTGAAACCATGATTTTTGGGATGGTTCCAGTCATTTAACATAAAAACTAAGGTTAGATTTAGGTCCAGAATGAAAAATCGAGTTGGACTAGAAGGATTTTGGATCCAGAACCTTACCCTAAATGTTTTTCCACTACACCCGATTATGGTTCACGACAGTCTGCCGGGTGGTATGAACTGCTTGATCCGACTGGCACGGCTTGTATGAACAATGCTGGATTGAGTGATTTTGGCTAAGGAACTAAACTGATGGTCGAACAAAGCAGGTCAGTGGGTGTATATATAACCCATACCAAGCAGGTGAAGCAGGCAGGCAGGCAGGTGAAGCAGGCAGGCAGGTCAGCCTTTCCTCCACCCATCACTGCCCATGGTGTGACACCTGGCAGTGACTCATCCTTGACCCATCTTTGACCAGGCATGTGGGAAGCATGCTCAGTCTCACGTTCAGCTTTCACTGACACACGCCAACACACGGAGGGCACAAGCACACAGGCAGGCGAGTAAGCTGCTTATCCGCGGTTCACGGCAAAACTGCCGGTTTTGATCTAGTTCGACCCAGAATAATTTTCCTCGACCCAAACTTTCTTTATACATCCTTTTTATCATTCCCACGGTTTACTAAGTGGTTGGGAACAACCTGGTTATTTTTCCCATCCCAACAGGTCGAAAAATGCTTAATGGTACTCGACCAGCTCGTACCACGTGACCTAATATGTAATTTCTTTCTACCATCTGATTAATTTTCTCGACTCAACTCACTTTGTTCTTGTCCTAAAGGCTTTCCTCGTAGCCTTAGATTGGGTCATTACAGAGAGTTTGCATTTGATGTTCTTATTGTACAAATATTGAATTTGGTGGTGTTAATTAATGAAGGTTTCTTAATTTTGCAGAATAATCTTTATCATGTGTTCAAATGGACTGATGAATCGTATCGGATATGAAAGTTCCTTATAAAACCTTTCAAACAGGTAGTAGAAGGTTTCCATCGAGCCAAAAATTAAAACAAACGAGCAAAAACAAAATTATGTGAGCCAAACTCGATTTCACAATGCGCGAGTAGGAATTTCTCATTGAAAAACTCAAGTCATGAGTGAAATTGAGAGATCACTCGTACCGGATATGAATGTTCGTCTATAAAACTTTAAAAATTGGTTGAAAAAGGTTTCCATTGAGCCAAAAATCAAAACAAACGAGTAAAAACAAAATTATCTGAGCCAAGCTCGATTTCACGACGCGCGAGTAGGATTTTCTCAATGAAAAACTCAAGTCATGAATGAAATCCAGAAAATGATCGTATCGGATATGAAAGTTCGTGTATAAAACCTTCCAAACAAGTAGTAGAAGGTTTCCATCGAGCCAAAAAAAAAAACGAACGAGCAAAAACAAAATTATGTGAGCAAAACTCAATTTTACAATGCGCGAGTATGAATTTCTCAATGAAAAACTCAAGTCATGAGTTAAATCGAGAAAATGATCGTACCGGATATGAAAGTTCATGTTTAAAACCTTCCAAACAGGTAGTAGAAGGTTTCCATCGAGCCAAAAATCAAAACGAACGAGCAAAAACAAAATTATTTGAGCAAAACTCGATTTCACAACGCGCGAGTAGGATTTTCTCAATGAAAAACTCAAGTCATGAGTGAAATCTAGAAATTGATCGTACCGGATATGAAAGTTCGTGTATAAACCCTTCCAAATAGGTTGTAGAAGGTTTCCATAGAGCCAAAAATCAAAACCAATGAGCAAAAACAAAATTTTCTGGCCAAAACTCGATTTCACAACACGCGAGTATGATTTCTCAATGAAAAACTCAAGTCATGAGTGAAATCTAGAAAATGATCGTATCGGATATGAAATTTCGTGTATAAAACCTTCTAAACAGGTAGTAGATGGTTTCCATCGAGCCAAAAATCAAAACAAATGAGCAAAACAAATTTATTTGAGCAAAACCCGATTTCACAATGCGTGAATAGGATTTTCTCAATAAAAAACTCTCAAGTCATGAGTGAAATCGAGAAATGGATCGTACCGGATATGAAAGTTCGTGTATTAAACCTTCCAAATAGGTTGTAGAAGGTTTCCATCGAGCCAAAAATCAAAACGAACAAGCAAAAACAAAATTATCTGAGAAAAACTCGATTTCACAACGCGCGAGTATGATTTTCTCAATGAAAAACTCTAGTCATTAGTGAAAGCGAGAAAATGATCAGATCGGATATGAAAGTTCGTGTATTAAACCTTCCAAATAGGTTGTAGAAGGTTTCCATCGAGCCAAAAATCAAAATGAATGAGCAAAAACAAAATTATTTGAGCAAAACTAGATTTCACAACGTGCGAGTAAGATTTTCTCAATGAAAAACTCAAGTCATGAGTGAATTCGAGAAATTGATCGTTCCGGATATGAAAGTTCGTAAAGGAATACATATATATTGTAGATGTGGACAGACTGTTGTGTTGAGGACGTCAAGAACAGCCAAAAATCCAGGGAGACTCTTTCACGCTTGTCCTTATGGTTCGGAGGTAAGTGAGAGTTTGCATTTGATGTTCTTATTATACAAATATTGAATTTGGTGGTGTTAATTAATGAAGGTTTCTTAATTTTGCAGAATAATCTTTATCATGTGTTCAAATGGACTGATGAATCATATCGGATATGAAAGTTCCTTATAAAACCTTTCAAACAGGTAGTAGAAGGTTTCCATCGAGCCAAAAATTAAAACGAACGAGCAAAAACAAAATTATGTGAGCAAAACTCGATTTCACAATGCCCGAGTAGGAATTTCTCATTGAAAAACTCAAGTCATGAGTGAAATTGAGAGATCACTCATACCGGATATGAATGTTCGTCTATAAAACCTTAAAGATTGGTTGAAAAAGGTTTCCATTGAGCCAAAAATCAAAACAAACGAGTAAAAACAAAATTATCTGAGCAAAACTCGATTTCACGACGCGCGAGTAGGATTTTCTCAATGAAAAACTCAAGTCATGAATGAAATCCAGAAAATGATCGTATCGGATCTGAAAGTTCGTGTATAAAACCTTCCAATCAGCTAGTAGAAGGTTTCCATCGAGCCAAAAAATAAAACGAAGGGGAAAAAACAAAATAACGTGAGCAAAACTCGATTTCACAACGCGCATGTAGGAATTTCTCAATGAAAAACTCAAGTCATTAGTGAAATCTTGAAAATGATTGTACCGTATATGAAAGTTCGTGTATAAAACATTCCAAACAAGTAGTAGAAGGTTTCCATCGAGCCAAAAAAAATAAAATGAACGAGCAAAAACAAAATTATGTGAGCAAAACTCGATTTTACAACGCGCGAGTATGAATTTCTCAATGAAAAACTCAAGTCATGAGTTAAATCGAGAAAATGATCGTACCGGATATGAAAGTTCATGTTTAAAACCTTCCAAACAGGTAGTAGAAGGTTTTCATCGAGCCAAAAATCAAAACGAACGAGCAAAAACAAAATTATTTGAGCAAAACTCGATTTCACAACGCGCGAGTAGGATTTTCTCAATGAAAAACTCAAGTCATGAGTGAAATCTAGAAATTGATCGTACCGGATATGAAAGTTCGTGTATAAACCCTTCCAAATAGGTTGTATAAGGTTTCCATAGAGCCAAAAATCAAAACGAATGAGCAAAAACAAAATTATTTGAGCAAAACTCGATTTCACAACACGCGAGTATGATTTCTCAATGAAAAACTCAAGTCATGAGTGAAATCTAGAAAATGATCGTATCGGATATGAAATTTCGTGTATAAAACCTTCTAAACAGGTAGTAGAAGGTTTCCATCAAGCCAAAAATCAAAACAAACGAGCAAAAACAAAATTATTTGAGCAAAACTCGATTTCACAATGCGCGATTAGGATTTTCTCAATGAAAAATTCAAGTCATGAGTGAAATCGAGAAATGGATCGTACCGGATATAAAAGTTCGTGTATTAAACCTTCCAAATAGGTTGTAGAAGGTTTACATCGAGCAAAAAATCAAAACGAACAAGCAAAAACAAAATTATCTGAGAAAAACTCGATTTCACAACGCGCGAGTATGATTTTCTCAATGAAAAACTCAAGTCATGAGTGAAATCGAGAAATTGATCGTACCGGATATTAAAGTTCGTGTATAAAATCGAGAAAAGTGTCGATTCATACCTGAACTAGACACGATGAGAGGATTAATACATGAACTTGTGTTCAGTGCCAATTCCAACACGAAATAATAAAAACATAAGAAGGTCCACAAAAATTTTCAAATAAATTGTTTTATAAATCGAAAATACCCAAAATATCTGCAAACAGACATTGCATCCAAATAGTGCTGCATCATATACCGCTTAACTCTAGTAAAAGAAGAAGGATTTTAAATCTTTTCACCTTTGTCTGCAAGCTTATTATCATCCACATCAACAGACCATACGATCTGATCATATGTCTTACATCAATTTATTTTTTCGGTTAGGTTAAACATCGAATTCAAATTTTTGGATTAAATATCATTTTTTTACTATTAAATGTTGTTGTTGATATTTGATCATTTATGTATAATTTTTTGACTAAAATAAAAATATTAATATATCAAAGATAAACCATTCAAAACTGCTGGTGTAAACAGTAGTTATTTGTGTTAACAAAAGAATTATGTTCTTATTTGTTTAATTGAGATATATATACAACTCATACTAATTGTAATGTAAATATGAATAATGTTAAGTTTGGTATGCACAAATTTAAAGAATCGTTAGGATTTTTATAATATTTTCAAGTGTTATACTATTTGTTATAAACAAATTCACAATTAACTGAAAGTTTTATTTCACATTGGTAAATTCACACCAACTTTACAAAATAATTTTAAAAGCAAATAATTTTACTATATTTGTGCTTTCCATTTGTTTTTCTATATTTTACATTTTATATAAATAACTCATTTCTTATATTATTTTTGTTTTTCTTGGTACATCAAGTTTTTACTTTTTAGATCATTTATTTATCTCTTTCTTAATACATCACACCTTTTTGTTTACAGTTTCTTACTTTACTTTAAAAAAAATTTGCTAATATTTATTTTTACTATTGTCTTTTTTGCTAATTTAAATTTTTAAAGTAAGCGAAGAATGAAAGTGTTTAATTTTCATTTTAGTCTTACTAATTTAACATTATTTACCTTTTTTAATTGTTAGTTTATGGATTTTTTTTATTTATATAGTGTGAGTAATATGACTAACTATATGTGTTTTCCGGGTTTTTTTTTTATGATTGTTAGTTAAGTAAGATATAAATATTTAGTTTACAATTTTAGATTTCTAAGTAGTTCAATTAAAATTTAATTCTGAGATTTTTTAGGATTCCTAAATATCTGAGTAATTATTGGTTTGTTTAGTAAATGTCTTTTGGTTTATACGTTGTTCTATTTTCGTTGTGGAGATATGTTGTCCGGAACAACTTGTTCTATCTTCGTTATGTTCGGTTTGGTCTTATTGGATCGAATCTGATCAGAATGGTTAAGCCAGTAACGGTGGCCCATGGAGAATAGAAACATAAAATATTCATAAAATAGTATTTTTTATTTTGTTTGCTCGATAATTCTCAAAAATATATACAAAACTAAATCGATCACGATTATATACAAAATTCACCAAAACAAATACAATTATCCGTCTCAAAATATTGCCAATCTACACTTTTAAAAATAACGGATGTCATTGCCCAAATGAGAGTTTCAAACTCCGAGTGAATGGCTAATCAAAGTCAAAATTCGAACATATTTGGTTTCTCCATCTTAGTCATTGAACTCATCCAATGAAAAAAATTACAATAAAATTGCATAATAAATTGAAAATATAAAGGCTTTCTTAGCTATAAGATCATCACATTTAGTTTGGTTGTCTCCTCTTGTAAGTGATGGACCTAAGGAATCTTCTTATCTCTCACTTCCTCGTATACAATTGATGCCTTGGCCATGACACATTCATTAAAATCAGTGAATTACTCAATTTTCTATATTCTTATAAATCATAGCATGTATAAGAGCTGTGGCGTTTGTTTCTCGTCTTATCATTTACCACTAGTTTTATATATCTTACAAAATAAAGAGTCAGATAAGTAATGTAGTTAATACAGAAAAAACTTTGGTGAATACTTGCACACAAGACCAACAATACCAGCCTGAGTGAGCTAGAGTTTGATTGAAATCATTGTAAGCAATTCGTCTTTTCTTCACCATCAGAGTCTTCTTCAATGTTACTCCCACAAGCATGTGCAACTCTTCCATCAAAAGTCTGAAACATTTATGTCGGATGTAAGTCCGAGAACTTTCTTCCGACCAGATGCTTCCTCAAAGTCTGAAACATTTACGACTTTGCTCTCTACTTTTTACGATTCGTCTCAAATTTCATTAACATCGTCGTGTTTTGATGAACTGATTTTCACGAATCTGCTGATCAACCAATTTGAATGTGATTTCCAACTTAAATAAATCAAGATTCGGCAACCAAATGCATACCATAAGAAGACTTGTAATGATCACATCAGCCAAATATGATGAGTACAACTTTGTACGCGGAAACCAGTTTTAAAAATTTGTTATATTGAGGTGACCAATCTCGCTCCATTTTATCACAAACTGTTAAGAAACTACCTGTCTCAAGGTTGGAAACTTTGCAGTACTCATAAAAACCAGCCAGATTTTCAGCATGCGCAGTGAGAAACTTTTAACAGTCAAGGTTAAAGAAGTTTGAGGCTTAGTCTAGCTTTGGGGACTTTCCCGGTGCCCAGCCCGTTTGTAGAGCTTTACATGCAACTTATCTTGACATCTCAAAAACCTGAATTGAGAACAGAGAACTGATACTAAACCAGAGAAAGGAGATTTTTACAAACACCGTCTACAAAATTAATGATTCCATCATTAATGGCACAATATATTTTGAAGCTTTCTTTAAGTACCAATGCAAGAGATTGGATTAGGTAGTTGCTAAAGGCTGTTCCTTCAAGCTACAGAACTGAAAAAATATTAAGAAATCTTTCGATGTAAAAACCAAAAAAAAAAAAAAAAAGTCTGAAGATTTTAGTTTGGATATATAGCTTCTACCTGACAACCGGTAAGAATGTAAAAACTTTTGTCAGCCATTTAAGCATTGAAAACTTAAATGAGCCCTACTTCCTCCATTAACGAAACACAAATACATCATGAGAAGTTAGACATAAACTAAACCATGCAATTCAATTCCAAAAAGGTGCCAGAAGTAGTCACACCATAAAACAAAACAAAAACCTAAAATGAAAATTATAACTCCAGAACCTAAATCCACCAGCAAGAGGACGACAAAATTGAGAGATTACAATCAGAGAAAAAAACGAATTATATTAGATCCGAGAAGTAGGAAAGTATAAGAATCAAACAAAAAAGGAGAGAAGAACAAACATTACTACCTCGAGCAGAGGTTTTGATTTTGTTCAACAAAAGAAGCCATTGATCAGACAAAACACTATTAATAACAAAAAGTTCAAGAAACTAAAGCGGAATCGTAGATGATAACGTCCTTTGAAGGTCGCTGGTTTTCTTCTATGAATCAAAGAAAAATAAATCACACAAGATCAATTAAACTTTCAAATCATCCCAAAACTTGAACAATAAAACAAATGATATTGAGATTTCAAAGATGGAAAGATATAGAGAGAAAAACAAAAAAAAAACGTTTTGAAATATTATCAGAATTTGAAGAGAGAAGCAAAAAATGAATTGGAACTGTGGAGAAGAAGATGATAACATTTCATCGCTTCACCGGCTTCTGTGTCGGTCAATCACTAAAATCTAATCTCCAGTGATATATATTCACACTGAACCAATTTATAAAAGCACTCGTATGCTTCTCGGTTGTGAAAAAACGAATTCATAATCGTTATATCAGAGATAATTAAACAGTCAAAACAAAAATAATAGAAACCGAGTAAACAGTGATATAGGATCTACCTTGATTAAAAAATATAAACCCTGCAACACGTATGAAGAACTTTAAATGGACTACCAACAAAAAAAAAAAAAAAGCAAATATATATTGCGGCTGAGAGTAATATATGATTATTAGAAACAACCGAACAAAAAGAAAAACGATGAGAGTAACAAACTTTATACATGGATTAGTGTTCAAATATATGAGAAAAGAAAATTAAAAAATTATGCTTCAACTTCTCCTAAACGAAAGAGAGAAAAAGTGAAGTCGAAGAAACGTACGTGGGTAGATGTTGGCTATTTTTTTTTTGGGTATTATTTATAAGAATAGTAAAGAGGGTTTAGAATTTAGGGTTACCTTTTTTAAGCAATTAGCAGATAAAATTTTAAAAGAAAATTTTCTATTACATAATTATGTAAATTTTGAAATTAGTGTTAATCGTAGAGAATTTTTTTTGGCACATGATAAATCCATTAAGCGTAATATAATAATTCTAAGTCACAATTTTTATTCTGAGCCATATTCATCTCTCTAATAATATAATATATTTTATTTAATTGTTAAAACCTTAGAATTAAGAAACTTTTCTTTTTTAATTACGTTAATTTTTTTTTATAGTTAATAGAAAACATGACATAATTTTCTTATCTCTTACACTATTTTCTATTACCAAAACTAACTTTCATTATGAGCCATATTCATCTCTCTAATAATATAATATATTTTATTTAATATAATATATTTTATTTAATTGTTAAAATCTTAAAATTAAGAAACTTTCATTTTTTAATTAAGTTAATTTCTTTTGTTATATTTAATAGAAAACATAACATAATTTCCTTATATCTTAAGCTATTTCCTATTACCAAAACTAACTTTCATTCTGAATCATATTCATCTCTGTAATAATATAATATATTTTATTTAATATATTATTTAATATAATATATTTTATTTAATTGTTAAAACCTTAGAATTAAGAAACTTTCATTTTCTAATTAAGTTTTTTTTTTAATAGTTAATAGAAAACATGACACAATTTCCTTATCTCTTAAGCTATTTCCTATTATCAAAACTACTTTAGAATTTTTCCTTATTAAAATAATTTACTATTACCAAAACCATGATATAATTTTCTATTACCATAATTTTTTTAACTATCGATTAATTTAGATGATGATATGTGGAATGTTACTAATGGTTGTTTTAAATACCATGTGGACAGCTTTAGAGGCTAATAGCTTGAACTTTTAGTAGATGAACAGCTAGATTAGTGTCTTACGTACAAAGGCATGGTGATGAATGAAGAGATGCAATTCAATAGCTATATGTTGTGTTTATCTTCGGTTTTCTTGGGACCATACTAAGCTTCTTATCCTCTCTAAATCCAGAAAATGGCAAATTTAACTATGAAAAATTAATGTTTTATCTTTAATGGGAAGATTTCGACTTACGTGCTTGCTCTCTTCTTCTCCTTGAGCCTTGAGATGGCATTTTGTCTCGCGTTGTTAGGAGAAGGGAACAAAAAGAGATGTCTTCCTATGGATGATTGTGAGGGTAATGCGTTTTGCTGCTTCGTCCTTCACTGGATCTTGAGAGTGAAAGAGATGATGAGCTGGTTTAGATGGAAATATGGAATTACCCAATGGGGAAGAAAATTTCTTAATCTGAACACATAGGAGAGGTAGAGAGACCTTAGGTTATAACAAGAAAATACAAAAATGTTTATTAAATGAGAGTGATTAGCTCTAGACTCTATAGTAATTTGATGATTTTCGAAGCTCGCATGATTTGCGGGCTGATGTCGCTACAATGAAAACGTTGTTATTGTCTGCAATTGGAGCTAGATCAGCTCCAAAAAGTTTTTCAAAGTTTGGGAAACCGAGATCAATGTCAGGTATACGAAAGGTCTCGTCATCGCATATTGTATCTTCACAGATTCCAATGTCTTATAGATTTTGATGGCACAACTGGATAAACAGAGCTAATCTTGTCACTAATGAGTTCTACTAAGAATAATGTATGGTATTTGAACCAAACCTGATTGTTCTTATTATATAGACTGTTGCATTCCCAAAAGGAACACTAAGTTTGGAGGACGAGGACAAGTGTGAGAAGTCAACACATATTGCTTGGGAAGCTCCAATGGAGATGGATCACCTTGTTCTGCCAAGGACAATCCATCATTTACTTCCCTGAGCTGAAGCTTCTCCAATTCAAGAATATGTTCCAAGATGATAAAAACAGCTTCTCTTTGCACCTGAAAATCATCAAAAGCATCGGTACATCAGCAACAAAAGAGAGATCTATTCATCTAACAATATACAAAAAACAAGCATCAATCAAACATTGTTCATTGCGGATTGTCCCTTATGTTTAACCATTGAAAAAGATTGTTCTGTCAAAACATCATCATTCGTAACTAAAACCCCACATAACCGCAAAATCTTTAGCAGAAAGGCAACTCGTACAACAGCTCACATTTCGTCTATAATGCTTAGATGTGACACTACCATGGAGCTTCTCGTTGCATCGATTACACTAAAAGCTTTTGTGGTCAAGACATCGAACAACACAAGGCTGGTTTTATAAGAATCGCATAAAAGTGTTCGTAAATGGCTCCCTGAGAGTGCATTAGTTGTGAATGGACCTTTGCATCACATGTTAGACAAAGATTTGCCGCATCATCTATTCATTAAACCACTGCTCTATATGATTTGCAAAACTCACATACTCTTTCTATTTCTCAAATTATTATTTCCGAAAATCCAATATTCCCAAATGCAGAGGAACCACATATATTGGCAAAGCATAACATGTTCACGGTAAGGGAGAGGAACCACATGAATGAGTCAGTCATGGTGTGCTTCCCAACATTCTAGATACCACTGTTTTTTCGGATGATTGTCTGATATACACCTCTTGAGTCAAACAAGTTCCCAAATACTCTCGTTATAACGAGATTTTAGTTTTCATTTATTTTTAAATCGAAAAACAAGGAGATTACAACTTAACCAGACAAAAATAACGAAATTACAGACTCAACCACTCTATTATCCACCCAATGAGAGATATCCACCCACCCAAAATAAATCATCAACCTTCGTCATTTTTTCTCTCTTTTTGATCAAACCTCGTCACTTTGTTCTTCAATTTTTTTTCTTCTTCAATTTTCATGTTTCTCACACATAAAGTTTCTTATGAGGATTTGGTGTTTTAATTTGCTAGAGAATCGAATTAGAGTTTGGAGCTTTCGTTTTCGGTTTCTTGAATCAAATCTCCAAATTTTTAGGGATTTAAGCTGCTTGTTTTGACGATTCTAGAATCAAATCCGCAAATGTTTGATTAGCTTTTCCATGGTGAATTTTCTCCGGTCGTTTGGCTAATCCGGTGATTTCGATTGACTAATATGACCAATCGGCTTTGGGTACAGCACTGTGGCTTCGTCCGTAATGGAGAAGGACCAGAGTGATGAATTTGTGATGCATAAGGTGGGGAAGAGGTGCTTCGGCGTTGAATGGATGTTTTCCGATGAGACGAACCATTGATGAGTTTCGTTGGATCCAATTATCAGCGGTTGATTCGTCTCTTGGATTTAGAATTGATGGTTCTAGATTGTTGTTTGATTTACGAATCATCTCTTTGTAGTAAGATACGTTACGGTTGTGGCTCTCATCTTCATCGTTGCTGGAATTGTAATGGTCTACGACGATGATGGTGGTTTAGTTTCTTTAACGAGTTTTTCTTTAGTTAGAACGGCGACAGTGCTAATCTGGTTGTGGTGACGATGGAGATCGAATGAGCGAGATGAGACTGGTGGTAGTTCGAAGGTTCTTACATGATCACATCTTGGTTCTAACATGATCACAACAAGTGCATCATAGAGTAACAAAATCTTTGGGACGATGCTAACTTCTCATCACATTTTCTCCTCCATCACAACAATGCTTCATTACGGTTGCGTATTGGATTATGCGTGTAGATTGGGAGATGCTGGGTCGATCGATAAAGTTCTTAGTTTAATGGAGGAGAAAAAAGTTTCTTACTTTAGGTGAATCGTTTGTAAATGATTAGATCATCGAAAGGCTATGGGATCACCGTCGAGCCGGAGCGAGCAAACCACCACCATGGCTACGTCTGCTAGTGATGACGAAAAACGTGACATAGATCTCTGGTTTCCGTGGTTCGGGATCTGATGTTGTTCATGAAACTTTGTTTAATAAAATGATGTATGATGGAATTAGGTTGTTCTATACAATTGGATTACTTAAGTACAACTGGGTTTATTAGGGACAACAAAGTATTTATGTACAATTGAGTTTATTAGGGACAGCTGAGTTTATTGTGTAAGAAAACATAAAAAAACATGTTAATAAAAAGGCACAGTCAGCGCCGTTATTATTGGTTCTATTTAACACATGCAACCGCCAAAACTGACACATTGCAATTATATGAATTAAAAATTCAGAAATTTTTCACATAGTTTTTCCTGGTTTTTGGGTTGTACAAAAAATCAAACAGTTGTACTTTTCGGGGTTTTAACTTTTTACTAGTTTTACCATTACCAAGTTAAACTTTTTTAGTTGTATACGGAAGATTTCGTAATTATTGCATTGCCCCATATTTTTCGTGTAGTAGTATGTATAGAAACACATTGTATGCATATTTTGCATCATAAGGTGGTTGGTATTAACAAAATCATCATAAAAGTATAGTGTTTTATGTGAAAAGTATAATATGGTAAATGCTATTATCAAATATATTAACAAAGACATCATAAAAATTATACATGTTTCTTGTAAAACGATCTATGCCTTTAGCACTATCGACTTCACTCTTCTGATTCGATCGATTGATTTCTTCTTATCGATTGAGAACTTGAGCACGAAACTAAATTGCGGAATGTAAACGACACACGAAATTAATGTGTTCAGCCTCCACCGTCGATGTGATGGCAGCCTACTCACGCCGGGACCTTTCCCGGAGAATCCACTACCACCGGAGAAGAAGGATTTACACGATCTCTCTCTCTCTCTCTTGTTTACAATAGCTTTCTCTCACTACTCCGAAAACTATCACAAGAGATCCACACCCTTCTAGAGAGATCTAATCTAGCTTATCTACTAAGCTGTTAGCCGTTAATTCACCGTTAACCACAAACAGTGAACCAGAAACCTTCGTCCTCTTTAAGCTCAGAACCACATCACCGTAACAGAGCTTTTGACGTCGTTTCATCTTCACGGAACAAACTAGAAGACAAAGTCTTGGGCCTTCCAACATATAACATCAGGCCCAATGACTTAAGCCCATTAGCATTAACAAAACTCCACCAATGGCTTTAGTCATTCGTTTCTCCTCTGTCTTCAGTTCAAACACCTTCTTCTCCGTAACTTCTCCTTGATCCCGAAATCTTAATGTCCTTAGTCAGAACACACATGAAGCATCTTTAATGCCTCAAACTCCTTGTAAACCGGCAAAACTTTGGTGAATATGTCTGCAGGATTCACAAGAGTAGAAATCTTTGTGACTTTCACAACTTTCTCCTCAATTTGTTCTCTGACAAAACTCATCTTCACAGCTACGTGCTTCGTCCTCTCGTGATGTACATTATTCTTGGACAAATCTATAGCACTCTGAGAATCGCAGAAAATCTCCACCTGCTCTTGACAATAACCAAAATCTTCCAACAAACCTTTCAACCATATTGCTTCTTTCACTGATTCATTCAAAGCAATATACTCGGACTCAGTTGTTGACAAAGCCACAACTTTCTGAAGTCTTGACTTCCAGCTAATAGCAGTACCAGCAAGAGTAAAAACAAAACCAGTGATCGATCTTCTTCTATCCAAATCCGAAGCAAAATCAGCATCACAATATCCCTTAAGTTTTAACTCTCCTCTCTTCTGAAAAACTAACCTTGTATCAGAAGTTCCCCTCAAGTACCTTAGTATCCATTTCACCGCAAGCCAATGGTCCTTAGTAGGCTTAGCCATAAACCTACTCACCACACCCAAAGGATAAGCAACATCAGGCCTTGTACCAATCATGGTATACATAATGCTTCCCACTGCATTTGCATACGGAATTGACTTCATATAATCAGCTTGCTTCTCCAATTCAGTTTCAGTAGCAGCCTTTAGCTTAAAATGAATACCAAGAGGAGTTTTTACTGCTTTAGCTTGATCCAGTTGAAACAGCTTCAGAATCTTCTCCACATAGCTTTTCTGAGTTAACTCAAGCTTGAATTCTGACATGTTTCTTCTTATCTCCATTCCAAGAATCTTCTTAGCACAACCCAAATCTTTCATCTCAAAGACTTCATTTAACTGCTTCTTAAGCTTGTTAATCTCCTGCTTGTTCTTGGAAGCCACAAGCATGTCATCCACATACAGCAACAAGTAGATGTATGAACCATCTGCAAGCTTCTTAACATACACACAACTATCACGAGCACTCCTAGTGAACTGAATTCCCATCATAAACTGATTAAACTTTTGGTTCCATTGTCTGGGACTTTGTTTCAGACCATATAAAGACTTTTTGAGTAGACATACCCAATCCTCCTTACCCTTCACTTCGAATCCTTGTGGTTGTCTCATGTATATCGTTTCTTCTAAGTCACCATGCAGAAACGCGGTTTTAACATCCAATTGTTCCAGCTCCATGTCCTCATACGCTACTATCTCCAATAGTATTCTGATTGAGACATGCTTGACAACAGGTGCAAAGATTTCATTATAATCTATGCCTTCCCTCTGAGAAAAATATTTTGCTACCAGCCTGGCTTTAAACCTTGGTGCTTCATTCTCAGAGATGCCCTCCTTTCTTTTGTAAACCCACTTACTGCCTATGACTTTTGCCTTTGAAGGAGCCTCCACCAGATTCCATGTTCTGTTCTTGTCTAATGACACCATTTCTTCTCCCATGGCACCATTCCAAAACTCCCAATCTTTGTCTCTGATGGCTTCAATGTAGTCATTAGGCTCTGGCATCTCCCCATCTTCAGTGGTTAAGAAGACATGCATCACCTCTTGATTTGATTTGAATCTTAAAGGAACCTTGATTTCTCTTCTTGCTCTATCTCTGGCCAGAACATAATCTTCTAGGCTTGGTGTACTTCCTATGTCATCTTCATATTCTTCCAAGTCTGCCTCACTATCAGTTTCAGAGATATCGTCATATTTTACCTCACTGCCTAGATTTTCTGAAGGTACGACTTCACTTGGGATCACCTTAAGGTTCACCTGCTCGCTACCTTCTCCAACTTCTACTTGTTGAGAGCTTTTACCTTTTTCATCTTTGAACATCATGTCTTTTTTAAAGATCACATTTCTGCTAATAATGCACTTCTTATCATCCATCAACCACACCCTATAACCCTTGACTCCAACAGGATACCCTACAAACACACCTTTCTTGGCCCTTGGATTCAGTTTCCCATCACCAGAGTGTACGTAAACTATCCAACCAAACCTCTTCAAATGGCTGTAATCCAACTCAGTTTTGTACCACATTTCATCTGGTTTGCTAGTCACCTTTTTGTCATCTAGCAAACCCCTCTTCACTAGGAGATCCAGACCTTTTTGACTCATATGTCCAAGTTTGCTGTGCCAGAGATGAGTATCGTCTGCCTTTACTTCATTAACGTACATATCTGGAACTTGTTTCAGTCCCTTTTCACTCAACCAATAAAGTTTCTGATACCTTCTACCCTGCAAGATTACCCTTCCATTCCTTATTATCTTGAGAACACCATTCTCGGAACCATGACTGCAACCTTGTTCCTCAAGAGTACCTGGTGAGATTAAATTTCTTCTCACCTCAGGTATATACCTAACATTCGTTAGTATAACCTCAGAACCGTCTTCATTGACAAGCCTCACTGAACCTATTCCTTTTACCATCGACATAGTATCATTCGCCATCCTTACTGAGCCAGACCTTCTTTCATCTAGCTCAATAAACACATCCTTTTTCCATGTCATATGATAGGAACAGCCCGAGTCTATTATCCACCTTGATTCCAGATCAGAGTCAGAGACATTCAACACTGCATCAACAAATAGCACCTCTACATTCACAAAATCTTGTCCATTCACCATAGATGCTTCTCCATGTTGATAACTACTTCTGTTGTTCTCATTTCCTCTCTTAGGACACTGCATTTTAAAATGTCCACTCTTCCCACACAACCAGCAAGACTTCTTAGCCTTCTCTTTGTATTTTCCCTTTTTATTTTTAAGATCATAAGCCTGCTTCTTACTTCTGGTTTTGACCACTTGGAACCAGGTCTATCTTTGACAAACAAGCTTTCTGCAATTGCCTTTTGTTCTTTTACGCGAGAACCAGACTCAATTTCTTTAGACTTGATCGTAGAAATAACCTCGTGTAATGTCAACGTTAACTTGCTGTAACTTAATGTATCCTTTAAACCATCAAATTGGTGAGGTAAGGACATTAACAGCATCACTGCTTGATCTTCATCAGAGACAACAATCTCAGCATTCTCCAGATCAGCAATAATCTTCAAGAATTCATCTACATTCCTTTCTATAGAGAGATTAGGAACCATATCGAAACCAAATAGCTTCTGTTTTAGATGAATCCTGCTTGTGAGAGTCTTAGAGCTATAGAGACCATCAAAAAGCCTGAGTATCCCAGCCGTAGTCTTCTCCTTAATCACTTTCCTCAAGACGTTATCAGCTAAGCTCAAGATGAGCGTACTTCTCGCCTTTCTTTGCTTCTCAAGCAACAACTTCGAATCTGCAGCTTTTACTTCAGGTTTTGTGGCATCCGTCGCCGTAGTAGTCTCCGCCATCCCCAGAGCTTTCTCCGAATCGATTACATTGCTCAATCCTAACAGATCGAGATGAGCGAATAATTTTTCCTTACATAACGTGTAATCACCAGTTCCGTTAAACTTCTCTATATCAATCTTCGCCGCCATCGTAAGAGCTTCAACAACAACCTCAACGAGGCTCTGATACCAATTCTTGTAAAACGATCTATGCCTTTAGCACTATCGACTTCACTCTTCTGATTTGATCGATTGATTTCTTCTTATCGATAGAGAACTTGAGCACGAAACTAAATTGCGGAATGTAAACGACACACGAAATTAACGTGTTCAGCCTCCACCATCGATGTGACAGCAGCCTACTCACGCCGGGACCTTTCCCGGAGAATCCACTACCACCGGAGAAGAAGGATTTACACAATCTCTCTCTCTCTTTACAATAGCTTTCTCTCACTACTCCGAAAACTATCACAAGAGATCCACACCCTTCTAGAGAGATCTAATCTAGCTTATCTACTAAGCCGTTAGCCGTTAATTCACCGTTAAACACAAACGGTGAACCAGAAACCTTCGTCGTCTTTAAGCCCAGAACCACATCACCGTAACAGAGCTTTTGACGTCGTTTCATCTTCACGGAACAAACTAGAAGACAAAGTCTTGGGCCTTCCAACACATAACATCAGCCCAATGACTTAAGCCCATTAGCATTAGCAATGTTTTTCTTTGTTTATTATATCGCAAAATAGGTTATTAGAACAATGTGTTAATATAATATTAATCGATAATATGTGTTAATGTAATTTTATTACTTTCTCTTGAAATCCAATGATACACATCTCCTGTAATATCTTCTGTAATCAAAATGTATGTTTGTGAAATGGTTGCTCATTGTCTCCTCGAAAAAAGAATAAAGAAGTACATTAGCACCTATTAACTTGTATCAGTAATACTAGTTGTATCAAGTCCACCATTTATCTCAGTAATACTAGTTGTACTAGTTATACTAATGCGAATTAGATGAATTCGGGCCACCGCTACAATATACATACGATTCAACCACTACCATCCATTAATTACCAGGACAATGTCTTAATCAATCCATCATTTTTTTGGTATTACAAAGTTACAAGATTTGGAATTTAATCAAACAACTTATGTGCAAGGTTTGGAATTTAATCAAACAACCCATAAATTTTCATGTATTGTTTTGTGAAATCGTCGTTGGGGCCAAACTCTCTTCCATACGGTCATTGACGTCACCGCCGGTCATCAATGTCAGGCCATGAAATCATCGTTGGGGCCAAAACTACATTAGCACTTATTGACGTGTATCAGTAATACCAGTTATACCAAGTGTACCACTTGCCTCGGTAATACCAGTTGTACCAATTATACTACTGCAAATTGGGTGAATTCGGGCCACCGCTATAATCTATCTCTACTCCAAATCGCCTGGATGAATGCCCAGGTTCAATCTTCAAGCTTCGACGGAGCTCAATCGCATATTTGGAGGCCAACTTCAAGCTTCGCCCGACGGATTTTCGGGTTGACGACGAAGGAATTATTTTCGGATATCAGATTTGATTTGAGGAAGATACTTCTCATTGGTCCAATTTTTTTTCATTCTCATTGGTCAATTTTTTGGATTTTTTAAAAAGAGAAAAAGGAAAATGAGGGGCAAAATAGGTTTTGTCTCTTTCATTAAACAAGAGGAGTGTCTCCGATCAGAGAGAAGTGTGCTAGAGAGGAGTGTGCTAGAGAGGAGTAGAGTCAAGTTGGAGTATTTCAGGTAATGATCCCTGTTTTTTCCCTCCATTAATCTTTTCGAAGCTAGAACAACACAGAGAGACAATACATAGAAAGAATATGGTAAAAGCTGTCTAAGTAAGGTAAGGAGATTATAGTCATCTGTAATTTCATTGTTTTAAACAATTTAATTCATTCACAGGTGATCTTAGGTACACTACCATCAATGTGGAAGGTTTAGCCTTTTATTTTGCAAGCCTAGCTTTGTCAAGGTGCAGGTGTAAAAGCTCTTCCCAATTTATCTCCTGAGAAGAACATGATGATCAAGCATTTTCATAGAGTAGCATATCTTGTGAAAGGTTTAGCTTTTCATTTTGCAATGCTAGCTCCATTAATGTGCATGTGTAAAATATATTGCCATAATACAAGATTTCATACAAGAATATGATCTCAAACAAAGGGATATTCTTTTATTCATGAAAATAAATTCTAGCAGGAGATCATTATAGATGAACAAACAAAAAATACATCAAAAATGAGTTTACAACGACTGATACCAGTTTGTTGAAACAAAAACAACATTTTGAATGTTTTTTTACCTCATGAATATCTATTTAAATCTCAGAAACGGAAGAGACAAGAGAGCTTTTATAAGGAAAAAGAGATGAAATTACCTCAACGTTCTTCTAAGCATTCTTCTTCAGATAATACATCACCATTCAAAACCGTATAACACAAGAACTTGAGATTATAAAGAACTTAACTTCTTTATTAGATTTAGAAACTACAACTCAAAACTAAATCTCTCTCTCAAAAGTCTCAAGGAACATCTCTCCATTGAGCTTCATATTTATAGAATTAAGCTACTCATTAACCTATTAGGATTACAAACCATAATTAGATAATTTCCTTATTTGTAACTCCTATTTTCTATTTCTCTAACTCTCCTAGAATCTTCTCATCCTAAGATAGCTTGTTCTTCAAGTCTTGGAATTATCCAACATTCACCCCCGTAATTCTAACTTGAACTCCGGTAACTCCTACTGCTTGAACTCCCATTAAACTCCTCATCTCTTTGAACTTGATTCGAGCTAATGGCTTAGTGAGTATGTCTGCCTTCTGCTCCACGCCTGGTACATGTTCGACTTCGACTTGCTAAAGCTCCACACATTCACGAATGAAATGATAATTCTTGAGTATGTGTTTACTTCTTCCATGAAATACCGGGTTCTTAGTAAGAGCTATGGCCGATTTATTATCAATCCTAAGTATGACCTTCTCGTCTATACTTAATATCTCGTTCTTCAATTCCTTAAGCCATATAGCTTGCTTTGCGGCTTCTGTAGCAGCCATAAACTCCGCTTCGCAAGAAGACAACGCGACGGTGGGTTGTTTTTGTGACGTCCATGTGATTGGTGATGAACCAAGATAGAAAACATGGCCTGAAGTGCTCCTCCCATCATCTATATTAATATTATGGCTACTATCACTATACCCGATGATCTTCCTTGACTTGTCTCTTTCGAAAAATAGACCCAAGTTAGTAGTTCCTCTCACATATCTAAGAACATGTTTTAGAGCTTGTCCATGACACTCTCTCGGACTTTGCATATATCGACTTAAGACTCCAACGGAATATGCCAAATCAGGTCTTGTGTGAAGTAAATATCTTAGACAACCAATGGCTCTTCTATATTCGGTGGCGTTTATCTCCGGTTCCTCCTCTGCCTTTGATAATTTTGTGTTTGACTCCATTGGAACATAAGTCAAGTTACACGATTCCATCTTGGTATCAACTAGGATTCCTTGAGCATAACCTTCTTGCTTTATTTGAATTCCTTTAGCTCCTTGAATTACCTGTATACCAAGGTAATATGTCAACTTACCAAGATCGACATCTCAAATTCTCTCGACATATCACTCTTGAATCGATCAATTATTTTTCGTGATATTCCTGTTACAAACAAGTCATCAACATAGATTACCACGATTAGAAGTTCCTTCTCTTCATTCTTTAGATACACAGTCGGCTCCTTCACACATCTCTTAAAGCTCATCTCCTTTAAGACATGATCAAGTTTTACATTCCATGCTCTAGGTGCTTGTCGTAGACCGTATAAAGCTTTACGAAGTTTGTAAACTCGATTTTCTTCTCCTCTCTTTACAAATCCTTCAGGTTGGCTTACATAGACTACCTCATTGAGATCTCCATTTAAGAAAGTCGTCTTAACATCAAAATGATGTATCTCCCAACCTCCTGCTGCTACAAGTGCTATGAGAAAACTTATGGTTTCGATTCGAGCTACTGGTGCAAACACCTCTTCAAAATCTATACCTTGTTGTTGTACATAACCTTTTACCACAAGTCTCGCTTTATACTTACTCACTGAGCCATCTGCTTTCTTCTTGATCTTGTAAATCCACTTCAAACCTATGGGTTTTACTCCATTCGGTTTTTCAACAAGCTCCCATGTATTGTTCTTCACAATTGAATCAAACTCATCTGTCATAGCTTCAATCCATTCTTGTAGATTCATAGCCTCTAGATAATTCTCTGGCTCTCCATCAATTGTTAGCAAAAGTTTCTCACCTTCTAGTTCAGCTAGGAGTATATAGTTCTCAAGATACTTTGGTGTGTTGGTAACATGATCATACCTAGTCACGACTTGTTGATTTTCAGCTCCTCCATGATTATTATCACCATTCACCTCTTCTCCTTCGTTTTGATTCTCATTCTCAAGAGCTTCTGGTTCGTGATAAGTATCATCGTTGTCTTGAGTATTACTGTATTCACCTCCATCTTCTATAACAGCTCCATGAGATACTTTGAACATGCCTGGTTCTCCGTTAGTTTGTGTTGTTGTTGATGACCAATCCCAAGCCTTTTTTCATCAAAAATCACGTCTTTGCTTATAATCACCTTTCTCGTGATTGGATCATAGAGTCGGTATGCTTTGGAACCCGGTTCTGTTCCAAGGTTGATTACTCTTCTTGACCGATCTTCTAGCTTGTTAAGATGTGGTTTTGTGTTCTTTGCATAAGCAACACACCCAAAAACTCTTAAGTGATTAATGTTAGGCTTCTTGGACATAAAACTTTCATACGGAGTCTGGCCTATTAGAGCTTTTGTGGGAACTCTATTGATGATATAGGTTGAGTGACGTACAGCTTCTCCCCACATGTCATTCGGAATCTTCATGGCTTTCATTATACTTCTTGTCATCTCCATCAAAGTCCGATTTCGTCTTTCGACTACACCGTTCTGTTGGAGTGTGTACGGTGCAGTTAAATATCTATTAACTTCGTTCCCTTCGCAAAACGAGTTAAACTCAGCTGATGTAAACTATCCTCCTCTATCGGTGCGTAAGGTTTTAATATTTCGTCCGGTTTGAATCTCCACAAATTCTTTAAATCTTTTGAACCGATCGAATGTCTCACACTTCTCTTTTAATAACATGGTCCACATGTATCTTGAATAATCATCTATCAAGACAAAAACATACCGGTTGTTCGACGGTGTTGGTGGTGAGATTGGTCCACATAAATCTCCATGGATTAGTTCCAAAACTCGTCTTGCACGGAACGTAGTCTTGACGGGAAACGAGTTTTTTGTTTGTTTCCCGGCAATACAAGCATCACACACGTTCTTCTCGTGTAACACTTGCGGCATTCCTACAACCATCTCTTTCTTAACCATGTTATTCATAATATCAACACTTATATGTCCTAGCCGAGCATGCCATGTCCATGTGTTGTCATCTTGAACTTGTAAACACTTAGGATAGCAAATTTTCATTGGTATTTTATAAAGACGATTGGACGACCTTATGACTTGTACTAGCAATTTTCCATTAGAGTCCTTTAGTGTAAGAACATCTCGTTTCATATACACTTCACACCCATTCTCTGTGGCTTGTCCAAGGCTGATTATATTGTGTTTTTAACTCAGGTATATAGTAGATATCTTTGAGCGCTTTCTTCTCACCATTCTTGCCTACAAAGATTATCGAACCCTTTCCAATAATATCAACATATGAACCATCACCAAACTTCACTTTCCCTTTGATTTTCTCATCCAAGCTTGAAAAGAAATCCTTGTTCCCTGTCATGTGATTGCTAGCTCCATTATCTAAGTACCAAACTTCACTTACTTCACCTTGATTGGTACTATAACTCTTAGGAACACTTTATCTTCATTCAGGAACACCACTTCGTGTACGTATAGTGCGTCTGCTTCTTGTGTTTCGTTTAGATTTGTCTCTTGATGTTCTGTTGCTCTATCGGGACATCTCGAAACATAATGACCAGGCTTGTCACATCTCCAACACACTACTTTGGACCGATCTTTTGTTTGTTGCTGGTTATAGTTTGTGTTATCTCCTCCTCTGTTTTGACCGTTGAACCTTCCTCGTCCCCTGCCTCTACCGGAGCCAACACTTCCTTGATTACCTCTTCCATAACCACCACGACTATTTCCACCTCTAAAATTTCCTCTAGCTCCTCCTCGGTAAGTTCTGTAACCTCCACGGTTATTGGTGGAATTAGAAAACATAAGTTTCCCTTGATCATCTGAATGGTTTCCTTCTCCTACACGCTCTTCATACGCTTTTATCCTCCCAACTATGTCTTCAAATTCAGTTTGATTTAGATCCAAGACTTGTTCAAGAGATGCTACGATTTGTATGAACTTGTGTCTAGGAAGACCCGTCAAAAACTTCTTCACAAGTTTTGTTTCATCGATGATTTCTCCGAGGGAACAAGACTGAGCTGCAATACTTGAGATTTTACCAACAAAATCATCAACCGTATCATTATCTCCCATCTTTAATCTATCTAGTTCAGCCATTAATGTTTGCAATCTAGCTTCTTTCACCCGGTCTGCTCCCTGGTGACGTGATTTAATTGCATCCCACAGCTTCTTTGCGGAATTTTTCTCTCCAACTTGTAGTATGAGTGCCTCAGGGATAGATTGAAACAATAGTGTTGTCGCCACATCGTTCTTCTTTTGATCCTTTGTTCCAGGATCTATCGTATCCCATACGTCGCTTACTCGAAGAGTAACTTTCATTCCCATCGCCCAAACCGTGTAATTCACCGAGGTCAGCATCGGACAATGTATAGATGGAGTTCCAAGGTCCTTCGAACGCTGCGGTGTTTGCGTTGTCTCGTCCCCCATACTCGGTTACGTAAACACAACACACGCCTTGATCAAATCTCTTCCTTGAAGCTCTGATACCAATTCAAAACCGTATAACAAAGAACTTGAGATTATAAAGAACTTCACTTCTTTATTAGATTTAGAAACTATAACTCAAAACTAAATCTCTCTCTCAAAAGTCTCAAGGAACATCTCTCCATTGAGCTTCATATTTATAGAATTAAGCTACTCCTTAACCTATTAGGATTACAAACCATAGTTAGATAATTTCCTTATTTGTAACTCCTATTTTCTATTTCTCTAACTCTCCTAGAATCTTCTCATCCTAAGATAGCTTGTTCTTCAAGTTTTGGAATTATCCAACAACCATCTCTTCCTCAGTCGGGTTAAAGACACCATAGTACGCTGAACCTATCCACTTAAAAACGAATTGAGAGAAGAATCCAACATCTATGTAACAAACACAACTGATCCCTAGCAGAACGTGTAGAAATAACCCCCATGATCACAAACCCCTCTCATATAACCCGAGGTCCTTCCGTTCGTCCAGCAGAGAAGACGAATGAAACTTACATGATAAAAGCTGTCGGATTCGAACGAAACAAGAGCGACCATTGAAACTCTAGGGTTTGCTCAACCAGATTGAAAAATGGAAATAGGAAAGGGGAATTTGATTCACTGAGAGAATGAATTAGAAATTTATAATAGAATTTTTTTTTTGTGACTGTTTCAGCTTTTCTGTTTGCTCGATCATTGAAAATATTTCGAGAAAAACGATGGCGACGACCCTTGGGATTTTGGAAGACATGTGTCACTCTCTCCTGTGCTGAGGTGACAGCTCCTGGAGAATATTAGCCTCTTGTTATATATATTAGATTTGTGAATACCAAACCCGAGTCCGCGTCAGACAGATTGGAAAACAAGGACATTAACTGGTGAAACACGTGAGTTGTTGTACCTTTAGAACTTGTCCGGGCCTTAGCTCATAAAGGTCTAATGATACACAGTAATGAAGTTCAAGTCTTAACAAAGAGAAGCAAGATGGATCAGTTCTCTGCTTCTGAAATCAGTCATGCTATGAGTATTTAGGGAGACATGTAACATTTTGTTTTAGGTTTCAATACACTTTGTAAGAATTACCAACATATTTACCTAGAAACTTGAGAACTCGAACCTACAATAAAACATGGAATTGAGAAACCACAACTTTGAAGATTCTAATAGAGGTAAGAGCCTTCTTATCATATATATGGAAGATGACTGGGAGACGTGAAACCTTCACAATAAACTAGACTTAATTAAGAAAAAAATTGAGGAGAGGGACAGAGTTTTTCACCACATGAATTACGAATGATTCTTCATTTCTTAATCCAATGTACGCCACCAGAAGATTGCCTCGCTTCCATAATATTTTCATAAGCCCTAAGAAACAAACATCTACCAAGCGAGCGAACGGCGAGACGCCGGAGTACGAATTAGTTGTACACCACTTTGGAGAAGACGGTTTTGTTGAGGATGAGTCAACGAGTGGTGTGGAGCTCGAGCTTTCTGGGCCTGAAGGAAGCCTAAATCCAACGTCACCATTAGGAGACTATCTTCCAATTCCATGTGTCGTACTACAAATTACCGATTCGGAAGCAATTTGTGGTCTGTGGTTTGAATCAAACAATTTCGGCCCGTCGACCACACGAAAGAGACATCATCATGGGATCGGAGAATTGTTTGGAATCGGTTAGCCTTAAGTTCCCCAGTGAACAGCTGGTCGTGTCGATGAGAGATTGAGGAGCGAGACATTTTTTTTATCTCGAACCGTCAAGAGTTATTAAATAATTTTAAAAGGGGAAAATAATTAAATTTGCCACGATCATATAGATGCTGATTTGTGAATACCAAACCAGAGCTCGCGTCAGACAGATTGAAAAACACATGCATTAACTAATGAAACTACGTTCATGATTTTTTTAGAATATAAAAAAAGGGTAAGTGATTGGAAAATTTCGATCGTGAACGTCTTCAGTTTTTATGGGGCTTTTATCCACTAATCTTCTTCGACTTCTTCCATCAGAAAGAGATGATTAAGAGGAGATGGTAAATAAGATATAAAGTGGCGAAAGAAATTGAGATGAGTTTAATGGAAATTAGGGATAGAAACGGTTGGATTTAAAAAAAAATCTAGGGGACCGATTGGTAAGGACTGTGACTGTAGACTGTTACTGTAAACTTTTGGCTGTAGGAAAAATGGCTGTAAAAACTGTGGCTGTTACTTTTAAATATTAACAAAGTCTGATTGGTAATAAAAACTGTAGAAACTGTTGCTGTTATTTTAAATATTATAATTTTATATTTAAAATGTAAATTATGAAAATTTCAAGTAAGGTATGAGTGTTATTATCGTTCCATGTGATCTTTTCTGTTGACATAAAAACACATATATTAGTATAACATAATAAATAAATATTTTTAATAAGTGTTATATTTGTTCTTAGATTACCTTACGAGAAGAAGATGATGATAATGCTATTTTCTGTAAAAACAAATTCTTTTAATACAATGTAATACAAAATAAAAAATAGAATTATTTACACAAAAAGTGAAAAAACATAAAAAACAGTAAAATATTTACTTGAGTATATTTCTTATGTTTATCATTGTATTTATAATTTTTAGTGATATTATAAAAATAGTGTTTGAATCTTTCTTAAAAAAGTTTAACCGTTCAACTATTGACTAGAGATTACTTTGAATGTTTACTTTTGTTCAGAGTAAATACTTATCCCTATAAATTAGAAAATAACAGTAACAAAATAATTTTGGAGAAGTATAATTGGCTTAATGAACAAGAAAATAATAATTAATTAATTAATTGACATACCAATAAAATAGATCTTAAAAGAAAAAGAAAAAAAAATTAATGATTAATCAATTAAAATTTCTTTGTAATAAGTTGTACATAGATTTATATATAGATTTTAATCATCTTGGGAAAGAAAATAAATAAAGTAAAAGTGTAATTGGATAAAAAAAAGCTGTGAAACTGTTTTTTTCTTTAATTAATGTTTTTTTTTTTTTACAAATAAAAACACTTGAGCATTTATCTTTGTTTCATTTGAAATGAAACAAAGATTGGAGGTTATTTTCAAAATATAAAGAACAAATTATTAATTTTATTTAGAATTAGCAGATGAGATGTGTCGCTCTGATAATTGTCTATTGAGTTGTGCAGTTAAATAGAGATGTAAAGCAAATAAACCGAAATAACCAAAATAATCTTTATTGTTGTTTTCCACCTTACACGGAACCGAATTATATTTTCGGCCCGAATTCGGAAACATTTATATTACGTTAAACCGAACCACATTTTCCTTCTCCGAAGGGACCCACTCAAACCGAATATCTAATTGGTCTGAGAAATAATTATGGATGAAAATAATAAGCCCAATTAATTAAGGCCCATTGGAAACCGGGGACAAGGGTTGATCTCAGGAGGATGACCTTTCTCGTTTCTCTGTATCGTCGATTTCCAAGCGTTAGATCTCCATGTCGTTGGTTCACCGCTTCTTATCGACGTCACGGCGGCGGGACTGTTCCTTCCCGGCTTAGGTACGGTGTTTCTTATCTCTCTCCGGTCGCCGATTCCTCTTCTTTTATCTATGGAATCTCTTTTCCGAAAAACAAAAACGGATTTTTATGTTTCTTATGTAGATAAAAATGTCAAAAGGAGTCGGAGAGCGTATAACTCCAGAAAAATTGTTACGGCGGTTGGGGTTCGATACTGAGATGCTCTCCGAATACCATAAGGCTGAGAATCCTCCAAAGGAGCGTCGGGATCTGTCTCACGATCGTGCATCTATATCTCCTACAGAGGGGGAGCTTGGTATTGTTAAGTTCGCAGCGCAGCTTGAGGCGCGGTATGGGGCGTCGTTTCTTTGGCTTGATTTGATAGAGAAGAGGAATTTATTTTGTAACCATCTCCATCTGTTTGACTCAAAGTTTTTCTATGGGCTTGTTGACTCGTATAAACAAGTATTACTGCCTTACATGGATAGTGGTGATTCTATGGCGTCCTTGCTTGCTCGGTTTTTCCACTCTCCTCCAGTGGAGATGTTGGAGGAGGGAGTGGAGACGGCTACTACGGCTATGATTGATTTGGATGCTTTTGTGGCTGGTGTTGACTCTTTTGCTCACATGGACTACAAAGACTATTCTCTTAAGATGCCACGACCTAAGCCGCTTTCATTGATTGTCAACCAGCTTACAGAAACGCCGCCTGTGAATCAATATGGAGCTCAGGATATCCAACCAGCGGATCCACCTTTATGCAGGATATCACTCGTGGAGCTTGATATTATTAAGCTCACTGCGCAGTTCGTGGCACGGTATGGGCCTTCTTTTCGTCGGGCTTTGATGAGGAGAGTGGCTATGAAACCTCACTTTGAGTTTTTGTATTTTCGTCCGGCTTCGATCAAGAGAGAGGCGTTTATGGAGCAAACTGAAAGCAGGTACTATATTTTCACTAGGCTTGTTTCTAATTATGGCCGAGTACTAAAGCTTTCTGGAAAGCTGAGGAAGAGGGATGCTTGTACGGCGGCCCTTCTCCAGGATTTTTTCGGCTTTCTTCAACTGGAGAAGCTGGAGGAGAGAGTGGAGACGGCTATGATTGATCTGCATGCTTTTGTGTGTGGTGTTGACTATTTTGCCTACTTGGAGTTGGAGGATGTCAACTATTCTTTGCCACCACCTGAACGCCTTTCAATGATGATGAACCGGCCTCCACTGGGATCTCAGCTTACTAAATACCCTGCTCCGAATCAAGATAAGTATGCAGGTAATTCTTTAAATGGTCTGGGTCTGACAAGGCTATTGTTTAGATTCCCTGCAGAGGGGGTCACAGTCAAGGAGCTTGGTATTATCAAGCTCACAGCTCTGTTTGTGGCGCGTTATGGGACTCCTTTTTGGCTTGGTTTGATGGAAAGAGTGGGTAGGAGCCCTCTGTTTGAGTTCATGTCGCGATCTGATAGCCGTTTCTATCTTTACAGAGAGGTTTATATTACGTATTGCAGATTATTAAAGCTTTCCAAAAAGCGAAGAGAGTAATGCTTGTGCAGACGTTGTTGTTAAGTGGTTTTTCAACTGTCTTCAGCTAAAGAAGGGAGTGGAGACGGCTACGGCTATGCTTGATTTGCATGCCTTTATGCGTGGTGTTGACTGTTTTGCTTACACGGATGATGTTGACTATTTTGCTAACATGCCACCACCTGAAAGCGTTTCAATGATGGTGAACCGGCTAAAAGAAATGGAGCCTGATAAGGTTGTGCAGCTTTAAGTGGGACCGCCATTGTGTGTAGGGGATGCACAACCCGATGTTGAGCCTCCTCCCTCGATATTTGGCCCTTTATGTCAGCTCGACTGGAACGATCTCAAGGAGCTTGGTATTATGAAGCTCACAGCTCTGTTTGTGGCGCGTTATGGGATGTATTTTTGTTGGGATTTGATGAAGAAAGTGGTTATGAAACCTCAGTTTAACTTTATGAAGCCAACTGACGACAATTTCGAGTTTTATAATCAGATTGTTGATGCGTATGAACGAGTATTGATGCCTTGCGATGATAATGCTTGCTATGCGAGCATTGTTGATGCTTTTTTCCGCCGTCTTCAATTGGAGAAGCTGGAGGAGGGAGCATGGATGGCTATGATTGATTTGCATGACTCTCTGTGTGGTGTTGACTATTTTGCTGGGGTGGAGGATGCTCACCATTCTACCTTCATGCCAGATCCTTTGCTTCTTACAGTTATGTTGAACCAGCTAATTCGTTCTTGTACGCCTTTGCGGCTTCCATTGGTATCTCGTCTTTTTTTTACTTGTTATGGCTGTCCTAGTTGTGATCAGTCTGGTGCATACGTGAGGCTACCTGTATCACCTATGCCTGGAATGTCTCCTCATCCACCACTGCCTCTACCTGAGGAACCAGAGCCAAAGAGACAAAAAGTTTGACGAGTCAGCTCTTGTTCCAGAAGACCAGTTTATTTCTCAACATCGGGTAATGTTTTCTTCAGATGCTCGCCGTCTTTTATTCTTCCGTCTGACTTGACTTGTATCTAAGTTTCAGGGTCCCTATACGGTCAGGATCAGTGATTGAGATCACTGTGCAGTCGTTATGGGAAAACGTGGCAAGTTTGAAGGAGAAAGGAAGATCCGATTGCCAGGCTTACTTTAACTATTTAATAGATGTATAGTCATTTAATTGGCTTTAAATAACTTTGTTTTGGATCGGGCAGCTACTAGTTCTGAGGCTTTTTTTGTTTTTTTTTAATCTTAGAACATCTCTTTATATGTTTAATACAAGTTTCCATTTATACGAGACTAGATGAATACCTATGACAAGTGATGAACCCAGCAAGATCACCTCCACTACAATACTCTTTGTTTTGACGCAAAGCTCATAACCTCTGGTAAAATCGTGATCGATGGAGTCCTTGGAATTCACAACATATTGTAACCTTGGTTTGCAAATGGGAGATTAAATTCCTTACTGTAGAATTTGAATTTCAGTATGTTAAAAGTTGAAAAGTCACAGGAAAAAAACGCCCGCACCCCTCGACACTCTAATCTATATTTGCTTCCAATCTCTCATCATCATAGGCTGCAAATCCACACTGTCACTCTATATTCTTTTCCACCACCACTAACAACGCCACGGTATAATCATTTTCCTCTATGATGGGGTTTTTTCAAATTGTTGGAATCCACTAAAACGTGTTCTATGAGATCGTCATTTTTTACTCTCTCGTACAGAAAGAAAAATGGTTTTCAGCTACACGAAGAATGGAAGAATGGAGTAATATGCAGATAACCATTTCAAGTATAAAAACGTGCTTTAAACTACACCAACTAATATGCGAAACATACCGACATACACGAAATATATGCAGTCATGTTGCGAACATCTAATTGGGTTTTATACAGCTTAAAACAAATATTTGGGATCAAACTGCAATTATTTTTTTTACAAAATAATATATTTAAAAAAAAAGATAAAAAAATCGAAAAATATCCAAAATTTCAAAATTTTAAGAAAATAATAATAATTAAATTTTAGATAAAAATTAAAAAATAATACTTCAATTCAATTTTTTTTTACTTGATCTTTTAAAATATTTTATACACATTAATAAAAAATCAATCACACGCTTTTAAAAAAATGGCTTCCATCACACGCTTTAAAAAATTCTTTCGTTAATTGATTTTTTTAAATATTTTATACACATTAATAAAAAAATCAAAAATATAAATTTGTTATTTTGAACAATGCTAATGTACCATTACGAAAAATCGAAAATGCATTAATACTCACGTTCACATAGTGTTTACGTATTTTTTGTGAACCATACGTAGTGTTTACACTAAAATCAGCAAAAATCAACCCATACAAACAAAAATTAAAATATGTGATAGTAATCATAGTAAGAGAATTTTTGAAAAATGCCACTTTTGAAATGCCACTTTTTAAAAATGCCACATTTTTAAAATCTTTTAAAAAATGCCACTAATATTATATCATTTATTCAAAATATCATTTATGTTTGGGTTAACTATGCTATGTTAGAGTTTAGTTTTGAGGGTTCAGAGTTTGTTAAGGTCAAAATTCTTTTTAGATTTTAGAATTTTAGGGTTTAAGGGTTAAAAAATTATTAGTTTGTGATATTTTTAAAAATGGACAATTCATTATGGTATTTTTGCAAAATAATATTTCAAAAATGGCATTTTTGAAATTCTCCTAGTGAATTGTTTCGCTTTCGCTAAGGCATGCATTCACATATTCACATGCGACTCTTATTCAGTTCCAACCCAAAAGACAAGCGAGCCTAGCAAACGCTTAGGATCACCAAATTTTTTTATGTTTTTAAGAGTCACCAATTTCAATTTTTTATGATAGTGGATATATGTTGAGATCCCGCCCAAATTTTTTTTTTTTACTAGAAAGAATATTGTTTTAGAAAATAGATTATACATTTTAAAGCTAATTATATGAGAATTGGAATAATAAATATAAAAGGGGCAATTTTTTTTTTTTAATAATTTTGGCCACTGTTTTTATTAGACCAGTCCTCCCTCCTCTTATTCAATCTCCTTGTATAAGCACTAAAACGGCAGAGTATATTGTTGATCTAGAGGGGCTTCCGGCAAGTGATGATGCCAAACTTAATGACACCTTTCTTGTAGCCTTCGATCATCAATGGCATTGTCAACGCTCCTTTTATACTCTTCATACCTGTGTGTTTTCAACTTTCTTAAACAGTTTTTAATCTTTATCATAATCATGAATGTAATTAAACACATTGCGGAAACATACCACTACGAAGCAGAGACAAAAGGCCCTTCCACGTTAACGCAGTTCGTATAACGGCCGGCCAGAAAGGAGCTACGTTCTCTGACCAATCTGCACACTTGATATCCTACAAACACACATACACTAATAACTAACTCCAAGTAGTACTGAATTTAGCACCACAAAAAGGGTAATAATAACCTGGAGAGAGAGGGATTGAAGCAAGTGGACATAATCAGAGGTGGAGCACCAGGCCGGGAGATAGAATGTCTTGCAGATTCTGTCCAAGAGGTTCTGCTCCCATGGCTGTAAAGCTTTCTCCCCCGGGGATAGATTTCTGTGGCACCATGTCACTATTATTATCCTTCCCCCTGGAGCCGCCACACGTACCAACTCCTTCACGAACTGCATCATCTTTGTTTTATTAGTATATATTTAAAGATTTATAAGAATCATTCACGTTGGAAAAAAGATGAAATGTAATCTAGTATAAAGATTAATTATCAATGGCGTTTATTACTGAGCTACCTAGTATATATACCTTGGCCTTGTCAGGCATATGCTCACCACTCTCCATCGACCATACCAGGTCGAATATCTCATCTTCAAATGGCTGCTCCAGCGCATCTGCAACTTGGAACGATACCTAGTCCAATGTCGACTGAGTTAGATCAGATTCCACACACACACAAAAACGGTGGAAAGCTACAAGAAAATACCTTATGAGATAACGATTCAGCAGCCGCGAGATCATTGGCTTTCTTGGCCTGAAAGGGGCTGAGAGTGATGCCAATGCATTCGGCTCCAAATTTAGAGGCAAGATACCTTGAGCTTCCTCCTATCCCACATCCAACATCCACTACTCTCTTTATCCTTTTCTCCTCCTCTTCATCTTTTTTCAATCACAATCATTCAAATGGAATCAATTCAAGTTCATATGTATAATATACGTTAATAATAACCACAACAATCTCAACCAGAAAGATATTTTCACCGGATGCACATTATTTACTCGGTTAATTTTTTCTTTAATGAAAGAGACTTGAGAGTTTTTAACTTCACCCACAAATCCTATTAAAAAAACAGATTATAAAACTATATATATATAACTGTAAACTATATAGTTTTGAGTTTACAACCATGTACGTTGTTAAATTTACAATCATCTCTTGTTTCATGTGTTAACAAGACGAGTAAATTTACATGAACAAAACAGAGAAAAACAAAAAAAAACTCTGGAAATGAATAGTTAGGATGGGATAACATAGGCTTTTAACCCTTATATTATCTGACAACAAAAAGACAAATATCCCTAGTCTTTTTTTTTTTTTTGACGGCTATCCTTAGCCTTCATGTCACGAATAAGTTAAATATTTGTGTTAAGTTATGATTTTCAAAGATTTTTTTGAAGAGTAATTTTGTATGGATTTGCTTGTATCCAACGACAACATGAGAGCGAGGGGATTGAGAAGCGGACCAGTAACGCCGGCGAAACGGAGAGACTCTTCAATCATTCGGATCTGAGCCGCCCGGTGACCGGAATCAGAAAGTTGGAGGGAGGAATCATGAGGGTCGTAGAAGCCATGGTGCATATGGTCTCCCCAAATCTCCTCCCACAATCCAGACGTCTCGTTGTAGAATTCCGCTATTCCTTCTCGCAGCGTGGTAGCAGCAGCCGTCACAGCCACGCTCCCACGCGCCGTCGTCGTCATAGAGGCTGAGGATGGACGTAGCGACCCAATGAGAAGCGACGGTGATCGGAAAGAAGAGGCCGTACGATGGGGGAGGCATGTGAGAGAAGAAGGTGCGAGAGTGGCTTTCATTATTGATGGAGGGTTGGAGAGACAAGAAACGTGGTTGCGTCTGGATTATGAGTTTCTTTATTGTTAATTGGTACAGTCTCAGTCTTTTACTGCCACAAACTTCTCTGATGCCTTATGTGTTGGGGCAAGGGCCAATCATGTGCATCCATATTTTACTTTGGTTTATCTTTTTTTCTTTTTTCCTAGACGAACACGACCCAAAAATATCCAATTAATTTCATCTTTGTGATTTAGTAGAAAGTCAGTAGCAAACAAATATTGTTAAAAGACGTGAAGTAAGCAAAGAGAACTACTTAATATGGTGATTGTGACAACTATCACACGCTTGTAGGTCTACTAAAGGCCTCACTCGTTTACACGCAGCGGGTGCAGGTACGGCTGCAAAAGTTTACGGAAGCGGGTGGTAGCGATTTCTAGCGTTATTGGACAATTTATATTACTAGTAAAACGACTGAAAACGGGTGCGTTTGTAGAATGTTTATGCCTGGTTTACGGCAGGTGCGATAGCGAATTTACATAAAACTACCAAAACAATACACATAATATATAATTTATATAGAAATCAAAAATATATTATTATAAAAAATTTAAATTATATATTTTAAATAAATCATAGAATAATTAAATAAAAATTTTAAAGATGTTTGGAACATTTTATATATATACAATAACATTTTTATAATTATTAAAATAAAAATTGAAATCAAAAATAGATTATTATAAAAAATTAAAATTATATATTCTAAATAAATCATAGAATAATTAAATAGTATTTTTACAATAACGTTTTTAATAATTACAAGTTTATTTTAGTTTAAATAAAATATATATCAAGTGTAAATAATTTTATATGATAATATTTGATATAAAAAGTAAATTTTTTTAAATAACTTTTTTTTGTAAATTTTAGTTTATTATTTAAAATAATATTTTTTAAAAATATATATTTTTCAACCACCCGCAATCGCAAACGCTCGTGGGAAAGAGTTTTTGATTTAGAGCGATTTCAAGCGATATAAAACGGTACGGAGCGGTATGGAGCGGTTTTTGTGATTGTTGTCAGACGCTACCATCCGCAACTGCCCGCAAACGTAGCGTTTGTGGGTGGTAGCGGGTGAACCAATCAAGCCCTTAAAGCGATTACAAGCGGTACGAAGCGGTATGGAGCGGTTTCTGTGATTGTTGTCAAATGCTATCAACCGCAACTGTCCGCAAACATAGCGTTTGCGTTTGCGGGTGGTAGCGGGTGAACCAATCAAATCCTAAGAGCCTGCCGGACACCGTTCCATTTCTAGATGAGTTTTTTTTTTTCTTTTTTTCTTCCCAATTATATGTATTATTTGAGTTTGCATTGGGGTAGTTACACGATAAAGCCATTAATTACGGCTTAAGTCTACCGACCGTAATCCAGTCCGTCATATACTAGAGCAGTGCATGTTCAAAGTCCGTCACAACAATGGGGATTCTAGTTTGCGGTCTCAGATGGATTAGCTGTTGCAGTTTACGGTTTAAGTGTCATGGTCATCTTAGGTGATGATAGGTAATAAATTCACTGCTATTTTCTTTCATCTTTTTTTTTTAATTAAATTTCCATCCAAATATTTTCAATTCGAGTATTATCATTACTATGATCCGAAAACCCGAGGACTCGACTTCAAAGGTTGTCTATCGCCTTCCTCATTGTTACATTTTATCTTCGTTTTGTTAACTTTAATTTTGATAACTGTTTGATTGACCCATTCACAATAAACTATCACCAATCATAATTTTCAATAAAGAGTTTATTTCAAGACAGGCCCGTTCGAGGATCTTGGCACTGCACCGTCTGGAGCTATAGTAGTATTACAAGCTTGTGCGCATAACCCCACAGGAGTTGACCCAACATTCGAACAATCGGAGCAGATTCGACAAATAGTGAGATCTAAAAGCTTATTACCCTTCATTGATAACGCATATCAGGTAAGTCATAAAAGCACTTTGTCATAAAAGTATCGTTGCTACTAGAACAAAAAAACTAACATGGATTCATACAAAAACGTATGGGTTTAACCGTTAGTATTAGAGATTTAGTTTCAATGATTAAAACAAAAAAAATAGGAGAAACAACATGACTCATTTAAATTTCCCTCAAAACTTTCAGGGTTTTGCTAGTGGTAGCCTAGACTCAGATGCACAAGCGGTACGTATGTTTGTTGCTGATGGAGATGAATGTTTGTTAGCTCAAAGTTATGATAAAAATATGGATCTTTCTGGTGAGCGTATTGGCGCTCTTACCATTGTACGGAACCAAACTTCTCAATTTCATCTTCACAAATATGACATCAATTATACTGTTGCGTTTGCATTTAGAAGTGAAAGAAATTTTGCCATTTACATGTTTGCATTTTTTTTTCTTTCACAAAATGTATCGTTTTATTTTTATTTTTTGCAGAATGTTCAACAAAATTCCATTTTTATCCTCTATTCTTTCTTCCTAAACAAAATTTATAATGAACCATATCATATATAAATTAATAGAAGAGAGATTCACCGAAAACATATGTGTCAAGTAATGAGCAATTTAAGGGACACATCATTTAAGTTTAACCAATCAGAACATTTCAATAAAAAATATGTCATGGTGGAAATCTCTACATATTCTCATCAATTTTATTACATAAGCCCATTAATACATGTTTTACAAATTTAAGCTCAACTAAATATAATATTTTAGACTTGCCATATCTATTTTTAATTTTTATGATATATTAACAAATTTTTTATTATTATGAAGATCAATTTAGACGGAAAAAAATAAAGATCAATTTTACACTTAAAAGATATTGAAATAAAATAACATTTGCATATTTTTAATCAATTTTACACATAAAAATATTAAAAGTAATGGCATTAACATATGCTTAATCAAAAGTATTTAACTTTATTACATTTTTGCACAATATATATTTCTGTACGTTTATAGATATTAGAAATCACATGCTTTGTTATATACATTTACATATTAAAAAATTATATATGTTAAAATCGATTCGTCAACCTATTTAATCGTTTAATTCCACACTTGGCGTGGGTCAAAATCTAGTATAGTAACAATAAAGCATTTAGAAAGTGTATTGTGGATCTAATGTGCACGTATGCTAGTGAAAAGATGTGGCTAGGAAAGTTGACAGCCAATTGCTACTTGTTGTGAGGGCTATGTATCTTACCCCACCTGTTCATGGATCCATTGTTACCACAATTCTTAAAAATAGGTAATTGTTATACACAACTCTTCCTATGTTGAAATCTCTATAATTACAAGAACATTGTTTGAGTTTTGTTTACTTGTATCATATGGAACCATGCATATACATATAATAATATTTCCTCTGTTTATTTTTAAATGATGTTTTAAGATATTTTTTGTTCCAAATTAAGTGATATTTTCAATTTTCTATGCATAATTAATTGATTTTTATTGTTTTTAACTGTCTGAATTATGCTGATTAGTTGTTTTGGATAGATAAAAATTGATATTTTATTTCAGAAAACAATAAAAATTTAATGATTTCTTAATTGGAGTGCATAAACCTTAAACATCATCTAATTACAAACAGAGGGATTAATAAATAACATAATGAATTTTTCTATGGATTTTTTGTGTTAATAACATGCATATTTATACATGCACTGGCACAAACCATGTTTTTATATGAATTATGATGATGCTCAAAGTTTATGTGTGTACATCTTGGGCAGTGATATGTACAATGACTGGATCATTGAGCTGAAAGGAATGGCAGCATGCGCCAAAAGTTATACGAAGCTTTACAAACTAGAGGTTTGGTTTAGTATTATTATTTTCCTCTAATTTTGTTTGTTAATCTTCTCAGATTTGAATAAATTTCATAAGTTGTGATTTGTACCATTTTGTTCTTCTTGCAGGTACACCTGGTGATTGGAGTCACATTATCAAACAGATTGGGATGTTTAGTTTTACCCGATTGAATGAGAAGCAAGTTTGCTTGATGGCCAAAGAGTATCACATTTACATGACCTATAATGGGTTAGGGAAATTATATCACTTCTCTTCAAATGTTTAAGTACTAATTAAGAGGGTTATTAGCTAGAAATAAAGCAGATTTATGTCGATTCAAAATGATAATTGTGTATTGCAGGAGGATAAGCATTGGAGGTCTAAGTTCGAAGACAGTTTCTCGACTCGCTGATGCTATACATGCTGTAGTTACCGCATCGCTTAAACTAGCGATTCTGTTCTTTGTTGTTTCATGAATACATTGGAGACAAAAACACAGAGTTCTTGGATTTACATATCATAAGCGAAAACAGAGAAGCATATTATATGATGTTGAGGATTGTTAAACCGACCAAAATGAGATTGTGACCTTTAAACCTGTCAAGTCTGAGAGACTCTTAAACGAAAACAATATATGTTTTTTTTCAGTTTTGGTTTTTGCGAGGGGAAACACAGATTCGATATAAAAAATAGCGGGGTGTGATAGAGAGACTTACGACTTCAGTTACTGTTTTTATTTCAGCCTCAGAGATCTTAGAACCAAGTTTGGGGAGACCGCTTCCCAATACCTCTAAGGTGACTATTCCATTGTTATCAATTCTAGAGATTTGAACATCGACTTCCGATCGATGAGATAGGTTCTCTGCGATAACCTGAAATGTAAACGAAAAGCGAAGATTGGCTTTAGAACAGTGTAAACATAAAATATAATAGCAATGGTAAAGATGGTTTCAGGCCAATTTTTGTTTAGTTTGTTTCATCTCACGGAATTGTTTCATCCTGGATAACACGGCAATGTCAAGCGGTTTCTGATGCCACTCTGTCTACTCTATTCCACGGATGATCTGCAATCTGCATACTGGATTTAAACACGGTATTCATTAATTATGTTCATCAAAGCATGTTATGAAGGGCTCTTAGCTTTTCAGCAGCTGAAAGCCTCTCGTTGGGAATATTTTCTTCACAAGATCTTTGGCACCACTAGATATCGCAGGCCAGAAGAAAAAAAAAGAGAGGATAAGTACCTCCTAAAAAGATCGAAGCAAATACCTCCTAAAGAAAGCGGCACCACTGAGAAGGAACTTGTGCGGCAGCATAGTATGCACTTCCAACAAGATCCTTCCACATATCTCCTGCGTTAATAAAATCAACTTCATCAGGGAATGCATAGACTTGAAGGAGACAACCCATTTATGATGCAAACTGCTCATTAATATGGAAAACAAAGACCCATTTGATGTTATCTCATAAGAAACATTGGTTCTAGAGTAACATTCACCAATCCATGTCAACACTTTGAATAAGCAAAGATCCCAAACAACAACAGTTCCTATTTAACAGAACCAGAAACTAATGAAAAGAGTCAGTTTCAGCTTATGTGAAAGTAGCTTCTTTCATGACGCCTTGACCTTTTCTATCATGAAGGACTTTGTAGCCTCTGGTTTTAATCAGAGAGTCTCGAAACTCTTTACTTCAATTCTTCATATATAGATTATGTATGCTACATAATCAAAGATCAGCTTCATCATCATTCATGAACGAAGAGAGCTATCTCTATTGAAAACTTCTTCCAAGTACAACTCCACTGAATATAATAGCACCAAACCACTTGTTCGACACAAATCTGTGCAAACACCAAAACCCAGAAAGTGTGAGTATTCCAAGGCAAATCACATTTTGGCTTAAGGCAAAAAAAAAAAAGCTCGAACTGTTACATACTTTCTACTACAGTCAGCTCGAGATGATAAGTCAGCTGTTCCAATCTGCCATCCTAACTGTCCTGATGCAGCGACCAATGATGCGTAATATTGCCATCCTGAGATCACAGGAAAAAAAATGACTGTAAATGGACATAGGAATCACAAAAGAACCCTTGTAAAGTTCATTCATTGAATACCGATATCTGCACCGAGTCCAGCCAGTGCAAGAAATCCCATGGATGCTGTGCCAAATCCAGTAAGCCAAAGCTTTGTATTATCACCGAATCTAAGAGCCGTTGACTTAACACCAACCTTCACATCATCTTCTTTGTCCTGGAGACACAATGATCAAATTCTTTCACACTAACAATATAATTTCAAGCAAAAACCTCCATAATATCTCAAATTACACTAAGAATGAAGTGACTATACCTGATGTGCATAAATAGTATCATAAACAAGGGTCCAGCAGACTCCTGAGATATAAAGAGGGAGTACAACCGTTGGTTCTAAGCTTCCTTTAACGGCAGCCCATCCTAACAATGTTCCCCAATTTATGGTCAAACCTAAAAATGCTTGAGGCTGCAACAAAATATAATAGAATCTATCAAAAAAAGAGCGAGAAGAAAATATACTGTCTTAACTTTGAGAAGCCAGAATGGATTTATATTTACCCAAAATGTAAATCTCTTCATAAGAGGGTAGGAGAAGACGAGAAACAAAGAGGATGCCCCTAAAGCAATGCTGCAGAATATACGGACTGAAATGAGCTCACGTAGAAAAAGAAGTCAATCACAAAACTTAAGGGAAGGCATGACATTATGTGTTCAGAATTTGGGCCAACTACATATGTGTATGCGAATTCAAACAAACAATTGCATATATGCGACTTTAGGGGACGGAAAATTTCCAAACCAACCTGTAGTTGTTAAGTTGGACTAGAACCCCTAAGCCTAAAAGCAATTGTAGCCCAAGAAATTGAATCCCTTGAAATGGTGTCAAAAGACCACTGGCAATAGGTCTTAATCTTGTACGAGCAACCTGGATAGGAAAAAAAAGCAATTTCTCAGACAACATCATCTAAAAACAAAACAATCAATTAATCTTGAGCCTCAAATATTCTTATTATTACTCATAAGCACCTTATCCTTGTTTATGGAATAATGAATCTAATTCCACGAAAAAGTTGTGTAGCTACCCTAACTACTACACATAAATCAATCCAAAAACATATCCCACCTGCACTGCATCTAATATCTGAAAGTCTTTTTTTCCCTCTGGACAAAGTGATCAGTACATGCAGATAAACTATGTTACCCACAGTCAAAATGTGACTGGAAATGCTCGATAGAATGTTGGCATAAGTATCAAGAGCACTTCCAGATGCCAAAGCAGAAACACTTTCCCCCACCATAGTTACAGAGACCATGGTTATTCCTAAACCACCATTCTAACGGATCTATAAATCTGACATCACTTGTCTTTGTTAACAAATTGCCTCATTCAGATAGCGTTAAAACAATCTGACCTTTGTATCTATGTCCCGATCAAGCAGATCATTTATAGTACAGCCGGCACCTCTAAGAAGTATTGCTCCACAACCAAATAAACCCATCATTTTAAAACTTGGAAGGCTTCCAGGATCGGCAGCCAACGCAATTGACCTATAGAAGAAGGATGAAAACTTAGAATTTTAATATATTTACCTATCTCTATAACCAGATCCACAACAAAAAAATGGATTATGGTTTCTTTATTTAAAGAATATCAATCAGATTCCCGGGTAAGAACCCAGTGGGATTCCTATACACTATCACTTTCCGAACCACCAAGAAAACTGACGATATAGCATTATCCAACCACAAACCCACTCCCTCATCCTATCAAAGATCTCAGCACAAGATCATACTATTCAATTGCCTATGACCAGTCGAGCAGATCTATAAGCCTTTGATTAAAAACTGCAAAAGAGAAACAGAGACATTCTAGAGAAATGACAAAGAATGCATCAACTTTCCCACTAAATGTAGTCTCACAATAAAGGGAAGAAGAAACATTTCTTTTATCCATTTGCTTCAACTGCAAGTTAATCTAAAGACATCACAACACAGCAGCCAGGAGAACACATAACTTTATAATATAAAACTAAATATAACGTAACTCCACTCGGCTTAACATTAACCATCCTTTGAATTAAAACACCTTTGCATATCCCCAAAAAATGCAATGTCGTGATTCTAAGCTACATTACCGCAGACTCATTATTCAAACGTACCACATACATGGCCAAGCAAGCAACCAAGTTCCGATAGGTTTATCCAATCGAGCAAGCTTAGCATAACCTCTAACTTCTTTTGGCAAATACAAATCTATCCAAGAAGCTTCCTGAACACCACTCTTCTCCTTGTCATCTTTCTTAGGATTTTCCACCATAACCGAAGAGGACGACGACATTCCGGCAACTAATCTGTAATTCCAGCCAACTCCAAGAAAGATTTCGCGGTGCAATTCCGTGCCTTTACTCCATATTTGGTAATTAGTATTCCATGAGTGATACTTGGGGAAAGCGTTCATGTAATGTGAAGTAGTAACAGGTTTGGACAAGGATATAAGTTGAGATTGGAAAACAGAAAAGGAAGATGGAGTTGCCGAGACGGAGGCTTTCAACAACCGCCGAGAAACACGGGAGAGGCCAAAAAACGCCATCTTGGAGAAACTGGTCTGCAAGAAAAAAAGACTTGAGATTTCAGAAAAACCCAAAGAAACTCTTTTTAGCTAAAACGGAGAAAAACGTTTACACGTACCAAAAATCAATGACACCAAAAATCGAACTTTTTGCAGAAATTACCAAAAATCGAATCAAAACATAAACTTTCTTCTCTAATTTTCTAGGGAAAGCATTAGAGAGATTCCTCACTTTACAGAAAGATCCTTAAAACTCTACTGAAAACCATAAATTTTACACGAAACGAGACAGATGTAAAAGGAGATGATACAGAGAAGAAAGACAAACCTTTGATGCCCTCGTCGAAGGAATTGATCCGAGAGAGAGTAAAGTGTAGATATCTCTTGTGCGCAATTTTTCCGGGAAACCAACAAGGATTTTCTCGAGAAACAGCTTCGATTCCCAGAAGAAATCCGACCCCGAAAAGCTCTGTTTAGTTTCGAGAATCTGCAGATCTCAACTTTCCGGCGAATCCCCTAAACCAGGTGATAAGCTTAAGCTTATCTAGAGAGGTTGAGAAGAGAATTTGAAAGAGAAAGAGTAGAGATTGAGTGAAGAAGAGAAGAAGGAGCAGAAGAGGAAGAACGATGAGGAAGAAGATAGGTTTAGTTGATTATAATTTCTCTCATAAAAGGGACAGAGAAATACTAAAGTCCAGAGCTAAACGACGTAGTATCATAAGTAAAGCATTATTTAAATAAAAGGGAAGACCCTCTCTCTCCATAAGAGTCTTCGCTATATTTCAACCAGACTTTAGCCACTTCCTTATGCTTTCTTCCTCTCAAGCCCTCTCACCACACGACCAGTCCTCTGTCCCTTCTTAACCATTGCCATGGGTATATAAGACTTATCACCAGGCTTCAACAAACAAATGGTATACCTACAACCGGTTCAATGTTGGTCTTGGATTTAGAACCGGTTAATGTCGGTTTCCGGGAAATCCGGTTATTTCAAAAACCTTCTCATGCACTCGAAGTGTATCAAAGACAGTGTATCTAAACCGGCTTATCATCGGTTTAAAAAAGAAATCTACATTTCAATATTGATTTGACACACAACAGTAACCAAATATATGGAATAATTATTTATATACACACTTTCTCAAAACTATTTACTTATATACACACTTTTCACTCTACTCACACACTTTTGAGTAGTGTAATGTTTATATTGCCCCTAAACACAACTGACCATTAACCCAACCAACCCCTAACGCAACCAAACACTAACCCAACACGTTAACCCATTCACTCAACTATTTTTCTCGACCAAGAAAAATCTCCAATAACCTCCTTCTAGTTTTAACTTCTGCAAAACCCTAAATTCATAGCCTTCGGCGGTTCCAACACCAGAAGGAGAATCATCGACGGCGACGGCTCCGGAAGAGACCAAATCGGAGGAAAAATTCGAGCAATATAAGAAAAAGCAGCGGTGGCAGCCACCGTAACCACCGAGCAATTGAATACCAAAAAGGATTTTTGTTTGGCTTTTGTTCAGAATTTCGTCGTGTTTTTCACAGTCTTCTTCGTATCACCACCAAACTTCTGTGTATTTATGGCGCGACCACCCTTCAATGGCGGAAGCTATAGCTGCTCAACCTCCGTCTATTTCCGAGATATTCTTCATCTATCACCCATTTCTCATTTGCCCTCAGGGTTCTAATCTCGCTCATGCTCGGTATTTCATCCGATCTTCGTTCGATCTACTGAAGAATGGTATGATTCTCTTTGTGTGGTGTTGACCATACAAATTCTTTGGATCAAACACATGGGCTTTACAAGAGATTTAAATGAAGACAAGAAGAGAAGAGAAGAAGAGTGGACCTTCGTATCTTGAAGCCCACAAACATGATGTTATGCAACCTAACGTGAAGAAGTCATATATATATCATGTAGGTTTTTTCTTCTTAGGGTTCAAGCCGATTATTTTCTTCTTGATACTCTTGTAAACGGCATAAGAAGCATACCTCTGTAAACCTTGATTTCTAGTGGAGTTTGAGGGCAAGAGATCCCTCACGAGACGTACCCGTAGTCATTCGGGGAACTCGTTAAACGTCTTGGTGTTATTTACTTTCCTGTCAAGCAAGTTATCATAAGCTACTGGTTGAGTAAAGACTAGAACAAGGTCTTATTTAGGAGCTGCGTACCTGACAAGTGGTATCAGAGCGCAAGGCTTATTGCGTCCTGGTGTTTACAAGAAGAGTGAAAGTTCTAAGGAAGAAGAGAGACCAAGGAACAGGGGCAACATCAGTCGTGAGGTAAGGGTTCTCTGTCGGATTTGATTATAGATATTTACCTGGGTTTGCGACTCGATCTGTTGAGTGGTTTAAAGGCTGTCATCTGAAAATCTGCATCAGTCTACGGATCTGTTGATTGCTGCGGGGTTAATACGTCTTGATCAGCTGCTGTTTTCTGGTACCTGCAAGAAAACAAGGAAACAAAATCATCATCAGTCATGGAACCAACCTCAGGAAAGTTTGATGTTGTAAAGTTTGATGGTAAGGGTGATTTTGGGCTGTGGAAGTACAAGATGCTGTGTCAGTTGGAAATTCAAGGTTTAGACAAATGTCTAATTGAAGGTGGAGCACCGGCTGATGTCAAACAAAAGGGTAAAGAAGATGACAAAGCTGCATCAGATTCATTAAAGATGGATAAGGATAGAAGATGCAAGAATCTCATATGTATGAGTGTAAGTGACACCATACTAAGGAAGATCATGAAAGAGCCTACGGCTCTGGCTGTATGGAAAGCTCTAGAAAGAGACTACCAGACCAAAGCCCTACCAAACAGAATCTATTTAAAGCAGAGGTTTGCAAGCTTTAGGATAGATGAACATAAAGGCGTTGAAGAAAATTTAAATGATTTTCTCAAACTGGTAGATGATCTAGAAAGCTTAAAGATAAGCATATCTGACGAAGATCAGGCTATTCAAATCCTCTCCAGCCTTCCACCGAAGTATGAGCAGTTGGTGCACACTCTCAAATACGGAACTGGAAAAGATACTTTGACAGTTAATGAGGTGGTAAGTTCAGCGTATGCAAAAGAGATTGAATTGAAGGAAAAAGGCTTACTTAACAAGTCTAGGTCCAATTCAGAAGGACTCTTTGTTAGCTCTAGAGGCAGGGCAAATCAGAGGCATGATAAGCAAGGAAGAGGAAGATCTAAGAGCAGACCTAGATCGCAGTCAAGACCAAAGAATAGCAAAGGCTGTTGGATATGCGGAAAAGATGGTCACTGGAAAAGAGAGTGTCCTGAGAGAAAGAAGAAGAACCCGGTGGAATCTGTTAATATTGCATCAAGCGTGGCTGAACCGTTGGTGATAACAAGTATGAGAGATTCTAAAGAATTTGCAAGCATTGGATCAATTAATATTGAAGCTGTGGCTCTCATAGCAAGTGAGCAATATTCAGAACCGTTGGTGATTTCAAGTATGAGAGATTCTAAAGAATCTGAAAACATTGGATCAACTACTATAAAATCAGAGACTCTCATGGAAAGTATGCAATATACAGAAAACGAATGGGTTATGGACTCGGGATGCACATTCCACATCACTCCCAACAAAGATCTATTATTTGATCTTAAAGAATTTGAAGGTGGAAGAGTGTTAATGGCTAATAACACACACAGTGATGTTAAAGGAATGGGGAAGATCAAGATTACAAATCTTGATGGCACACAAGTAATACTAACAGATGTTAGGTACATGCCAACAGTAGGAAGAAATCTCATATCTTATGGACTTCTAGACATGGCTGGTTGTAGATATGAGGGAGAAAATGGAAAAGTTCAGTTCTATAAAGGGGAGAGAAAGGTGATTTCAGGAAGGTATATTGATGGGCTATACTATCTTGAAGGGACAGTTACAAAGGATGAAATTGCAGTGGCAAAATCAGGGATTGATATGACTGCAAGGTGGCATTCAAGGCTGGGACATATGGGTCTAAAAGGTATGAAGATGTTAGTGAAGAATGGCTACATTACTAACAGAGAAGTGAAGGATTTAAAATTTTGTGAAAACTGTGTGCTAGGAAAATCACACAAGCAGAGTTTTGCAAAAGGCAAACACACTTCCAAAGGAGTTTTAGACTACATACATTCTGATTTATGGGGTTCTCCTTCTACACCCATGAGCCTTGGAGAATGTCAGTATTTTGTTACCTTTATAGATGACTATTCCAGGAAAGTTTGGATCTACGTCCTAAGAACAAAGAATGAAGTGTTCTCGAGTTTCAAAGAATGGAAAACTGCTGTTGAGAATCAGACGGGGAAAAGAATCAAGTGTTTAAGAACGGATAACGGCTTGTAATTCTGCAACAACCAAATGGATGAGTTGTGCAAAGAGTCTGGGATCAAGAGACATAGAACCTGTACATACACTCCTCAACAAAACGGAGTTTCTGAGCGCATGAACAGGTCTATCATGGATAAAGTCAGATGTATGCTTTCTGAAACTGGTCTAGAACAAAAGTTTTGGGCCGAAGCCGCATCTACAGCAGTTTATATCATTAACAGATCACCAAATGCTTCAATTGAGTACAAGCTACCGGAAGAAGTTTGGTCAGGGACAAAACCAGATCTGTCCAACTTGAGAAGATTTGGGTGCACTGCTTATGTTCACAAGATTCAAGCAAAGACAGAGCCTAGAGCTGTAAAAGGTGTCTTTGTGGGATATCCACAAGGTGTTAAAGGGTACAGAGTGTGGATTCCGGAAGATTTGAAGTGTTTAATCAGTCGGGATGTAGTGTTTCATGAAGAAGAAGTCTACAAGGATATTCTGGAACCTAAGGAGCAGAAGAAAAGGGAGACTAAGAAAGTCACTTTTAGCTCAGAACTGATTCAAGGTCCTTCAAATCAAAGTGTTCAAGCAGAAAGTTCTGTTCAAGGTGGAGCTGTCCCAGAATCAGAAAGTTTAGATTCTTCAGAATCGGAAAGTGATGAGAACAATGAAAGTGCAGAAGATCAAGGCAACTTGGATAATTATCTCCTAGCTAGGGACAGAGATAGGAGACATATTAAACCACCTTCAAGGTTTATGGATACAGATTTTATTGCATATGCGTTATCTGGGGCAGAAGTTGTTGATCTTGATGAACCTACATCATATTCAGAGGCTAAGAAAAGCAAGGAATGGAAGTTGTGGGATGCTGCATGTGGTGAAGAAATGGTTTCTCACCAGGTTAATCAGACTTGGAATCTGGTTGAAAAGCCAAAGGATAAGAAAGTTATTGGCTGCAAATGGGTGTTCAAAAGGAAGGCTGGTATTCCCGGAGTTGAAGAACCTAGATTTAAAGCCAGATTAGTTGCTCAAGGATTTTCACAGGTGGAAGGCATAGACTACACTGAAGTCTTTGCTCCTGTGGTCAAACATGTGTCTATTAGATTACTACTATCTGCTGTAGCTAATCAAGACTTGGAGTTAGAGCAACTAGATGTTAAAACAGCCTTCTTACATGGTTATTTGGAAGAGGAAATCTACATGCGTCAACCAGAAGGATTTGAGGTTAAAGGAAAGGAAGATAGGGTGTGTCGTCTGGTTAAATCACTCTATGGCCTAAAGCAAAGTCCTAGACAGTGGAACAAGAGATTTGATGAGTTTATGAAAAATTAGAAGTTTCATAGAAGTGAGTATGATCCATGTGTCTATTTTAGAGGATCGGATGCTAAGAATCAAGTTTACTTGCTGCTATATGTGGATGACATGTTGGTTGCTTCAAAGGATATGAAAGAGATTCAGAAGGTGAAGAACAGTTTGATGGAAGAATTTGAGATGAAAGACTTAGGCCCTGCTAACAGAATCCTAGGAATGGAGATCATCAGAGATAGAGAGAAGGGTACTCTTAAGCTATCACAAGGAAGATATCTAAGTCAAGTGTTGAAAACATTTGATATGTTTGAGTCAAAGCCTGTGGTTACTCCCATAGGGTCTCAATTCAAACTGAAAATTCTGAATCAACAGGAAGCAATCACAGAGGCTAAACTCATGGAAGAAGTACTATATGCAAGTGCAGTTGGTAGTTTAATGTATGCCATGGTAGGATCCAGGCCTGATTTGGCTTATGCAGTGGGTTTAGTGAGCAGATTTATGGGAAATCCAGGAAGAAATCATTGGCAAGCAGTGAAATGGATCATGAGGTACCTTAAGGGTACATTGGATCTTAATCTGACATTTACCAAAAATTCAGACTTCAAGGTTCAAGAGTTTTGTGATGCAGATTTTGCTGCAGATTTGGATAAGAGAAGATCTATAACTGGCTATATATTTCAGGTTGGAGGAAATACAGTGAGTTGGAGATCGGGTTTACAACAAGTTGTCTCACTTTCAACTACAGAATCAGAGTACATTGCACTCACAGAAGCTACTAAAGAAGCTATTTGGTTGAAAGGAATTTGTTCTGAGTTGGGTTTTGCTCAATCAGAGGTTAAAGTGTTTTGTGATTCACAAAGTGCTATATGTTTGGCCAAAAATGGGGTTTTCCATGAGAGGACCAAACACATAGCTGTGAAGTACAATTTTATTAGAGACCATGTTGAAAAGAAGGAAATTTTGGTTGAGAAGATTCACACATCAATCAATCCAGCAGACCTACTTACTAAATCGTTACCTGGAACTCGGTTTGAAGAAGGTTTGGTGCAGCTCAGAGTCGTCTGAAGCTGTGGAAGGATGCTCAGGATCAGTGGGTACCTCAGACAAGCAGAAGAAACATGTCAGTTTCTGGTGTATGCTGAAATGGGGAATTGATCAACTGAAAGTTGCAGGTTGAGTAGCTGGAAGTTACATGAGCATGGTGGCAGCGGTTTAGACATCAAGAAAGGTCTCGAGGGGTTTGTTGTTGAGCTGCAAAGGAATAAGAGACAAAGTTTTTCAACAGTGAATCAGAAAAGTACAAAGATAATGGACAGTTCTATTTGATGTATCACTTTCGGGTTCTAAAAATTGTTGAAGGTTTGGACAGTGTTACCGTGGTTTAGACATCAAGTCACGTTCACAGAAGATTGGTGTTGAGCTGTAATGTCTGTCATGACACAAAGAAAGGAAGACAAAGGTACATCAGAAGTTGTCTACTAAATGTGTTAATTTTCAGGTTTTAAGATCAATGATCAGAGGGTCTTTAGAAGGTTACCTGGGTTCTGTGAAGTGTTGCTGGTAAAATCAGAGGCTTGAAGTTGTTTGAAGTTGATGACATATGTTGAGAATCTCGCAAAACAGTAAAGAGAACATTGAGTTTCAGCCTTTGTTCTAAGTTATTGGATTGTGTTGATGGATGAAACTAAACTGAAGCTGAAACTAGGTTTAGAGAGGATTATCTATGACATATCAACTGAAATTATAAGTCTAAAAAATCAGTCTGAGAAACTACAGGCATGAAACGATGAAAGCGTTGATCTCTGTCCTATACTATGGGAAGAAATCAGGTTCTAAGATCAAGACTACAGGTTTTAGAGAACTACCTGAAGATATCGATGCAGGTGGAGTCGCTTTCGGGTTTCCATGGAAACTGAAAAGTCAGAAACAAAGTTAGGGTTTCTGAAATAAAAGGAGTAGAAGAGAAGACTGAGATTTATCGTGAAGGAGAGAAGCATTCTCTGCCTTACCGGAGCTCGCCGTGAGCTGAGGAGCCGCCGGAGATGGCGGCGAATCCAAATCTGATTTTTTGCAAAAATCAGAAGTTGCAGGTGAAGCGTAATCGGGAAGAGGAAAGGATTAATCTTCAATCCGTGGTGAGCGAAGCGTGTAGAGTTTCGGATTCGAGTCTCCTCTGAGGCTGAAATGAAACAGAAACAAGATGAGAGGTTTCTGATTCCAGAGACAGGGAGACATCGAAGGAGAAGAAGAAATGGCTAGAGCTTAGAAACTTATCTGAGCTTAAAAGATCGGAGTCGCAAAGACACCGGAGATGACGACATCGGCGATGCAACACGCGGTGGCTGAGACGTCGAGATCCACATAAAAGAAATCAGAGAGGTTCGAGATCGAGAGAGGAAGAGTTTTTTTTTGTCGATGAAACCAAAGGATATTGTCTTCGTCAAAGGTGGAGATTTGTGTGGTGTTGACCATACAAATTCTTTGGGCCAAACACATGGGCTTTACAAGAAATTTAAATGAAGACAAGAAGAGAAGAGAAGAAGAGTGGGCCTTCGTATCTTGAAGCCCACAAACATGATGTTATGCAACCTAACGTGAAGAAGTCATATATATATCATGTAGGTTTTTTCTTCTTAGGGTTCAAGCCGATTATTCTCTTCTTGATACTCTTGTAAACGGCATAAGAAGCATACCTCTGTAAACCTTGATTTCTAGTGGAGTTTGAGGGCAAGAGATCCCTCACGAGACGTACCCGTAGTCATTCGGGGAACTCGTTAAACGTCTTGGTGTCATTTACTTTCCTGTCAAGCAAGTTATCATAAGCTACTGGTTGAGTAAAGACTAGAACAAGGTCTTGTTTAGGAGCTGCGTACCTGACACTCTTTGATTTATGTATGATCTTTCGGTGTGGAATCCGGATTTGATATAAACTTTCTTTGTTTTCTGATTTCGGTTTGTGAGTATCATTTGAGAACGAACGAAATCAGTTTTCTTTCCCTATTTAATACATAATAGGGTCTGATTGTTAGGATAGATATTTAACCATCAAAACTCACAGTTATGTTTCTTGGTTACTCTAGAATTCGATTAAAGACGATGTTTTTGGTGTTGTTGGTCCAATTTTCTTTTCCTTTGTTTAGGATTATAGATGGAGAAGAATTTTTTTGTAGAAAATTGAAATTTAAGAATTTATAGAGCAAAAACACTTGTGTATATATGATCATGGACAAGGTACCATGGACATATTTTGTTGGACAAGATCTCATGGATAAGTAATTATGGGATACATGATCGTGGACAAGATACTGTGGACATATTCTTTCTTTTCGAAACTTATGTTATGGATGAGAGATTTGTTTGATGATCTCTATTTTCAGCTAATGCCAATTTTATTGGACATGCAGGTTGGATTCTGTTATCGAGAAAGAGAAGAAAATGGAGAGAAAAATATTGTGGCGAACCATGATGTGGTATAGAAAGAAAACGTGGGACTTTGCATGTGTTAATGGGCATATTTTAGAAAATGTCACAGTTAGTGTTGAACTGTTGTAGTGAGTGATTAACATATCTTGATTAGTTTTTGACTTTTTTAATTCTAGTAATACATGTTATTAACAAAGTCAATATTTTGTGTTTGTGCTCTCTGCAACTACAAAATAAAGCCAATTTATTTTTATTTACAAAGTATATTATCCATATGGACAGAGTTTCATGGTTATTTACCATCCAATGCTATTAAATCTTATTGTTGTTCTGGAAACAATATAGATGATGAGTAACAATAATTAGTTTGTCCATGCCAATTTATCCTCGATAACTTGTGCATTTAATGGTTATGAGTATAAAGCTCTTCTTTAAGAAGAATGTATTTTGTGGACGGGTTTAAGGTTTGTTCGAATTTTTTTATCCAAGATGAAAAATCCACGATAATATCTCATGGTTATGTATCACCGGAAGCTATGCATACAACGGCATGATATTGCACTATACCACTATCCATCTTTCACAACCCCAATCTAAAACACCTAAGATAGTTTCATAATCCATACGTTCACCTGGTCTTTATATTGTCCATATGGATAATGTAGTTTCTAAACAGCGGCGTACAACTAAACTGTCATGGAAATTGTCCATCTGGTTAACCATAAAACATAGACCATATATATCGTCCTAATGGATAACATACTTTCTAAACAAACTTCCTCCCAATGTTGCTTTCACAATAGCCATGGACGAGGGTGGGTGGACAGGTTTAGGTGGAAAAATATGTTGTCTACAGAAAGTTTTCTATGCCCTAAATTCTAAATTCCAAACCCCAAAACAATGGACAACGTCCATACAAGCTTGTCGACGCTTATATTTTCCACGCTAACAACGTCCTCATGGACATGCTCATGAATAATATGTCCAATTTGTATCAAGTTAGAATTCAAAATGCATGTCCACGAGGATTGGAAACATCCGACGACAGACCACGAGCAATACAGAACTATGACTACAAGATAAAGGCAATGAATATAAGACAATGCTTGTTCTGGTTTTCTCTACTCCAAAAGATCCCAGAAAGCAAGCTCTCCCATACACATCTGATTCTATAGGTGGAGAGGGCAGTGACGATGATTGATCAGGAGCACGATTTATCATCCTTCTACTTCTATCATTATCACTGTGGACTTCACCAATGCATCAGAAGTAGCGATTGAACCTTGACCAACTGAATTTAGTATAAGTCTCTGTCGGATTTCCAAGGCAAGACACGATAGAGATCGATGTAGCCCCGAACCACACATCGCCATCTCTCTCTCTTTTGGATCCCCGGATTTTTGAGAAAGCAATTGGTGGGAAAACCTTACGGAGGTGACTGCTAGATCGATGGAGATAGAAGCTAGATCGATTGAGACAACAGTTAGAGCGACGGAGACAACGAGATCAAAGAAATAAAGCGGCGGATGAAGATGTTAAGTCTTAAGCGGAAGAAAAAGAAGATAAAAGAAGAAAAGTATAACACAACAATTTTAGCCGAAGAGATTTGGCCTAAGAAAAATGGAGGTGGAGAGGGCAGTGATGATAATGAAGAAAAGCCATCGTTCCGTCACCGTCAAAGAAAATAGAAGAAATTTGGCTGAAGATAATAAGGAGGGCAATATCGGTTTATCAAGTTATGCATAGTTGTAAAACAGTAAAAGTGTCCCAAATTTACAAAGTGTCTATTTTATTAATAAAGTTTCAAAAAGTGTATATATTGTTGATAAAACCCTTAAAAAAACGATTTGGGAAATAGTAAATAAATTCAAGGGTCACGGTTAGGTATACGTACCTAGTCGGATATTTAGTTTCTTTACTTAAATAATGGCATTGACAATGATAAAATATATATTTTATTTCTTTACTTACAATTGTGTGATTCTACATGCCGAAGAGTTGCATGAGTTCACACTTGCCTTTCTTTTTAAAAACTTACGCCAAGAAAATAGTATAATAATAGGGAAATTTGCTAAATTAGGACAAATTAACACAATTATTGTTCTAATAAATTTTTCTTAACATAATTTTGTCTCAATAGGATTTCATTAAAAGAAAATCCGGTTTTGCTCTTAAATATTGTTAAAAAATATTTTTTGTTAAATATAAAAATTATTTTAAAGTAATTTTTAAAAAGAAATAGAAAAAATGGTAAAATAAAAACTAAAACTAAAATAAGGGTTTCGTGTCTTTCTTTTTCTTCTCTCCTTTTTTCTCTGCATCTGCCGCCGACGAGACCATACTCTCCGGCGTCTCTTCGTCGACGGCATTTGAAATCTCGGCGTCGTTTTCTTCATCCTTCCTCCTCCTCGTTTTCTCCGCCGAAATTCTCCTCTGCCGAAATCCTCCTCCTCATTTTCTCTGCATCTGCCGCCGACGATACCATATTCTTCGGCGTCTCTTCCTCGACGGCGTTTGAAATCTCGGCGTCGTCTTCTTCCTCCTCCGAATTTCCTCTTCATCCTTCCTCCTCCTCCGACTTTCCTCTTCATCCTTCCTCCTCCTCGTTTTCTCCGCCGAAATTCTCCTCTGCCGAAATCCTCCTCCTCATTTTCTCTGCATCTGCCGCCGACGATACCATATTCTTCGGCGTCTCTTCCTCGACGGCGTTTGAAATCTCGGTGTCATCTTCTTCCTCCTCCGAATTTCCTCTTCATCCTTCCTCCTCCTCCGACTTTCCTCTTCATCCTTCCTCCTCCTCGTTTTCTCCGCCGAAATTCTCCTCCGCTGAAATCCTCCTCCGCCACTCTTACGCCACCAAGTCCAACCAACACCGAATCGTCAAAACTCCTCGTAAGTAGCTACGCTCTAATATGTGTAGTAGTGTTTCGTCAAAGATTTTTCAAAACTTGAGATCTAAGAGTTTGCTGATTTTGGGTTTCTTAAAGGTGGGAAATTGACTTACCAATCTACCAAGAAGAGAGCTAGAGGACCCAAGAGCAAGAGAATCGAAGGGGTAAAAAAATTTTCCTTAAAATATGAATTAGATAACACAAAACCGTTTAAATCAATGAATCTGACAATGCTCGTTAAACAATGTTGTTTATTTCTCTTGGACAATACATATAACTTTCGTTTAATTATCTTGGTTTATGATTATTTTTTTCCGTGTGGATTGTATAAGTGTAGAGGTTATTTGGTTGCTAATAGAGATTAATTTTGAGTTAAAGATTGTCTAATTTAGAGTGTTATAATTAAAGGTTTTCTTTATCATAATGTGTTGCTCATATTCTATTGTTTTCATTCTTTGTAGGTATGGATGTAGAGTTGCCAAAACGCCTTTTTAGCGAAGGACATGAACCGGAAGTTGTAAAGATCAACAACAACTGCAAAATGTCACTTTTCAAGACATTGAAGAAGCTGCTGCCAGATGAATACGCTGAAGTGAAGAGAGATGCGGTCTTTGCTCAGATTCTGGCAATTTATGAAAATTGTCTTGGATACTCGGGGAAATTGATACACAGCTTCATGTGTAAGCAGCTTGATACCGCCAAACTGCATGAGCTATGGTTTGTGTTTGCTAGGAAACCTCTTCGCTTCTCTTTGCAAGAATTCTACGCAGTGACTAGGCTCAAGTACGAGAAAGATGACAGCTGCGACTTTGAGGAGTGGGTAGATGATATGGGTTTCTGGAGTAAGTTGCTAAAGACACGCGGTAATATTTGCATAAAGATGATAAAGGAGGTGCACATAAAAGGTGTTAACAAGTGGAAGCGTGTGGACAGGTTGCGGTTGGTGTACTTGTGTGTTATTGCCGGTTTGTGTTAGATTTGTAAAACTTAGTCGTTTTTGTGTAGGAATGAGTAACATATCATCGGGTTCAAGCAGAAGCAACAATGTTAGGGGTATTCCAAGAAGATGTAGTTGCGGACAGCCCAATGCAATTCTTAAATCAACAACAGAGAAGAATCCGGGTCGCAAGTTTTACCGCTGCACAGCCGCAAATAATGAGAGATCTTTTGGCCATGTTTTCAAATGGGCTAAGGAATCTCAGTTGGAAAAGTATGATGTTATATCGGAAAAACAGGAAACAATTGCTGAAGACATCTTAAAAATAGTAGATTATGAGAAGCATATGATGGATACGCTAGAGAAGCTTGTGGAGAAGACAAAGAAACTAGAATGCGAAGTAAAGTCATTGAAGGGTACAATTAAGAAATCTGTCGTATGTGTTGCGATGGCGGGATGTTTTTGTCTCTACTATGGTCTCTTCTAGGAAATAAATGAGAGAAATTTGTGTCATATGACATATTTTGCAACTATGTTCTTGTTTTTATCATATGCGTTTCTCTATCACTAGACAAAGGAACTATGTTTGATTTTTCTACGTGATACAAAGATTATTTGGTTTTTTTGTTTTTGCATTTTTCGGACACAACAATCGAATGTGAAACTGTAACATGTAGATGGAAAAATATCAGGTCTATCAAATTAAAGCAATAGGAAAAAACCAAAAGAAAATGCTTCCATGTCTATATTGCTATATTGCTCTATCACATGTCGTTCTGTTGTGACCTTCAACACCACAACGACTGCACTTGTGCCTCTTAGACCCTTGTGACGATCATATCTTGTCTTCAACTGTTTCGTGTCTTCGTTTTCTTCGCCTACCAGCTGCTCTTCGTGTTTCAGGTGGTAGAACTTGGGCATGTTCAACATCTGGTGGGACACGCCATGCATCCTCCGGAACATATACTGGATTAATGCATTCCTCATAAGCTGTTCTCCATGAGGCAGTGGTATACTTGTCATCGATGAGTGAGTGTGCTTCCCTGCCTACAAAAAAACCTGCTTTAATGGCATACTTTCCACATGAACACGTTCTTCTGTCCAAATCAACGAGGCAGTCGAACGCGTCACCTGTAACATGAAATCTGTTGTCGTTAATCGGATAAACAATTAATGTTTTACCCTTCTCAATCCTTCTTTTAATCGTTTTCTCAACATCAATGGTTAGAGGGTGCTTATGCTTTGAGCTCATTGTTCTACGCTTATAAAACCATCGGGTTAACATTTCTCTGATGCTGTCCAACAAAGGAAGTATTGGATACTCTCTAGGTGATCGCAATGCAGAGTTTATCGATTCAACAGGGTTTGTGGTCCTAATGTCGTACCTGGATCCCGGAAATTGACAACGAGCCCATTTTCTCACATCAGCCTCTATTAGATATTTTCCAATGCCTGGACTAATATTGCAAATATCAGTGAACCTCTTCTCAAAATCAGCAATCCTATATGCTTTTGAAGCCTTTGCAACCAAGCCAGCCACACCCTTTCCATGAAAATATGTCACCACATTATTCAACAAATGGTGAATGCAAATTCCATGTCTTGCTTGTGGGTAAACTTTATCATGTGAGGAATGTCTATCTGACACAAAAGCCAAACCATGCTCGTCCGCAATAACAACCTTTAGTTGCCTCAAAAACCACTCCCATGAATGGTCATTCTCTGAATCAACAACCCCGAATGCAATCTGATATAAATTAGAGTTACCATCTAAAGCTGTAGCAACAAGTAGAACTCCTTTGAATACTTTTCAAAAACGTACCATCAACAACAACGACTCTCTGAATGGCTTTGTAGAACACTCTTACAGATTGACCAAAAGAAATAAATAGATACCTGAATCTACCATCACAATCGGTTTCATAATGAGAATGCATACCCAGGTTCGCTGCTTTTAGCATGTGCAAGTATTTTGATATTTTACCATAACTTTTTTCCGGTATACCTCTAACCGCGTTAACTGCATACTCACGTGCATCCCATGCTAAAGAATAAGCCAACTCCACTCCATGCTCCGTACGCATAATCTGGATCACATCAGTCGGTTTAGGCCCTTCTTTGACACCCTCATATTTATGCATAATCAACCTGCCGATTGTTTTTGCTGAGGCTGTCTTACCGAGTTTGTTTTTGCTTGAAGGAGCACATGTATGTTGAGCCACATACTTGTTGATAATGAAATATTTAGACCCCGCCAAACACTCTGCACGAAGACTCCAATTGCATACATTATTTGCACAGCGTATACTCCACCATCTTGTATCAGATTTAACAACCTTATAGTCGAAGTTATTCTTTATTGCACAGATTTCCATAGTTGACTTCAAAAGGTTTTTGCTTCTGAAATGTTGAGACTTCTTTACAGCATTCTCCAAAGAAAACTGAACCATCTTTTCACTCCATTGTTCTACGTTTTCAGACATTACGCCATCATCACCATCCTCACTATTGTCACCATCATCAACATGAACCTAAACGTCATGGATATTGCGTTTCAAGTGATCATTCTGCTTAGCCGGAGTCACTAATATTTCTTGTGATTTTTCGGGCATAAAACCATCTTCTGATTTTTCGGACTCCTTATTCAAATCAATGTTGACTCTATTCTTTCGATTTTCAACTGTAGTTGTAAATGTCACACACAACTGTATCGACGCATTCTTCCTTACATACCCAACAAAATTTGTGACTTGGCGATCATTGGAGATAATCACTGTTGGGGTCAGTTTTCACCTCGTCGAGATCAACTGCTGATAAGACTAAGTATGGAGAAAATGCTAGCCAAGCAAGCACAAACTCTTGGCTCGGCGACAGAAGCAAGCAATGACGAGCCAATGTTTGGCTAGGCGATGAGCCAAACTTGGCTAGGCAGGAAGAAATGGAGACGAGCCAAACTTGGCTAGGCAGGAAGAATTGGTGACGAGCCAAACTTGGCTCGGCATCATGGAGAAACGGTGACGAGGAAAACTTGGCTCGGCAGCATGAAGCAGAAGGAGACGAGGCAAACTTGGCTCGGCAGCATGAAGCAGAAGGAGACGAGCCAAACTTGGCTCGGCAGCATGAAGCAGAAGGAGACGAGCCAAACTTGGCTCGGCAGCATGAAGCAGAAGGAGACGAGCCAAACTTGGCTCGGCAGCATGAAGCAGAAGGAGACAAGCCAAACTTGGCTCGGCAGGCGTGAAGAAGTGAGTGACGAGTCAACACCCCTGTTGGCTAGGCAGCAGGAAGAAGTGTGCGACGAGCCAACATCTTGGCTAGGCAGCAGGGTGAAATGGTGACGAGCCAACATCTTGGCTAGGCAGCAGGGTGAAATGGTGACGAGCCGACATCTTGGCTAGGCAGCAGGGTGAAATGGTGATGAGCCAACATCTTGGCTAGGCAGCAGGAAGAAGAAGTGACGAGCCAACATCTTGGCTAGGCAGGGGAATGAGTAGGAGACAAGCCAAATACTTGGTGACGAGCCAACATGTTGGCAAACCAGCAGAACGGTGACGAGCCAACATGTTGGCGAACCAAAACCCTCAGCTCGGCATCAAGGAGAAATGGGCGACGAGCCAGCCCATCGATGATCCAACAAAGCAACAAGCCCAACGTCTTAGAGAGAATGAGGCAATGAGCCGCAAGACATTGGTGGGCCGAGGCGATGAGGCAAAGAAAGAAGCCCATGAAAACCACAGAGGAAATTCCGAAGAATAAGGAAGTTTTCCTTTCTCGTTTAGGAAGAAACCTAGCCGACCTATTTGTGTATAAATAGACAATGTACCTCTTTGAAAAGGGGATCGGAAAATTGACCTAGCTAAACGCTTATTACTTCACAAACAGCTTTCGAAACAGCTTGAATAAAATCTCCATCTTTGGATCTCAGTTTCTTGGTTTCTTTACATAGAAGTTTGTCGAACCCCTAAATCTCTTTACAAGTTTTGGTTGTGCGAGTTTCGACTCCCACAATTTGGCGCCGTCTGAGGGGAGCTACTCAAATTTTCTGACACCTTAGAACCACTTAATACGAGATCTGAAGCGGTGACTACCGACGGAGACCGAAGCGGTGACGATGCGAGCAACACCGGTGTCGATCCTCCTAGGACAGGAACCAATCTGCCTCCAGCGAACACGGAAGGCACCACAGAAACTCTAACAGAATTGAAGAACATGATGACCGCGTTGCTGAAGAAGGCCGAGGAGCAAGACAAGCTGAACAGCTCGCTAACAGAGAGAATTGAGTCGCTGGTAACCGATAGCCGAGCCAGAAACACACGATCTGGAGGAGTTAGCTCAACTATGAACCCACCTGTTAGCGGAATAACCAGGCGGCTTGGCCTAAACCCGACGGCCCTGGATTTTTCAACACCACGCGACGCACCAAGGACTTTGGGAGGACTACCACCGCCACATCCAACAAACGAGCAGGCGCCCGCGGTGACAAGATCAAATATCACCGAGCTACCCCGGCTGACCCGAGGCGCAAAGGAACCAGTGATGGATATGACCTACGCACCGACGTTGGATCGGCTACAGCAATCGTTCTTGATGAAGAAGGAGACCACAACGCAGAAAATCTTGCTGACGAGGGATTCGCACCAGCAATAACAGAACCCCGAACCAGCGAAGGCGATATTAACCTAAACCGAGCCAGGAATTCAGCAGAGGAAGAGGAAAATCTCCTCTGGGTCCAACGAGCGCAGTTTGTTGATGAACCAAGAACGACGAGCCGAGCCCAGAGAGAAGAGTTGGACGAAATCCGAGCCTCATTGATTCGAGCCACTGCTGAGATGAAAGCCGTCCGATCCTAGGTGCACAAGGCAACCAGTAAAGTCCCAGAGATTGACCGCGTATTGGAAGAAGCGCACAATACACCGTTTACAGCCCGAATTACCAAGGCAAGGGTCTCCGACCCAGGAAAGATCAAAGTCCCAATTTACGAAGGGACAACCGACCCAAAGAAACACATAACGGCGTTTATCATAGCAATGGGCCGAGCCAATTTCAGAGAAAAGGATAGAGATGCCGGTTTTTGCCTCATATTTGTGGAGCATCTGAAGGGTGCAGCCCTCCAATGGTTTTCAAGATTACAGCGGAACTCCATTGATGATTTCCAGCAGCTGTCTGCCGCCTTCTTGAATCACTACTCTATGTTTATGGATCGAGGAGCCTCAGATGCCGACCTATGGACATTGACTCAAGGGCCTACGGAGACATTACGAAGCTTCATAGGAAGATTCAAATCAGTGATGTCAAAAGTTGAAGACGTAAGCGACAAGGCCGCTGTGCTCGCTTTAAAAAGGGCTCTGTGGTACGAATCCGAATTCCGAAAAGAGATTGCTCTGAACACACCACTATCAATCCAGGACGCACTGCATCGAGCCTCGGATTTCATAGTCAATGAAGAAGAGATGAAGGTTTTGTCTCAGAAATATGGAGTCGCCAAAGCGACGAACCGTTCCTTCCAAATCCCGAGCCAACCGCCTCATAAGAAGAGTATTCAAGGAAACGGGTATGTACACCATGAGAAACCCAACTTTGGAGGAGCCCACAACTACCAGGTGGGAACGAGCCGAGGCAAAACACCCTGGAACACCTGGACACGGAGTCAAAGTTCGTACGACGAAAAAGCTTACTGCGAATTTCATCACATGCACGGTCATTCAACTGCCAATTGCCGAACCTTGGGAATGAAGCTTGCGGCAAAGCTGGTAGCCGGAGAACTTGGCAGCGCAGTCAGCTTAAAGGACTTCGAGCATGAAGGCGAAAAAGATCAGCCGAACCAGATAAGTCAAAATGATGATATACCCAAGCGAGGAAGACGAGATGACGAGGCGACGCAGTCAGGTTCTCGAAGGAGAATAAATATGATAATGGGTGGATCACAATACTGTTCGGACACGGTGTCTTCAATCAAAGCTTTCCAGCGGCGAGCCGATGCGAGTGTAAACTGGTCAGCACCCTCCAAACTTCCCAACGATGTTATCTCGTTCGAAGAAAGGGAAACCACCAGCATCGACCGACCACATAACGACCCCCTCGTGATAGAATTGATCGTTGACGATTGCGATGTCGCCCGAGTTCTGATAGACACAGGAAGCTCCGTAGATGTGATCTTCCGGGAGACTCTCAGAAGGATGAACATAGACCTGGACAAAATCACAGCCACGCCGAAGCCTTTAACTGGATTCTCGGGAGAGACGACCATGACCCTTGGAACAATAAAACTCCCTGTCCGAGCTGAACAGGTAACCAAGATAGTGGAGTTTTCAGTTGCAGATCATCCTACGATCTACAATGTGATCATGGGCACACCCTGGATAAACTCGATGCGAGCTGTACCATCGACCTATCACCTCTGCATCAAATTTCCGACCCCTGGGGGAATCAAAACAATATGGGGAAACCAAAAGGAATCCCGCATTTGTTTCCTAGCCGAACACAAACTTAGGAACCCCGTCACAGAAACCACCACCATGAGAAAGAAGATGAAGACTGACAGGGAACCCGAGAAGGAGTTGGCAAAACTCTTGTAGCAATTACAGATCACGGAGGATCGCGAGAGGGAAGGCAAACCAACTTGCGACCCCATCGTCTCGGTGAACATAGATGGCGATCACCCAGAACGCTGTGTCGAAATAGGGGCCGAGCTGAAAGATCCAATAAGGAGAGAGCTGATTTCTTTCCTTAAAAAGAACCTACACACCTTCGCATGGGAAGCTGAAGATATGCCCGGCATCAGCATCAACGTAACGTGCCACGAGCTGCACGTGGACCCAACCTTTAAACCCGTCTAACAGAAAAGGCGAAAACTTGGTCCGGACAGAGCACAAGCAGTGAATGACGAGGTGGAACGATTACTACGTGTGGGATCAATAGTCGAAGCAAAGTATCCGGACTGGCTCGCTAACCCTGTGGTGGTTAAGAAGAAAAATGGGAAATGGCGTGTATGCGTGGACTTCACCGACTTGAACAAAGCCTGCCCCAAAGACAGTTTTCCACTGCCGCATATTGATCGATTGGTGGAAGCGACAGCAGGCAACAAACTCCTTTCATTTATGGACGCCTTCTCCGGATACAACCAAATCCTAATGAACCCAGACGATCAAGAGAAGACGGCGTTCATCACAGACCGCGGATATACTGCTACAAAGTCATGCCGTTCGGTCTAAAAAATGCTGGAGCCACCTACCAGCGGTTAGTAAACCGAATGTTCGCTGACCAACTGGGGAAGACAATGGAAGTTTACATAGACGACATGCTGGTGAAGTCTTTAGAGGAGGAGGATCACGTAGCTCACCTAGAAGAATGTTTCAAGCAACTGAATCTGCATAACATGAAGCTGAACCCAACCAAGTGCAGATTCGCGGTCACGTCTGGAGAATTCCTTGGATATCTGGTCACCCACCGTGGAATTGAAGCCAATCCGAAGCAGATTGATGCGCTCATACAGATGGTGTCGCCGAAGACAAAACGCGAAGTCCAGAGGCTAACTGGACGGGTCGCCGCGCTGAATCGTTTCATCTCTCGGTCAACTGATAAATGTTTGCCTTTCTACGATACGCTACGTGGGAACAAGAAGTTTGAATGGACAGAAAATGCGAACAGGCGTTTCAGCAGTTGAAAGAGTACCTAGCCGGCCCTCCAGTACTTACGAAACCGGTGGAAGGCGAGCCACTGTTTCTATACACTGCCGTTTCGGCCACGGCGGTAAGTGGTGTACTCATCAGGGAAGAGCGCAGCGAGCAGAAGCCAATTTTCTATGTTAGTCAAACTCTCACCGACGCTGAAACACGGTATCCACAGATGGAGAAGCTGGCATTGTCTGTGGTAATGTCCGCCCGAAAACTGAGACCATACTTCCAGTCACATTCGATTGTGGTTTTGACTACCTTCCCACTGCGATCCGTCTTGCATAGTCCTAGCCAGTCTGGGAGATTGGCAAAGTGGGCAATCGAGCTGAGCGAATATGACATCGAATACCGAAGCAGAACCTGCGCAAAATCTCAAGTCCTAGCCGACTTTTTGATAGAACTCCCAGAAGAAGTGATGGAAGAGCCGGCTCCGGGCACAATATGGAGGCTTCACGCGGATGGATCATCATCAAAACAAGGATCCGGAGTGGGAATACGGTTAACCTCTCCAACAGGCGAAATCCTCGAGCAGTCATTCCGCCTGGGTTTTCGTGCATCCAATAACGAAGCAGAATATGAAGCTTTGATAGCTGGAATGAGACTTGCTCTTGGACTCAAGGTTTCGCACATCCAAGCCTACTGCGATTCACAGCTGGTGGTCAACCAAGTTAGCGGCGAATACACAGCTAGAGACGACCGAATGGAAGCCTATCTAAAAATTGTCAAAGGACTGGCCGCGCAGTTCGAAGAGTTCACATTAACACGGATACCACGCGGGGAGAACACTTCGGCAGACGCGCTAGCAGCACTCGCATCCACCTCCGATCCAGACCTGAAAAGAATAATCCCAGTGGAATTCATCAAAAACCCAAGTATCAGCCTCTCTGACACCGTGAACGTGGTCACTCGCTCCCAAACAGCCGTTCAAGCCGAAGGAATATCCGGGCCAAGCCTTGCGGAAAAGGGCAGCACCGACGCCGCCAATCCGAATGACCAGAACGTGACACCATCGGTGGAGGACAAGGCAATTGAGATAGGGGAAGAACCTGAAACGGAGCCTCCGCCCGAAGGTGAAGTAGTAGAGATGGAGGAAGACCCACCAAAAACAGAAACGGACTACGGCTGCGACAAAAAATGGATGGGAGCAATTCGCGTATACATCATGGACGGCGAGACACCATCAGATAAGTGGGCTGCTAGAAAACTCAGAGCTCAAGCTGCTCGTTATGTTCTCTTAGATGGAAACGTCTTCAAGTGGAGATTCTCAGGACCACTGATGGCTTGCGTCGAAGGCTCCGAAGCGAGAAACATCATGGAAGAGGTCCATAGTGGCTCGTGTGGCAATCACTCCGGCGGAAGAGCCTTGGCGATCAAGATCAAGCGTCATGGATACTATTGGCCAACGATGGTAAAGGACTGTGAAAAGTTCTCTGCCAGGTGCGAAAAATGCCAACGACATGCCCCAATGATTCATCAACCTGCGGAGCTGCTATCATCAATCTCAGCGCCCTACCCTTTCATGCGCTGGTCGATGGACATCATCGGGCCTCTGCATAGGTCCAAACAAAAGAGGTTCTTGCTGGTTTTGACAGATTACTTCTCAAAATGGGTAGAAGCAGATTCTTACGCCAACATAAAGGATGCCCAAGTCGAAAATTTCGTCTGGAAAAATATCTTATGCCGACATGGAGTTCCCTACGAAATTGTTACGGACAACGGCTCGCAATTTATCTCTACAAGGTTTGAAGCCTTCTGTGAAAAATGGAAGATACGACTCAGCAAGTCTACGCCACGCTACCCACAAGGGAATGGACAAGCAGAAGCCGTAAACAAGACCATCCTGGATGGATTGAAAAAACGCCTTGATGCAAAGAAGGGACGCTGGCAGATGAACTCGAAGGAGTATTATGGTCGCACCGAACCACTCCGCGACGTGCCACTGGAGAAACACCCTTTGCTCTTGTCCATGGTACCGAATGTGTCATCCCAGCCGAGGTCCAATTCCCTGGAGTCCGCCGCAGACTTCTTTCTGGGCAGGAAGGACTGAATCACCTCATGCTACTCGATGAGTTGGACTTGGTTAACGAACGAAGGGATCAGGCACTGGTTCGGATTCAAAATTATCAACAGGCAGCAGCTAGGTATTACAACACTAACGTCAGAAGTCGCAAGTTCAAAGAAGGTGATCTGGTTCTCCGCAAAGTTTTCAGAACACAGCCGAAACAAACGCTGGCAAACTAGGAGCAAACTGGGAAGGACCCTACAAGATCACCAAGGCAGTTCGACCAGGAGTATACGAGCTTTCAAACATGCTTGATGTTCCGATACCAAGATCTTGGAACGCAATGCACCTAAAGAGGTATTACCACTAAATCACTTCACATGAACTACGGGACGACTTGATCCCTGAAAAGGGTACGTAGGCAGCTCATCTTCGGATGGGTTCAGTTGTCCCCCTCCTCAAAAAAAGGGGGGGGGGGTGGGTACGTATACATGTATACTCCCACACCTCACATCACTCTTTAAGGGTAATAACTTCAAATTTTTTCTAAGTAAACTCGTGTCACTTAGTCTACACGAGTTACATCTTTACATCCTTCACGGATATTCATCACCTCGTCCGTTGCTGGCCACAACGGACGGACAACCACATCCTTTATGGATTTTAACCATTATCTCTATACGGGATTAAAGGTTCTTAACACCCTCTTACGGGTATGAAAGCGCGCTATACAAATTACGATTGGGTATATCCTAATCTAATATCCCAAAGGTATATCCTGGACGATATTCTTACAAGTTTATCTTTGAGAGGGACCCGTAAGCCGAAAACTCGCAAGTCTTAACACTCAAACTAAACTCTAAAACCCAGTAAACACCTCTTGGTACACTGGTCATAAACATCTCGGAAACATAATACTAGACCTAAAAAGTTAGTATGAGATTTTAAACATGCTCCACTATCGAAAGAACGGGAATGTAAGCCGGAACACCGCAAACCTTAAACTGACACCGCAAAAACTAAACCACATTCTTTACTAAACAAAGATGGTTCGCAATATCACATCAAAAAAGACGGATGAGAACTTAGATAGATACTTTCAGCAAGGGATAAAGAGAGTTCATGCCAACGAATGGCCAACGTTACAAGACTTAGCAATTGACATATAAAGGAGTTGGATAAAGCCATCCAGGCGTTTGTCTTAGACCAAAATATACCAAAAAAAAAAACAAAAGAGACTAAGGAGTTTTCAAGATTGAAGAAACAGAGAAGAAGATCACTCGAGAGGATCTGGCTCGGAAGGCTTCTCAGCAGCGAGAGCAGCAATCCCAGGCGTACCAGCGTTCGAGCCGAAAAAATCTGCAACACCAACGTTCGCCGCCGCGTTCTCCACTGGTTCGCTCCCTAAGAGAGTGCCCGTGGACTCTGAAGAAACGGGAGAAAGCGTCAGATCTTTCTTCAGTTCGGCTTCAATCTTCTCGAACTCATCAGCTGCCTCGGCCAGATCAGCTCTCCAGCCCGTTAGTTTCGCCACCTCAGAGTCAAGGGCAGGCGCATCCTCTCTCTTCAGAATTTCGAGCAACTGAAGGTTGCTGTCAACCTGGGCCAGATCGAGCTCCTTCTCTTTCGCCTCTTTCAGCTCGTCAATTTTCTTCTCAATCTTAGCAAGCCGCTCCTGGAATCTCTCAGACATCTCCCGCCTCGCTGCTTTCTGCGCTTTCTTCACATTTGTCTCGTGCAAAGCATTTACGGCAGTGAGTTGCCTCTTCAAGGATTCAATTTCAGCAGCCTTTTTCTGCTTGGAGCAGTCTATCCTCATAGCCAAGTCACCGGCTTTGTTCCACTCCTCCTTAAGGAACGCCTTGTCCTTCTCGAGAGCTTCGACCCGAGCTGCGGCAGTCGCCAGCTCGTCAGCATGTTTGCCTTCCAGCTCGGCAATTCTGCTTCGGAGGAAAGACACGTCCTTTTGAGCATCCTCGATTTGGCGCCTGTCCTTTCGCACGTCTTGCTCGAAGGCGGCGACGATCTTGTTTATGGAAGCAACGAACTGGCCATAAGAAGAAACAATCAGCGTTTAAGGTTTTGTTCTTTTTCTTAGTAAAACATTGAATCTGCAAATACCTTGGTGCCTCGGAGCGACATATCCATGTACAAATCGCCATGAGAAAGGACATCGACAGGCGGTAGTCTGTCTCCCGGGCAGCGGACCTGCGAGAAGAGAGTCGCTGAAGCCTCGGCATCATTACAAATCGGCGCGGGTCCTTCTTTTCCAAAAGACGCCGGTCTTGGCTCAGCAGGAGTTGGCTCGGTATGCCTTTGGCGCTTTCTCTTTTGTTTTTCCTTGGTTTTTTCTTTATCTGGCTCGGAGGCAACACGTTTCTTCCCGTCGCCTTTGTGTTGGAAGAAGGCCGAGCCAGAAGGCCTAGCAACAGGAATAAGAGCAGAAACTACTTCCCTCGTTTCGGCGTCAAGGGCTAACGGCTCGGAAGGCAGATTTGTCTCCATTTCATTCACAGTTTGGCCAGGCGCCTCGGTAGCTGGCTCGGCAGACTGTTCGATTAAGTTGGGTGCTTCGTCAGCTCGGCCAGTTTCCTCCTGCTTTTTCTCCTTCAAGGCCTGTTTGTCGCGGATCGTTAGTCTTTTTCCCATGCTTATCCTTGGAAGACTCTGCGGGGAAGATTCAGACTCCGAACTATCAGATACTTCTACACCGGCGAAAATGGCTCGGGCTTTCTCAACTCTTCTTAAGGAAAAGTGTCTTTCCCAATGGCACTTCCTAGCGGCAAGTGTGTTCCGAAGCGTAAGCGTGTCTTCCGGGAAGCGTGATAAAATCTGCCGAACTGCAAAAACACAGAAGAAAACAGTGGTCAGCTCGCTACAAAGCAAAATTTAGTAAATCTCCTGAAGGGTCTACGGCTCGCCCACCAATATCTCCCCACTCCGACTTGATGTAATGGATGCTTTCGGCTTCTACCGTAGCATCATTAATGGGAACAAAGAAGAAATAGTGTCCCCAGTCGCCATCCTTGCTTCGGAAGCCTTCGATTATTTTTCTTTGCTTCTTATTGGAGATGTAGTAAGCTCGGGAGTTCTTAATCTTTCGAAACTCGAGGAACTGCCGAAGATGGGAGATGCGAACAGTCACATCGCATTCGTAGCTCCGAACCAGAATCCCGACTAAGTGACGCATCCCACGAGGCGTAACTTGGCTCGGCGCTAACCCATGCTTGTATAGAAAGCGAACGATCAAGCTAGGGATCGGAAACCAGAGCAAACAACCGTAGAAGAAACTCTCATAAAGAGTGAAATACCCAGGCGGCGGAGATTCGGCTCGGTCGGTTGGAGCAGGGACAACCAGTTCGACATCTTCTGAAATATGAAATCGATGCCTCAGTGCCTCCAAGGATTCAGCGGTGCACAAAGTCGAACCAGGTGGGTCAGGTCGTCTCTTGGGCGTTTTCCTTTTGGGTGTTCGCCTCGTCGACATACTGGCTTGATGGCTCGCAAACAATCTTTCCAAGCGTATTTTTTCCGCCTCGTCAATAACGTACTCTGTCGGCTCGGCCTTGAATTCTGCAAGAGCTCTCTGAATCAAAGCTGCCTCGGCATCCGCCTCTGCATCAAATGCTTCGTCTATCAGAGATGGGACAACAACTTGCAGTTGACCCTGCGGAGAACTAGGATCGGCTGGCTCGGAAATCTCTGGAGATAAAACCATCTTGCGACCCAGCAGTGAAGCAGAAGTTGCCGAACCAATAGAATCTTCCAGCTCGGTGATATGAGACATCGATTTTTCTGGCTCGGAGTAAAGCTGATACTTAGAAAGAGTGAAGATATTTTGGCTCGGAAACACTCAATGGGAAGAATTTTGGCTCGGAAACGGAAGATCAAGGAGGATAACTCGATCCGGATGAAGATGGATCGGAAAATTCAAATACTCGCCGGACGCGTTTGAAGATGGATCGGAAAATGTAAGGAGACGCCGAGCCACGCTTGAAGATGGATCAGAAAAATCAATAGTGGCGGCGGCGGAACAGAAGAATCGATGAAAACCTAACCAACTACTTAAAACAAAAAGAGAGAAAAGAGGAGAGAGAAGAGAGCTACCTGATTTTTCGGAAATGAAGAGAAGTGAGTTATGAGGAGAGACAAAGGTTTGAATATAAAGAAGCATGAAATTACAGCGCGTGACGCCACGCAGCCTCGGGAACATGCGAAACGCTTACAGTTCCCAATAAAGTTGTAATCATGAACAGAGACACTTCAAGCCAACGATACTGCCGAGCCAAAAACAAATGACAGCTTGGTTCGGCAGCATATCAAAAGAAGACGGCTCGGTGAAATAACAATCTAAGCAATACAGCAAGATAACGAGCCAGAGCAGCTCTGTCAAACTAGTGATAATTTGGCTCGGCAACATGATAAAGGTGTTGGTTCGGCGCAATGAAAAACAAATGTCACATGCCAAAGTGGCTCGGCAATGCAATTGAAAACACCTCGGCAGTACATCAATGAGTTGGCTAGCCGGTAAGACACTCCAGTGTTGGCTCGGAAATAAAACACCTCGGTAAAACTCTCAGTTTGGCTCGGCATGTGTCAATGCCCGGGTGACAACTTCACCACAGATCTGGCTCGGTAGCCCAAAGATAGTTGATCTCGGTCTTGACTTCTCACCTCGTCACTATTATTAATAATACTACCGAGCTGGGGGGCTAACTGTTGGGGTCAGTTTTCACCTCGTCGAGATCAACTGCTGATAAGACTAAGTATGGAGAAAATGCTAGCCAAGCAAGCACAAACTCTTGGCTCGGCGACAGAAGCAAGCAATGACGAGCCAATGTTTGGCTAGGCGATGAGCCAAACTTGGCTAGGCAGGAAGAAATGGAGACGAGCCAAACTTGGCTAGGCAGGAAGAATTGGTGACGAGCCAAACTTGGCTCGGCATCATGGAGAAACGGTGACGAGGCAAACTTGGCTCGGCAGCATGAAGCAGAAGGAGACGAGGCAAACTTGGCTCGGCAGCATGAAACAGAAGGAGACGAGCCAAACTTGGCTCGGCAGCATGAAGCAGAAGGAGACAAGCCAAACTTGGCTCGGCAGCATGAAGCAGAAGGAGACGAGCCAAACTTGGCTCGGCAGCATGAAGCAGAAGGAGACGAGCCAAACTTGGCTCGGCAGGCGTGAAGAAGTGAGTGACGAGCCAACACCCCTGTTGGCTAGGCAGCAGGAAGAAGTGTGCGACGAGCCAACATCTTGGCTAGGCAGCAGGGTGAAATGGTGACGAGCCAACATCTTGGCTAGGCAGCAGGGTGAAATGGTGACGAGCCGACATCTTGGCTAGGCAGCAGGGTGAAATGGTGATGAGCCAACATCTTGGCTAGGCAGCAGGAAGAAGAAGTGACGAGCCAACATCTTGGCTAGGCAGGGGAATGAGTAGGAGACAAGCCAAATACTTGGTGACGAGCCAACATGTTGGCAAACCAGCAGAACGGTGACGAGCCAACATGTTGGCGAACCAAAACCCTCAGCTCGGCATCAAGGAGAAATGGGCGACGAGCCAGCCCATCGATGATCCAACAAAGCAACAAGCCCAACGTCTTAGAGAGAATGAGGCAATGAGCCGCAAGACATTGGTGGGCCGAGGCGATGAGGCAAAGAAAGAAGCCCATGAAAACCACAGAGGAAATTTCGAAGAATAAGGAAGTTTTCCTTTCTCGTTTAGGAAGAAACCTAGCCGACCTATTTGTGTATAAATAGACAATGTACCTCTTTGAAAAGGGGATCCGAAAATTGACCTAGAAAAACACTTATTACTTTACAAACAGCTTTCAAAACAGCTTGAATAAAATCTCCATCTTTGGATCTCAGTTTCTTGGTTTCTTTACATAGAAGTTTGTCGAATCCCTAAATCTCTTTACAAGTTTTTGATTGTGCGAGTTTCGACTCCCACAATAGTCTCCATATTGATATTGACAATTTTGTTCCCTCTTCATATTCTTCTATACTCGAGTGGTAGTTATTATTATACGATATTTCTACCAAGGGTAAGTACTATTCCCAGTACTTAATATATCCAGCTCACACGACCGAGCAATTTCTAACGCCCATTATGTTCTTCTCTTTTGTCCATCGGTCCGAAGATGGAAAGTTATACTCATGTGGAGATTGGTTTCCAAGGCTTATGGAGAGGTTCACAAAACTATGCTTTGAACCTTAATTCTTTCCTTATATATACTTGATTACGGCTTCAACCTTATTCGTAAAGTTGTCACCCTTGTCCTACTAACTTCAATTGGTTTTTATGGTGATAATTGTTTCACTATTCTTTTGCTGATGGCTTCCGTGTTGGTCACATGTCTTACTACCACAGTAACTCTTTATTCTCCACTAATCTGATCTTATCATATAAACTGATCTTCTACCGTCGACCCGTGGTCGTAGTCCGAACTGATCCGTTTAACCCAACTCCAAAATCCTCAAAAGAAAAGTAGTTCTTCTTGAACCAACTAATCTTTTCTTGATCGGAAATTTCCAAGGATCCAAACCCATCATAATATTGTTGTCTTATCTGTACCTAACTATCCTCTATCATTAAACAAACTGTCTGTACCGCTATGTCCATCAGGCTGTTCTGTCTTGACCCCAAATTTCTCTCTTGGCATCTTATAACAAGAATATCTTGGCCGTCCATTCCAAGTTTCATAGGGAAACATACCAAATCCTTCATGGTAGCTATTGTTGTATGAAATATTACAATGGCAAGTAGCCTTCCTAACTCCCTGGCCAATCTAACACACACCTTCGAAGTAATTCTCCCAAGTTCTTATAATTCACCTCCGTTAATCCATCTGTCCCGGGATGGAATAATTTACTTATATGAAGGCTGGTTCCTAATTCTTCTTGCAAGGCCCGCCGAAATAAATCTTTGAACCTTAGTTCGCGGTCATATACTCCATGCAATTTCTCCATGTGCTTTAGGTGTAGTTCAACTATTACTCCGACTTTGTCAACAAGTTTTAATGGGTAGGAAATGATATTTCTGGGTCAATCGGTCTACAGTTACCCATATTGCATTGCTACCTCATTCTGGTGCTTTTGGTCATCCGGTTACAATTCCATGACCACTACTTCCCATTTCCATTCTGGGATTAGTGAGTTCTGTAATAATCCCTCCGGTATCTGATGCGCAGTTCTAATCTATTGATAAGTCTAGCATCGTGTCACCCAGTACGCAACTAATCTCTTTATTCCCGGCTAATAGTTGTACCGATGATCATCATGGTACATTTTAGTACTTCCTGGATGGGTGCTAAGTAAGGAATGATGTGTCATGTCCTCTTAGCTGTCTCAATGCATATGCAATGACCTTTTTGCCTTGCATTATCACACATCTTAAATCCTGTCGGGATGTTCAATCAGTTAGACATGCGATCTTCCTCTTCGTTTTATTCAAATGCTACACCTTTCATAGCATTAGTTGGATAAAGCCACTCATGTACCATCTTAATCTTTTCCTGACCGGGAGAGACTCCATATTCAGATACTTCGTGTCTCCACAACCAATTTTCCCTCTTCTTTCATGATTCTCGACCTTCGTCTCTTCGTGAGTATATCATCGATAAAGATGATTACCAATTCGTCCAAGTATTCCCAAAGAAATTTCATCCATTAATCTTGTGAATGTTGTTGGTGCCTTGGTAGGTCCAAACATGACTATAAAGCTGTGATGACAATACCGCGTCCTAACGGCATTTTCATAATGTCGAACTTGCTTACACATTCCCATGAACTTTGCTTATCGATCGCATAAGCATTGCTGGTGTAATGGTAAACAATATGGTATAACCGCCAAGCCTAACTGGTTATCCTCACTATGCTTGACAATAAATCTCACTTCATTTGTCTCGGGAATACAAGTTTGATGGCCACTTGTTGCTAAATCCCTCCTAGAGAACTAACTTGCTCCTTCATGTGGATCCAATCATTCTTCAATCCTTGATATCATATACTTGTTTTTGATTATGGTTTTGTTGATCCATTGATACACTATCCCCATCGTTTTCTTCTTTCCTTTCCTTTTTAAACGGTTTAGAGTTGTCCAATGATAATAAATCTCATTCACTACATTCTTCCTTTAACACGTCCTTCAACTGATTTCTCTTTTTCTCTAACTCTTCTAGATCATCCACCAAAATGTCTTGACCATCATATTGGCTTAAGAGATCACTATCAGATTACTTTAAGATGAAGATAATCCTTCTAATGTTTTAAACACATCTCCATACTTCTTTGTTTACAATGTCTTCCATCTCTAGTCCTTCCTCAATATTCCTTCGCGATAGGGGTTTAATGTTCCTCTGTATTCTTCACCTCCCTAACCAATTTTTTCTTCTTCCCTCTGGGTCTGACTGATCTTGAATTCTTAAACCGATCATGCAATCACCGATGAAGACTGGTTACTCTGATTTTTGTACAATCCTTACTTCTTCATAACTCAAATGTTCAGAATCTTCATACTCATCCATAATCAAATGGCTTCGCGCTGACCTACGGATATAACAAGAGATCGGCTAAGAAGAATTTTGTATCAATCCGCACTAGAACTCCCAGCAGTAACTTGTGGCTTGAAAGTTTTGGTTTATGGGTGTTCTAATGGGCACACAGACACATCTTTACAATCGTAAAGGTTCCCTCACAACTCGCTACGACCCCAGGAGACACAAGACTATGTGCTACTCCTGAGTCAAACAAAATGTGTGTGGGAACACCACTAACACGTAATGTTACTAGACATGCAATTAATTTTTCATTTATAATTTCATACTCATCATGCAATCAATCATCAAGTAAACATAATTATCATTTCAATCAACCACACCATGAGTTAAAACCCTTACGAACCTGTAATCGGAACTTTGATGGATTTAAAAAGGTTCAATTACTTACATCTGAGGATTAGTCGAGTTCCGAGGATGCTTATCACCCAGCCGAAGCTTTATCACCAACCGTCTCCTTGATTCTCGGATTGTTTGTGAAGGATTTCGAGGAGTAAAGGAAGTACGCGGACAACTAATCGAGTAATGACCATTTCTTCCGCAGAAGTAACAAGTGACATAGTTTGGAACAAATCCTGGTTGTCTCATACTTGGACAAGCCCATGGATAATGTCCAACTCGACCACAATGATAGCACTCCAGGGTCATGTCTATTGGAGTTGTATATCTGCACCTAGTGCTTCGTTTTCGTTCTTGGCTAGTCAGTAGAGGTATATATGATCCAAGTATCATGTTCATCGGATACGAGGATTCATGGGATGATGATTCCGGGGAAAACCGTCCACCATGACATGTTCGTCTCTGACCATAACCACATGAGTCGTCCACCACATTCACCAAATTCTCACCAACTGATTCCTCCTTGTTACCCGCTGGTGGATCAGTTTCAATTGGGCTATTTGAATCATCACATGGATATCGACTTGAACACTGATAACTTGGTGCACGAGGTACCGAGGGCTGTCCCCATGACCGTCCTCCATGCGTAATAATCAACCGCGGTGGCATTACTGCATCAAGAAATAAGGTAAGTACTTAACCCACCCTATTCTAAAGTACAGGAACTATCCAGCTTTATCATAATTGCCTTTTGCGACCCATTTGACTCGATAAATCATTTGAAAATCAAGTCCCATTTGAGCATCGTAAAAACCCATGCTCTGATACCACCTTTTATAACACCCCCGATCATCGATTGACCGGAAATGTCACAGATGTGCACTTAGACATTCGATCCGAGGTTTCCAGAACTTATCCAGAGGCCCTAGACCAAATGACCAAGCACACATTTCCTACCGAACAAAACTCAAGGCTTTTCAACCTGACTTATGTCAAGTAGTTAGTTCGTCCGGACTAGGACTAGCATCACATGAAATCCAAGTTTAAGGAACACGTTTTTATACATCATAATACTTAGGTTCTCAAACGTGATACAAGAAGATATGTATACATGCCGGCAGTTACTCAAAACATTATCATACATATTAAACATTAGTTCTTTAAAAAAGGCAACATAAACTACCGCTGGTTTCCTAGCGTTCCTTGTGTACACCCGTATGGTTTACCCGCTAATGGTCACCTGCAAAACAAGTAGAGTCATAAGCAACTAATTTGCTTAGTGAGTCAGGGCTCCCCTAACATTCATATAATATCCCAACCAAACCCAAAATAACAATCACACGAAATCATGCACAACATAAGCAGCGAAAATAGAATTATGCATATTTTAATTAATGAGTTTTAATCTTTAAGTTTTCATTAAGGCCTTTCGTGATTGACTACTTCCCAACCCTTGAAACCACTAGGCATCACCCGACCCGTAGCCACTAAGGCTAGACAAACCGATGATCTTTCACCCGTTCCAATGGCCTTAATTATTAAGGTATCACACCGAAAATTCTACATCGTCATGCAGTACACGGCCATAGGCTGCAATCCCGTCTCTCCGTGTCTTCGTGTACTTAAACTAGTACTCACTATGACTAGTTAAGCCATGGTATTTAGGGAAGAGTCTTACCACGTCTTCATAACTTTATAAAGTTTACCGAACACTTAAGTTGCTAATAAACTTATACCAATTTTCAGTCTTATAAGTTTATAAAGTTTACCGAACACTTAAGTTGCTAGTAAACTTATAAACGCATAGTATAATTTTCAGTCTTACCACATTCATCACAATTTTATAAAGTTTACAAGACACTTAAGTCCAAGTAAACTTATAGCATATAGCATAATTTTTAATCTTATACGTATGGCACAAGTTAGAGCTTTTAAGCATCTAACAAGTGTAATAATTCAAACTCCAATGAATCTCACATGCTGAATAATCAAACACATAATTACTTCACAGAAATGTATCACTTATAAACACAGAGCAATCGTAAAGCATCAATGCAATCATGCACACTCATACTTGATTTGCAGTAAAACAACACGCATACACGAAGACTCACCTTTGGTTTGATGGAAGGTCACAGTTTAACTTGGAAATCTCTATCCACGTTTCTGATTAAACTTGAAATTAGGATCTGTTGGAACAGATCATACTAGTTACCATAGGAAAATACACAATTCTAAGGTGAACTAGCTATCTAAGAGATCACGCATCTTACCTAGACCGAATAGGATCACTTTGGAATTTTAGACTTACGTCTTCAATCCAGTCGAAACTTTCACCTAAGTGTCGTGGTGGTTCCAAGCTTTGGATTAAGAAACTAAGATCAGATCATGCTCAGAATGCGAAAACATGTCGGACTGGAAAGTTTGGGTTCGATAGACTTACCCTAAATTTTTTCCCGAGCAGTTTGGTAATGGTTCACGACGGACTGGATGGTCGGACTGTCTGGGCTGTAGTTTGGGGTATCCCCAACCCCCAAATCAAGAAACTAAGGTTGGATTCAAGATGAGAAGGAAAAATTGAGTTGGGTAGGTGAGTTTGGGTCGAACAGCTTACCCACAAAACTTTCCCGACGGACCACGGTTCACGGCTCACGGTCACGGTTCATGGCTCACGGTCACGGTTCACGGACAGATTTGGGCAGAGCTTTGCTATGGTTTTTGGATACAAAAATGGGAGCAGCTGGGTCATTTTTATAGGAAAACTTTCGTCCAGCTGCTTGTGGTGAGTCATCCCTCACGGTCGTGACACCTCGTGCTTACCGATATGTCGTGCTTATTGATTTATCGTGCTTAATGATTTGTCGTGCTTACTTAATATGCAAGACCAGGCGTGTGAATGACACACGCCCACACACAGCTGACACACGCCCAAGCAAGCACACAGGTAGGTGAGTCACCCAGCAGCTTACCCATGGTTCTCGGCAAAACTGCCCGATTCGGTCCGTTTCGGCCATCGAGCTAATCTTTTGATCCAAACTGATTTTTCTTCGTCCAATATATATTTCTAAGTCCTTTTTATCCTTCCCATAATCCTCTAAATGGGTTGGGAGCAATCTGGTCCTATCTCGATCAGATCGTATAAAGCTTATCGAGTTTTTGCCTTATGTACCACGTGACCCAAATTCCATTCTCTTCGTACCAATTTGATAATCTCTTGAAGCATTACTCCATATTCATGGATCCCAGAATGTCTGACGCTGACCTGTGGACCCTAGCTCAAGGGCAGAACTAAACACTCCGGAGTTTCATCCGAAGATTCAAAGCTGTTATGTCCAAAGTGGAAGGCCTGAGCGACAAAGCAGCCCTACTGGCCCTGAAGTGAGCACTCTGGTTCAACTCCAATTTTCGTAAAGAAATCGCGCTGAACGCCCCCACGACGATACAGGATGCGATGCATCGAGCTGCATATTTCATCACCGAAGAAGAAGAGATGAAGATCCTAACCGAGAAGTATGGGAAAACAAAGACAACAAACCACTCTCCCCAAGTTTTAACCCCCTCTAACGCTAAGAGGAATAGCCAAAGTTCCGTCTATGTGCAACACAAGGGGGTTTTCGAGGAGCTCATAACTATCAGATCGATGTCCCTGGGTACGGCCGAGGAAGAGGTCAAGGCCGCGGAAGAAATTCATGGAACACTTGGACCAAAGGAGAAAGTTCTTACGATGAAACAGCATATTGCGAGCACCATCACATCTACGAGTATTCCACCGCAAAATGCCGAATTCTAGGCTTAAAGCTTGCTAAAAAATTAGCAGCTGGCGAACTCGGAGGGAACATCAGCCTCAAGAATTTCGAGATGGATGTAAACGCACACGGACCCGACCAGACAAAGGAGGACCATTCCAAGCGCGATAAACGGAATGACGAAGCACCACCCCCGGATCGAGAAGAAGAATAAGTATGATCATGGGAGGCAGACGTCAACATCAACTGGTCTAAACCGTCAAAGTTTCCAAACGACGTGATATCATTCGAAGAAAGGGAAACAATAGGAATCGACAGACCACATGACGACCCTCTCGTAATCGAATTAAACATCAATGACTGTGACGTAGCACGTGTATTGGTAGACATCGGGAGCACAGTGGACGTAATCTTCCTCGAGACTCTTAGAAGAATGAAGGTCGACCTGTCCGAAATGATATCTACCCCCAAACCATTGACTGGATTCTCCGGAGAAATAACCACGACTACCAGGACGATCAAACTTCCTGTCCAAGCTGGCGAGGTGATAAAAATCGTCGAATTCTCCATAGCCGATCACCCAGCAATCTTCAACGTCATCATGGGGACTCCCTGGTTGAATTCCATGCGCGCCGCTGTTTCAACGTACCATCTCTGCCTCAAGTTCCCTACACCAAACAGAGTGAAAACGATTCGTGGAAACCAAAAAGAGTCACGTGTCTACTTCCTTGCCGCACACAAGCTCAGAAATCCAGTGACCGATCCGGTGGCAAATGCAAATCGCAAGAAAATAAAGGCCGACAGAGAACCGGTGAATGAGCTTTCCAAACTATTATAGCAATTACAAATTGCGGAAGATCGCAAGGAAGAAGTACCTAAGCCAGCTTGCGACCCCGTAGTATCAGTTTGCATCGACAATGAACGTCCGGAGCGATGCGTGGAAATTGGAGCAATGTTAGATGAAAAGATCAAAGAAGAACTCATTGCGTTCCTGAGGACAAATATCAACACTTTTCGCGTGGGAAGCAGAAGACATGCCTCGCATCGATATCAGCATAAAAAATCACGAACTGAACATTGACCCAACGTTCAAACCGGTGAAGCAGAAAAGGAGAAAGCTTGGGCCAGACAGAGCCAAAGCAGTCAACGATGAAGTAGAAAGACTCCTGCGAGTTGGTTCAATAACTGAGGTGAAGTACCCGGATTGGCTGGCTAACCCAGTTGTGGTCAAGAAGAAGAATGGAAAATGGCGTATATGCGTGGACTTCACTGATCTGAATAAAGCTTGTCCAAAAGACAGCTTCCCCCTTCCGCATATCGATCGCCTAGTCGAAGCAACGGCTGGGAACGCACTCCTATCTTTTATGGATGCCTTCTCGGGTTACAACCAGATATTGATAAACCCCGACGATCGTGAGAAGACTGATTTTATAATGGATCGTAGAATATATTGCTATAAGGTGATGCCATTCGGCCTAAAAAATGCCGGAGCAACGTACCATCGACTGGTAAACAAGATGTTCGCGAATCAACTCGGAAAGACAATTCAGGTTTATATAGACGATATGCTGGTCAAATCACTAAGGGAGCAGGATCACGTCACTCATCTCAAGGAATGCTTCTCGTAGCTGAACTTGCACAACATGAAATTAAACCCGACCAAGTGTAGATTCACAGTCACATCAGGAGAATTTCTCGGGTACCTGGTGACTCACGGTGGCATTGAGGCAAATCCAAAGCAAATCGACGCGCTCATCCATATGACTTCACCAAAGACGAAAAGGGAAGTGCAAAGACTTACCGGGAGGGTAGCTGCACTTAACAGACTCATCTCACGATCCACTGAAAAATGCTTGCCTTTCTATGATACGTTGCGAGGGAACAAGAAGTTCGAGTAGACGGAAAAATGTGAGGAAGCTTTTCAACAACTGAAGATTTACCTGGCTACCCCTCCAGTCCTCACAAAACTAGAAGCAGGGGAGCCGCTTTTTCTACACACAGTGGTTTCCGCCACAGCAGTAAGCGGCGTGTTGATTCGAGACGAGCGTGGGGAGCAGAAGCCAATCTTTTACGTCAGCAAAACCCTTACAGATGCCGAGACAAGGTACTCGCAGATGGAAAAACTGGTGCTATCAATAGTCATGTCGGTGCAAAAGCTAAGGCCGTACTTCCAGTCTCACTCGATTGTCGTCCTGAGTACCTTCCCGATAAGGTCCATTCTGCACAGCCCAAGTCAGTCAGGAATGCTAGCAAACTGGGCAATAGAACTCAGCGAATATGACATTGAATATCGCGGACGCACATGCGCAAAATCCCAAGTCCTGGCTAATTTTCTTATCGAACTACCTGAAGAAGGCATCAACGACGAAACACAAAGCCAGCCATGGAAACTCCACGTTGATGGCTCGTCTTCGAAAAATGGTTCAGGAGTAGGGATACTACTAACTTCTCCAACTGGCGAACTGCTGGAACAATCATTTCGCCTAGGTTTCCATGCATCCAAAAATGAAGCAGAGTACGAAGCTTTGATTGCCGGGATGAAACTAGCTAGTGGTCTAATGATCGAGCAACTTCACGCATTCTGCGATTCCCAACTAATTGCAAGTCAGTTCAGCGGCGAATATGTAGCAAAGGATGATCGAATGGAAGCTTACCTGAAGATCGTCAAGGAGTTGGCTGCGCAGTTCAAAAAATTCATCCTAACGCGTATCCGACAAGGAGAAAACACTATAACCGACACACTCGCAGCCATTGCATCAACTTCTGACCCGGATCTCAAAAGAATAATCCCGGTGGAATTCATCCAGCACGCAAGCATCAGTCTTTTCGACACGGTGAACGCCATAACTCGTTCACAAGCCGCTAAGCAAGCAAGAAAGTCACAATCGGGCAAGAGGAGACAGATGAAGTGCAGGAGGAATTGACAAACCAACCATCCGCTGAGCTGGATACAGCCTCAATGGAAGAAGACATTATCGAAAAATCACCAAACATCGGAAGCAGCGACGACCCTGTCATCAAACCACAACCCAATGTAGAAGCAAACGAGATCAACGAGGATGCATAGTATGGCTGCGACAAGAAATGGCTCGACGCAATCAGAGGATACATATACGACGGCGTCTTACCAACTGAAAAGTGGGTGGCCCGTAAGCTTTGAGCCCAGGTGGCTCATTATGTTTTACTCGATGGAAATGACTTCGGCCCAACAGCTTCGTTTAGAAATGACTTCGGCCAGACAGCTTCGTATGGAATTGACTTCGGCCAGACAGCTCCGTATAGATTTGACTTCGGCCAGACAGCTTCGTATGGAAATGACTTCGGCCAGACAGTTTAGTATAAACTTGACTTCGGCCAGACAGCTTCGTATAGAATTGACTTCGGCCAGACAGCTTCGTATAGAATTGACTTCGGCCAGACAGCTTCGTATAGAATTGACTTCGGCCGAAGCGAGTTTGTATCGTGCCTAAGTGGATTCGTATCACGGCCGAAGTGAGCTCGTTGGCCGGAGTGAAGCTTGTTGGTCGAAGCTGTTGGCCGAAGCGGTGCTTGTTGGCCAAAGTGGCCTTCAGCCGAAGTGGACTTGCTGGCCGAAATGGCCTTCGGCCGAAGTGGAGCCGTTGCCGAAATGGCCTTCAGCCAAAGTGGAGCTATTGCCGAAGTCTCCTCTCTCGCCGAAGTGGGCTCTTTGTGCCGAAGTGACCTTGCTGATGTGGGCTCTCTATGCTGAAGTCTCCGTTGCCGATGTGGGCTCTCCGTGCCGAAGTCTACGTACCTACGGGGCGGCTTGATCCCTCCCTGCAAAGGGTACGTAGGTAGCTCGTCTTCGGATGGGTTCAGCTGCCCCCCTCTTTAAAAAAGGGGAGGGGGAGAGTAAGTACGTATACTCGTATACTCCCACCTTTATAATAGGCTCTACGTCTACTTAATGCAAGCTTTTCGAAGCTAAGTTCATCATACCACACCCTTCACGGGTTACTAAAGCCTTAACAGAAACATGCATCACATTCGAATCCTTTGCGGATTACTTGAATTCTTAACTAAACAGACATCTCATCTCACCCTCGTTGCTGCTGGCCACAGCAATGAACTACTACATCCTTTACGGATCTAACTATTACATCCTAGCGGATTAAAAGCGCGTGCTATATAAATATCTATGTCCATTGTCGGAGCGGATATGCTTACGGTAGCGTATCCGTAATCCGAAATGTTCATTCTAAACCTAACAACCAAATCATTGGTCATAACAGTACTACATGTCCATTGTCGGAGCGGATATGCTTACAGTAGCGTATCCGTAAACCGAAATGTTCATCCTAAACCCAACAAACAAATCGTTGGTCGCAACAGTACTACGTGTCCATTGTCGGAGCGGATATGCTTATGGTAGCGTATCTGTAAACCGAAATGTTCATCTGAAAACCCAACAAACAAATCGTTGGTCGAAACACCTATGCTCATTATCGGATCGGATATGTTTACGTTAACATATCCGTGAATCGAAATGATCATCTTAAACCCAACAAACGAATCATTGGCATTAACATTAACGCAAGATACAATAAAATAAATCGATCCTCCTTGGATAAAAAGCATTCAACAACGAGTTTCGAAAACAAAGAAACAACACAACAACAAAAACAAAGCCACAAGGCAAACATAACAAGTTGATATGGATAAAGCCATCCAGGCACCATGTCCAAATAAAGTCAAGCACAACGACATAAAGCAAGATAAGCCAAGCTGTAGTCTTCGGCGCCTCCTCAGTAACAGATTTGGTAATCTCTGTCATCGCCAAGCTTACCCTTGGAAGATACATCATCATCAGACCCTGAAGCAGGCTCGTCGGAAGATTCGTTCGCCATCCTGGATCCGAAAGCTTTCTTCAAACAAAGTAAAGACAGACCGGGAGTACCCCTGTTGAATCTAGAGAAAACGCAAACGTCGACATCCGCTGCTAACGCTTTGACAGACTCGTTACCAAGCGTAACATCGGCCGAATCTTCAGAAATTAGCGAAACCACTAAGTCGTTGCCCAATGCGGTAACCAACCTGTCAAACTCATCATCAGCGCCAACGTACGTAGCTTTCCATCCCTGGAGCTTCTCGATTTTGGCAACTAACGAAGGCGGTTCGTCACCAAGAAGCAGTGCAAGAAGTTCAAGGTTACCATTGACTTGGGCAAGGTCGACCACGTTATTCTTCGACGACCCGCCCAAGCTCTTAACCTTCTCATCGGCTCGATCTAATGATGACGGAAGGATAAGTTCAATCTCTTCGGAGATATTGAACCGATGCCTAAGACTCTCCAAAGATTCGGCTGTGGAAAGAGTAGACCCTGGTGGCATCCACTCTTAGAAGCTCGTTGCTTTGAAGAACACGCTTGGAGACTCGCTTCTTTCTTCATCCTAGCACGGTCGAAACTCTAATTCTCCATTTCGATTTTCACGTTGAAAGGATTCTCCATTTCGTCCATCAAAGGAAATCACTTCGGCAACAACGGGGAGATCACTTCGGCGAAAGGAGATTTCGGCAAGCAGAGACTTCGGCGAAGAGAGAGCTCCACTTCGCCACTTTGGCAAAGGACGACTTCGGCGGGGAAGAGGACCACTTCGGCATGGCACCACTTCGCCACTTTGGCAAAGGGCGACTTCAGCACGGTACATTGATCCCAGCTTAGACTTCCCTTACCTCGGCACCATCATAACTGAAACTACCGAGCTGGGGGCTAACTATTGGGGTCAAGATCCACTTAGCTGTGATCAATGGGAAAATGGCTGTATGGAAATACGAGAAATCAGACAAGACCAAAGTCCTGGCCTAAGTCGTTTCTATACGAATCCACTTAGGCACGATACGAGCTCACTTCGGCCGTGATACGAATCCACTTAGGCACGATATAAGCTTATTTCGGCCATGATACAAATCCACTTAGGCACAATACGCGCTCACTTTGGCCGTTATGCAAATCCACTTAGGCACGATACGAGTTCCCTTCGGCCGTGATATGAAGCTGTCTGGCCGAAGTCATTTCTACAGGAAGCTGTCTGGCCGAAGTCATTTCTAAACGAAACTGTCTGGCCGAAGTCATTTCTACACGAAGCTGTCTGGCCGAAGTCATTTCTATACGAAGCTGTCTGGCCGAAGTCATTTCTGTACGAAGCTATCTGGCCTAAGTCATTTCTATATGGAGCTGTCTGGCCGAAGTCATTTCTCTACAGAGCTGTCTGGCCGAAGTCGTTTTTGTACGAAGCTGTTTGTCCGAAGTCATTTCTGTACGATGTCAACAAGCCCATCTTCGGCCTATAACAATACAAAGGCCCATGAAGTCAAGCCGCCTTAGCTAAATGGAAATCCCGAAAGATTAGGAAGTTTTCCTTATCCCTTTGGGATTGACCTGGCCGACTCAAACTAGTATATATATCTATGTACATCTCTTGAAAAAGGGATCCGCAATTTGACCTAGCAAAACTCTATACTTTTGCTCTCATACGAACAGCTTTCTAAACAGCTTAATAAAAAAAAAACATCTTTGGATCTCTGTTCGTGTTTTTTGTGGTTTTTACTCAGAAATTTCATCCCTCTTAACAAACCCTCAACAAATTCTATTAGTGTGGATTTACACTACCACATTATGTAAGTTCAACCGCTCGAAACACTCCTTGAGGTGAGCTACGTGATCTTGCTCTATTAGTGATTTGACTAGCATATCATCTATATAAATCTCCATTGTCTTCCCGAGCTGGTTAGCCAATATTTTGTTCATTAAACGCTGGTACGTAGCTCCGACAGTTTTAAGGCCGAATGGCATCATCTTGTAGTAGTATATTCCACGCTCTGTTATGAAAGCTGTCTTTTCCCGGTCATTCGGATTCATCAGGATCTGATTATATCCTAAGAAAACATCCATGAATGATAGGAGTGAGTTCCCTACTGTTGCTTCAACTAGGCGATCGATGTGTGGACGTGGGAAGCTGTCTTTCGAACATGCTTTGTTCAGGTCAGTGAAATCAACACATACGCGCCATTTCCCATTCTTCTTCTTGACTACCACTGGATTAGCCAGCCAATCCGGGTACTTTAATTCTATTATTGATCCAACGCGCAAGAGCCTTTCTACTCCATCATTGACTGCTTTGGCTCTTTCTGGTCCGAGCTTTCTCCTTTTTTGCTTCACCGGTTTACACGTCAGATCAACATTTAGCTCGTGACTTATCACGTTGACGTCAATTCCGGGCATATCTTCTGCTACCCAGACGAAGGTGCTGATGTTTTTTTCACGAAACAAATGAGCTCAACCCTGATTTCCTTGTCGAGCTTAGCTCCGATCTCGACGCATCGTTTTGTATAATTGTCATCTATACAACCGATAACATGGGGTCGCAGGTCGGTTCGACCTCCTCTTCTGGGGGATCCTCTGTGATATGTAATTGCTATAAGAGTTTGGAGAGCTCTTTTACCGGCCCTCTATCCATTTTCATCTTCTTGCATTTTGCCTTAGTAGCTGAGTCGGTAATTGGATTTCTCTGTTTATGAGTGGTTAGGAAACAGACGCGGGACTCCTTTTGATTTCCATGAATTGTCTTTACCCCGCTTGGGGTGGAAAACTTCATGCAGAGGTGATATGTCGATACCACTGCGCGCATTGAATGTAACCAAGGGGTCCCATAATGACGTTGTAGACCGCTAGATGCTCAGCTACAGAAAATTCGATGATCTTGGTCACTTCTCCAGCCCGGACGGATAATTTGATTGTCCGAGTCGTCATTATTATTTCTCCGGAGAATCCAGTCAGTGGTTTTGGGGTTGTCATGGCTTTAGACAAATCAATGTTCTTTCTTCTGAGGGTCTCTTGGAAGATTACGTCCACCGTGCTGTCTGTCTCCACCTATACGCGGGTTACATCGCAATCTTTGACGATTAACTCGATTATGAGAAGCTCGTCATGCGGTCTGTCGATTCCGATGGTTTTCCTTTCTTCAAATGAGATTACATCGTTCGGGAATTTTGAGGGATTAGACCAGTTAAAACTAACATCGGCTCGTCGTTGGAATGCTTTAATTGACGAAACAGTATCTGAGCAATAACGAGATCCGCCCATTATCATACTTATTCGCCTTCTTTATCCACGATGTGGTGCCTCGTCGTCCCGTCTACCATGTTTAGGATGATCATCGTTTCTCTGGTCGGGTCGGTCTGCGTTGACATTTATCTCAAAATCCTTAAGGATAACGTTGCCTCCAAGTTCACCAGCTACCAATTTTGCAGCAAGTTTTAGCCCAGAATACGGCATTTTGCGGTGGAATACCCGAAGATATGATGGTGTCCGCAATAGGATGTTTCATCATAAGAGCCGTCATTTTTAGTCCACATACTCCATGAACCTCTTCCACGGCCTCGGCCATGTCCGGGGAAGTCGATTTGATATTTACGAGCTCCTCGAAAGCGTCCTTCGTGTTGAACGTACCCGAAGCCTTGGTTGTTTTTCTTGTTGTTTGAAGGGTTTGGAGCCTGGGGAGGATGGCTCATTGACTTTGCCTTTTCGTACTTTTCGGTCAGGATTTTCATCTCCTCTTCATTGGTTATGAAATCCGCAGCTCGGTGCATTGCCTCCTGTATCGTTGTGGGGGCATTGAGTGCGATCTCCTTTCAAAAATCTGAGTTAAACCAAAGTGCTCGCTTTAGGGCGAGTAAAGCTGCTTTATCGCTTAAGCCTTCTACTTTGGACATGACTGCTTTCAATCTCCCGATGAAACTTCGAAGCATTACACTTTGCCCATGAGCTAAGGTCCACAAGTCGGCATCCGAGGTTCCGGGATCCATGAATATGGAATAATGCTTCAGAAATACTGCAAATAGCAGGTTAAAGTTATAAATGGAGTTTCTCTCGAGCCTGGAAAACCACTGGAGCGCTGGGCCTTTGAGATGCTCCACGAAGAGGAGATATTGTCCAGCATCCCTCTCACTTTCTTTGAAGTTAGCTCGACCCATGGCTATAGTAAAAGCCATTATGTGCTTCTTTGGATCGGTTTTCCCTTCGTAAGTTGGTACCTTCATCTTTCCTGGGTCGGGAATGCTTGCAATGGTGATTCGTGCTATGAACAAAGTGTTTTGTGCTTCCTCGAGTACGCAATCTACTTCAGGTACCTTGTTGGTTGCCTTGTACATCATGGATCGGACAACCTTTATATCAGCAGCTGCCCGATTAATGTCTGCTCGCATCACGGCCATCTCCTCTTTATGAGCTTTGTTCCCTGCTCTTCGTTCCTCATCGATCTGAGCTTGCTGGGCCCAGAGGATATTTTCTTCCTCTTCGGTCAATTCTTGATCTTGTTCTGGGATGGCTTTGTGTCGTTCAGTTTGGTTTTGGCCAAGTGCTGGGAGCTCGGGGTCATCATGGCTCTCCGTTTGATTCTCCTCCTCTAGATTGATTATTGGGGCTGATTCGTCTTCCGTCGGTGTGTCACCCGCTCCTTGTATTCCGGAGGTCAGATTTGCTGAGTTTTGATGGAGTGGCGGTAATCTTCCACGGGTTCTCTACACGTTGAGGGGGGGGTTCAAGAAATCGAGAGCTGTTGGGTTGAGGTGCCTGGCTGCTCGTCCTATATGGTTTTGACCCGAGCTTCTGCTTCGGGTCTCCGTCGCCAGGGTCTCCAATTTCTCCGTCACCGTGCTGTTCAGCTTATCCTGCTCCTTCGCCTCTTTGAACAATGTCTCCAGCATGACTTTCACTTGAGTCAGCACCTCCGAGGTCGCTTCCGTGGTTGTAGGTGTTGGGGTGTCCTTTGTTCCGGTGAGTCCGTCACTGGTACCCTTTGGGTTGGTGACACTTTGTTCCCCGTCGCCGGCCATCTTTTTCAGATCGTTTACGCAGTGGTTCTTTTGAGTAAGAAAATTTCGAGTCCCCACAGATGGCGCCAAATTTTGGGAGTCGAAACTCGAACAATTAGATTTGTCAAGAATTTTAAGGGAACTGAAATCTTTGAGTATGAATCACAACACAAAGATCCAAAGATGGTGTTTTTATTAAAGCTGTTTAGAAAGCTGTCGTAGAGAAAATACAAGTGTTTAGTTAGGTAAAGCTGCCTCTCTCCCTTTCAAGGGAGGTACATGAATATATATACAAGTCTAAATCGGCTAGGATGACTCCTAAAACGATAAGTAAGTTTTCCTATTTTTTCGCTCCTTCCATTTCTTCATGTCTATCTTCCTTTTTCTTCATCGAATAATTTTAAGTCAGTTTAGGATGATGGGCTTTGGCTCATTGCTTCGACTTATACATTCGATGGGCTGTTTGGTTCGGGTCTTAGGCCTTACAGGTCGGGTAACCGTGGGCCTTACTCCGATTCGTTGCATCGGCCCATATTCTTGTTTAATTCGTTGGCTCGACCTACCTGCACCCTAGGTTCATCGGCTCGGGTTTCATTCTTCATGGGTCGGGTCGGGTATCCGAGCCCTTGCTTGGCTTCATGGATCGGGTCGGGTTACCCGAGCCCTTGCTTGGCTTCACGTGTCGGGTACCTGACCCCTTTGGTGTTACGGGTCTGGTTACCCTCGCTTGGCTTCACGGATCGGGTATCCGAGCCATTTTATCTTCATGGGTCGGGGTTCTGAGCTTAATCCCCCCGAGGCCCATTTGCATTTAGTCATTTTTTCACTTGTTAACTTCGGAAGAGTGAAATCTGACTCCAACACTAACTATATCTAAGCAACCTAAGTACTCAACTCTCGCAGGAAAATATATAGATAGATATGCAATTTTCAAATCAAGATTCGATAAGTTAACCTAACTCAATAACTCAACTCTAGCAGGTTATGACGTTAAACCTAAGTTCATCTAATACTAGGTCTAACCGATTAACAAAGTAGTGTGCACGTGGTAATCAATTTGAATTCAATTGGCCAAATAAGCAACATGCAGTAGATATAAGCATATACAAAGAACTCTTTATAAATTTCTAAACCTAAACAATTCCTATTCATCGAGCCATGAAATCCCCTTTGAAAACTCTTAAACCCAACAAACAAACTACTCAATCATGGAAAAAACCATAACAACAGTAGAATGAATAAATCTCATAAATAAAGAGGGGTTAGAAAGCTTTTCTCTGCTGGTACAAAGATTGGAAATCGTCTTCCTTGAAATAATACATAAAAATTGAATAAAAACCCTAAACTATGAAACTTTTGGTGGCTATGAAGAATGGTAAAAGCTTGTCTTTTTCCGTGGCCGCTGCTCTGAAAATATAGTAGAGGGATCGACACTATGGTATACTTCCAAAAGATTATGGAAAATATTGATAAAATTGAAATTTTCATATTTTTAGGAGGGGCAATCAATCAATCGCCTAGGGGGCAATCAATCTATCGCCTAGGGGGCGATCAATCGATTGCTTGCCTTTCTCAGGGAAGTCAGCTTTTCGACTTTAGTGATCGATCAATTGCTTCTAGTTTTAAAGGCAATGTCTTCTGGTGAATTAATGAACTATCGATCATTTGCTGTTTGTTTGATTGATTGATTGCTGCTTTATTCCTCTACTTGCTTCAGTTCGAACCCAAATCGACTAGTCTTCAGTAATTCAAGCATATATTGAGATATAATCGTTGGATTTGCATTATTCAACTTGAAGATAAAATATAACACTCTCATCTAACCATTGGGGAAAATATCTTCATCTGATGCAAAACGTTTGATGCTCAAAAGCTGTCCAATGTCCAAAATTCTTGTTTTGCATATTTTGGTCAAATTGCTCCAATTTTCTGTAAAGACTACGAAAACCACAGAAACACTAAAAGTAGCAATAAATGCAAAAAACCAAGTAATTTCTATATTAAAAACCTTTGAAAAATGTATTAAAAACCCTGTCAAATATGAGGTATATCATACTGCTTATTTATTCTTTTAATTATCTGTGAGAATTGAGTAATTAGATTAATAGGTAAAGTTGATCATCTAACACGAAGTGTGTTAGTCATAAAGCAGTATTTCAAGTTCTAGAACGAATAAATTTGATTGTCTCTATGAACCTAACTTGAATAAATCAGCATATGAGCCTCTAAGAATTTCATGAATGTCCAACCCTTTTAATATTTTGCTTTACATCGTTCTAATTTACTGCTTTTCATTGTTTTTTGCTCGTGACAATCATCTTTTATTTGCTACTTAGCTTGATTTTGGTTAACGAATTCTATTGTGCACTATTGTTTCTTTGTATTCGATCCTTAAGAACTGCAGTTGATCACTGTGCACTTGCAACTAGATCATAGTATCCTAAGGTAAAAAATCTGTCACACTACAATAGCTCAAGAGAATATGCTTGAACTTTTGATGCAACAACTTCTAGTGAGCCAACAAAAACCTGCTAATGATATCAACATCAATGTGGACATCATGTAGAAAATTCTTAATGGTAAGTCTGAAGCTCTCTTCGTTCATATCAAGAGGCTCAAACTGAAGAAGCTATCAAGAGATCAATTGGGATTCTTCAAGAAAAACAAGAGCATCGGCCAATGTATGCATACATTCAATTCAGTTATACTAAGAAGCAGAAAAGCATATGCAACCCCAAGGATGTCGATAATCCTTGAGAAGAAAAAAAGTAGAGAAGGCCGAGATCTCAGAAGAAGAGAATAACGCCAAGGGTGAAACCAATCACGAAGAGCTTTCTGCAAACAGAATACCACTTCCTCCAGCACGTGTATACTAGCCCAAAATCCCATTCCCAAGTGCCTTGAAGAAGCTTAAGAAGGAGAAAGAAAGCTAAGCTAAGGGAGCTTTTAGGGCAATTGACTGTTAGACGACCGTTTGTTGAACCTTGCACAATGATACCATCTTTGAGGAAGTACATGAAGAGCATATTTACTAACACTCTAAGCTTAGAAGAAGATGTCATGATGATTATCCAATAATGTAGCGCCATCCTCAAGAATCGCATGCCTCAGAAATGAGGAGATCCTGACAGATTTGTGCTCTCTTTTATGATCAGGAACTACAACTTTGACCGTTGTTCTTGTGATTTGGGATCTAGTGTCAACATGATGCCCTATACAACAGTAAAATGCATTGGTTTCAATGTCTTCAAGCACACAAAAATCTCGTTTATCCTTGCAGATAAATCAGTTCATCTTCCAGTTTGTATTCTCTTCGATGTATCAGTCATTAATTGGAAGTGCTACATACCTACTGATTTTGTGGTCCTTGAGGTTCCTCTAATCCTTGGTCATCCATTCCTATCCATAGCTACTGAAATCCTCGATCCGTATAAGGCCAAAGTCGATCTTCATCTAGGAGATCTTATATGAAATTCGATACGGATAAAGTTTTCAAGAAACCTACCATAGATGGTCAATATTTTGATTTGAGGAGCTTTCTGATGCTACTAAATAGAATTATGAAGAACTTCTCTTTGATGATGCATTGGAAATAGTTTTGACAGAAGCTGAAGATGAGTATGGTTTTCTCGAAGAATCTACCAAAAACAGTGCACAGATCTTCGTTCTACGGAAATTTATGGGAAGTTAATAGTGTATCTTGACTTGGATGGGAAGGAGGACGTTTCTACACCTCCTAGGGACACTCCAGTGAGCTCCCAAAAACAGCGCAAAGATGCTTGAGGCCATGAATTACCCATGGAACGAGCTAAAATCTCTCAATGTCGAGCTCATACCACTTTCTGTCGTACTCAAGTACGCTTTTCTTAGACCCAACTTTACAAATCCTGTGATTATTAATTCTAGTTTGAATAATGTGGAACAACCTTATTTCTTTATGACACTACAGGAAAAACAGTATTAATAGCAGTACAAGATAGATGTTAATGTGTTTCTGCTATGATTGACTAATGCATGACTTTTTCGTAGAGTTTCGAAATTATAAACGCTATGTTATGTTAGGCGGCAAAAAGAACTGTGGTTGCGCTTCATTTTTGGTTCTCTCATTGATCTGTAATAGCACATTCAACTTGTAAAACGTCATCTTAGGATTAACTGCGAACGGAAAATTTCATTGGCCGCCAAAGTAATAATTTTTTTTACCAAGTTAAAAATTTAGATAAACATTTTGTGGACAAGAATTAGAATTGAAAAAAAATTCCCTTTCTCTCTTTTTCACTCTCGATCCCGTTTCTCTCTTCTTCCATTCTCGATTCCCTTTCTCTCTTCTTCATTCTCAGTCTGGATCCACTCGATATTCCACAAAATAGCCCATTAATCGTCATCTTCATCGTTCAATATCGATTTGGTGTGGTCAATTTTGACATTGAAGGTGAAATTGTGTTTGGGTATTCGTTATTTTTATGATTTAGGGTTGTAATTTGCATGGTCGATATTAACCCGTCGATTATTTTGATCTTTTGCAGGAAGAGGTCTATATTAATCCGTCGATTAGCGTCAGATCAAGGTATTTGAAATTGCCAGTGTTTTAGTCTCAATGTGGGGTTTCAATTTAAAAGTTTTGATCAATCTTTTGTATTTATTTAATTTATATGGATTTCATTGTTTTTTGCAGTTTGATTTCGCACATACAAGAACTATCAGGTATATACGATTTTTCTAGTTGTTTCAATTTACATGTTTATGTTTATTTGTGACTGAGTTGTGGTGTAATGATTTTGTTGCATTTTTTATTTTCTTTTTTACAGATTCTTGTCGATTCTTCAATCTTCTTGTTATTGCAGATTGTTGTTATTTTGTAAGCTTTCCTTTTTTCGTCTTTAATTTGTTTCCACCATTGTTTAATGTGAGTGAATATGATAGTTATTTGAGTGTTTGATCGATGAACCTATTATCACAAGTGTATGTATAATTGGTGGTGGAGCTGGGTCGTATTGTTGTAATATGGACAAGGCATAAGTTTGGCTTCCAAGTTATGAATCTGGTTGTTATTCTCATTGATTGCTTAATTACAAATGTGATTCTGAATTATATTTAGATATAAACATTGTAGTTTTTATTAAACATACATGGCTAGCCTTGAGTATGTGAAAGGAGCAAGAAATTTTGTGACTGCATCAGCAAGGATTTTGGGAAATCCAGCTGAGATGTTCTATCCATGCATCGATTGCCGCAATGTTTGCCATAAACTAATAGACACAATAGTGGAGCATCTAGTGATTAAGGGTATGGATAAGAAGTAGAAGAAGAATTCATGTTGGAGTAAGCATGGGGACATAAGGAAGAATAAGTCGGATAATGTTCCAACATCAGAAACCGAGGCTTATGAGTTGTTTAGGACGGCATTTTTTGCTGGTGAAGGCAGTCAACAGCCATCAAACCACATTGGAGGTGAGTCTGAGGATTGTGAAACTATAGAAGACTCTCAGTTTAGGAAGAAGTTGAAAGACGCAAAAACTCCACTCTACTCGATGTGTCCCAACTACACCAAGGTTTCTGCAATCATGGCCCTTTACCGCATAAAAGTGAAAAGTGGAATGTCAGAGAACTACTTTGATCAGCTTTTGACGATAGTTCATGACATACTACCTGAAGACAATGTGCTTCCAAAGTCCACAGATGAGATGAAGAAATTCTTGAAGATTTTTGGTTTTGGATGATGTCATTCATGCATGCAAGAACGACTGTATCCTCTATCAGAAGCAATATGATAAGATGGAAATTTCCCCAAGATGTAGTGCTTCAAGATGGGAAATGGATAAGCACAGTGGTGAGGAAAAGAAGGGGATTCCAGCGAAGGTCCTTAGGTATTTTCCTATAAAGGACAGATTCAAGAGGATGTTTAGATAAAAAAGGATGGCTGAGGATTTGCGTTGGCATTCCAGCAATGATACTGTATATGGTACAATGCGACACCCAGTGGACACTTTAACTTGGGCTCAGGTGAATGAAAAATGGCCAGAGTTTGCTTATGAACCGAGAAACCTTCGACTTGGTCTTTCTACAGATGGGATGAACCCTTTCTCCATTTAGAACACCAAGTACTGTACACATGGCCAATTTTGTTAGTGAACTACAACATGCCTCCAACTATGTGTATGAAGGTTGAGAATATCATGTTAACTTTGTTAATCCCTTGTCCAACTGCACCGAGCAACAACATTGATGTGTATCTAGCACCATTGATAGATGATCAAAAAGATTTGTGGAATGAAGGTATTGAGGTGTATGACTCATTTCTGAAAGAGAAATTCACACTTAGAGCTTTGTTGTTGTGGAGTATCAGTGACTATCCAGCCTTAGGAACATTGTCTAGATGTAAAGTGAAGGGGAAACAAGCCTGTAATGTATGTGGAAAGGATACACCTTGTAGGTGGTTGAAGTTTAGTCTTAAGTACGTGTATTTGGGCAATAGGAAGCGGCTCAGACGTGGGCATCCTTACAGACGCAGAAAATGATGGTTTGACAACACTGTCGAGGAAGGGACTGCAAATAGAATTCAAACTGGAGCTAAAATATTTGAGATACTTAAGGACTTCAAGAATTAATTTGGAAGACCTTTAGATAAGAAAACTAAAAGAAAAAGAACTGACTTGTGTTAAGAGAAGGTGGTTTTAGAGGAAGAATATGAAGAAAACACTAATCAATGGCAGTGGGAGAAACGGTCAATATTCTTTGATCTACCTTACTGGAAGGTAATAGTTTCTTAATATAAATTTCAATAAACTAAATTAATATCTTAAACATTCGGTTGAGGCTGATGAACTTGAATTTTCCATGTGTTAGGATTTGCCAGTTCATCACAACATCGATGCATGTGATGCATGTGGAAAAGAACTTGTCTGAAGCTATATTATCTACGCTAAATTGAAAGATGGCTTGAAAGCACGAAAATACTGTGGGGGTCGAAATCAACACAATTAGAATTTGTCGGAGGTTTGTTAAGAGGGATGAAATTTCTGCGGATGAACCACGAACAGAGAGATCCAAAGATGGTTTTTTTATTAAGCTGTTAAGAAAGCTGTTTGCGTACAAGAGTTCGAGAGCAGAAAAGTCTAGGGTTTTCTTTGCTAAGTAAATTTTCGGATCCCTTGCCGAAGTGACATTGCCGAAGCCATGGCTCCTTGCCGAAGTGACATTGCCGAAGCCATGGATTGTTGCCGAAGCCACGGGTCCTTGCCGAAGCCGTGGGTCCTTGCCGAAGTGACATTGCCGAAGCCGTGGGTCCTTGCCGAAGTGACATTGCCAAAGCCATGGATCGTTGCCGAAGCCACGGGTCCTTGCCGAAGTGACATTGCCGAAGCCATGGATCGTTGCCGAAGCCACGGGTCCTTGCAAAAGTGACATTGCCGAAGCCATGACCATTGCCGATGTGGCTTGCCGAAGTGAGCATCCCTGTGCCGAAGTCTCCCTTCCTTTGCCGATGTGGCTTGCCGAAGTGAGCATCCCTGTGCCGAAGTCTTCCTTCCTTTGCCGATGTGGCTTGCCGAAGCCAGGGCTGTGCCGAAGTGGGTTATCACCGAAGCCGCGGCTCATTGCCGATGTGGCTTGCCGATGTGACCATGGCCCAAGGCTTGCCTAAGTGAAGACAAAGCTTTTGCCGATATGAGCCAAAGCTTGCCTAAGTGGAGACAAAGCTTGCCTAAGTGAAGACAAGGCTTGCCTAAGCGGAGACAAGGCTTGCCTAAGTCTCTCCTTTCTTTGCCGAAGTCTCCCTGCCGAAGTGAGCCAAAGCTTGCCGATGTGAGCCAAAGCTTGCCTAAGTGGAGACAAAGCTTTGCCTAAGTGAAGACAAGGCTTGCCTAAGCGGAGACAAGGCTTACCTAAGTCTCTCCTTTCTTTGCCGAAGTCTCCCTGCCGAAGTGAGCCAAAGCTTTGCCGATGTGAGCCAAAGCTTGCCTAAGTGGAGACAAAGCTTTGTCTAAGTGAAGACAAGGCTTGCCTAAGTGGAGACAAAGCTTTGCCTATGTGAAGACAAGGCTTGCCTAAGTGGAGACAAGGCTTGCCTAAGTGGAGACAAGGCTTGCCTAAGTGAAGACAAAGCTTTTGCCGATATGAGCCAAAGCTTGCCTAAGTGGAAACAAAGCTTGCCTAAGTGAAGACAAGGCTTGCCTAAGCGGAGACAAGGCTTGCCTAAGTCTCTCCTTTCTTTGCCGAAGTCTCCCTGCCGAAGTGAGCCAAAGCTTGCCGAAGTCTCCTTCTTTCTTTGCCGAAGTGAGTCAATCCTGCCGAAGTCTCCTTCTTTCTTTGCCGAAGTCTTCATGCCGAAGTGAGTCAATCCTGCCGAAGTCTCCTTCTTTCTTCACCGAAGTCTTCATGCCGAAGTGACTAGGCTTGCCGAAGTCTCCGTGCCGAAGTGAGCTTCTTTGGCCAGAATGGCCCCTCTTGTGCTTAAGTGGACTCGTACAGAAATGACTTAGGCACAATTTCGGCCTTGTCCGATTCTTCGTATTTTCATACTTAGCCATTTTCCCATTGATCACAGCTGGGCGGGTTTTGACCCCAACAAATACTTGGAAGAAATTTGAATTCAAAGACACTTGCACACAGAGGTACGGGGAAAGAGAACATAATTGCCTTCAGCGGCTTATTGGATGTCCAAGGAAGAAAAATAGGTTTTTCAAGATGACTATTGTGCGAATATCGCGAATTGTGTTTCAGTCAATCCTCCAGTTATTGGGTAGTATGGAGTTGCATGATCATCATGTCCTCAAGCAAAATCTATTTCCTGTGGCGTTGAGAGGGTTTATGCCAAGAGGGCCTAGGATTACGGTGACTCGAGTATGCAACTACTTCAACAGATTGTGCCATCGTGCCATTGACCCGGAGACACTGATCTCCTTGGAGTCTGAGATTATCGAGACAATGTGCCAACTGGAGAGGTTCTTTCCTCCATCACTTTTTGATATCATGTTCCACCTTTCTATACATATAGCAAGGGAGATACGTTTGGGTGGGCCAGTACACTTTTGCTGGATGTATCCCTTCGAGAGGTAGTCATTTTTTTCTATCTCTTTGTCTCTTAGATGTGTTCTGAGCAATAGTTTACAAATATGCTTTGTGATTGAGCTGTAGGTACATGAAAACACTAAAGGCATATGTAAAAAATTATGCAAGGCCAGAAGCGTGTATGGCTGAGGGGTACTTGGCTGAAAGATGCATTGCCTTCTGCTTAGAGTTTCTACATAATTCTGTATAAGTTGAAGAAGTGATATACTCTATATTTTACTACTTTTATTATAGATTTTACTATTTTATAATGGTTTTTTACCAAAAGAGGTAGTTTTCTCGTATATGTAGCTTTTGAAGTCTTACTAGGTTAATCATCAAAACGGAGGCAAACTGGATCAAAAGAGCTGTCAACCATGCTACAGACATTCATTCAATCCAAAGAAACCATCCAAGTCACAATATTCATAAGATATGCAATTTCCCAAGTTGGACATAACAGATGCACCAGAGGTTTACCTTTTGTTGGAGGCCTTAACCACCTTTGAATTGGATGAAATTTGTTGAAGAGATAGATAATTGAGTTACATTTCTAATGGAAGTGGTTTCAAGTCTTTTGGAGCTATGGTTGAAGAGGTACACCTGAGTCACTGAAGACATGTCTGTCTTACTCAAAGGAGAAGCAAGCGTAGGAAACTGAAGGAAGAAAGGGCCAGCATCGGTCATGGTTTTTCCTCATGGTTCGTGCCGATTCCCTCCTGAATGATACCTTGACATCGGTCAAGATCCTTGTCCAGTGCTGCAGGCCAATGCTCATTAGAAAAATAATATTTTCTTTTTGCCCAAGACAAAACCTAGCCGACTTAGGACTTCTCCAGACTTATATATACTTGTTTTTAGCCCCCTTTTAGAGAGGAAGCAGCCACATAACATTACTATAAACATCAGACACGATTTCATTCTAAGTTCTTCATAAGTTTTGATTATAAGAGTTTCCAGGAGGAGACTCGCTTTGTACTTCGATATAAAGAAGATTTCTAATCCCAAACTCTTTTTATTCAATCTATCTATGATGTTTTCTATCTACTATTGTTGCTATGTATTTAATATAAACATGTCTGAGTAGTTAACTTGTTAGGTTATAGGTTTCAATGATTCCATGATTATGCTTGATTGATATCAAAAATATCTAGAGTTTATCTTATGGTTTCTTCACCTTTATTTAATCGAATTATTGTTTGCTTGGTTGCCCATCTAGTGAACTGATCTTAGGTTAATATACTCTCCAAAAGCTTGTTATATTGCTTGAACTAATATTTGGTGAGCAATACGTCATAACCTACGAGAGTTGAGTTATGGAGTATTGTGAAAAATTGAATCCTGAACGAATTAATGCATGCTTTCTTCTTGTAATAACATGCGAGAGTTGAGTCTATTAGGATGTTAAAGCATAGTAATCGAAGCCACGAGAGTGGAATGATTATAACTTCGTGATTTGAGTTCTAGAACGGTTTTTATCAAATCCCTAAATCGATATCTATCTTGTGTTTTCATGTGTTTCTGCGAATCACCTATTGCCTAACGTTTCTTTTATTATTGTTTTCTTTTGATTTTATGATTTCTTTTATTTACTTGTTATTCCATTTTTTCAAATAAATTCCAAAAACCCAAAATATATTTTATCTTAGCTTGATTCAAGTCTTATAAATTCGTAGCGTAGCTATCTGGTCTTCAGTGGATCAACCCCTAAGTACTACTGCATTTTCTGTGCACTTGCATGACTATTTCAGGGTTGAAACCTGAGCATATCAAGTTTTTGGCACTGTTACCGGGGACCAATATCGTTGCCTACGAGTTTTTGATTAGAATCTAGTCTAAGAATTTTCTTTCTTTTTTATTAATTTCGTTTTTTTTTTTGTTTTTTATCTTTGTGAATTCAGGTTTAGGCTTGGTCTTCAACAGCTTGTGCAACATGAAGTTGTTAGGAGTTTCAATTTAATTCCAGCCTTCTTCATGAGTCGAAGTCCAATCTGCCCTCCACTACTACAAATTCAAAGCTATGAGATAAAGCCTTCAACCATCGCTTCAGTGAAGCAAAATCAGTTTCATGGTCTTCCTGAAGAGGATCCTTTGGAACATATCGATGCATTTGAAGATATATGTAGCATCATTCGTGCTAATGGAGTTGATGAAAACTATCTTAGATACAAGCTTTTCACATTTTCATTGGCGGATAAGGCACTTCGATGGATGAAATCTCTTTCATCTCAATCGATCACCTCTTGACATGAATACAAAGGAGCTTTTCTTGGACAGTTCTTCACCAAGCAAAGAGCAAACCTAATTAGAAGCAAGATCTCTGGCTTTCAACATGGTGTCATTGAACCATTATATGAAGCTTTAGACCATTTCAAAGAGTACATAAGAAGCTGTCCACAACATGGTTTCTCCGACGGTAGTTTATGGAACATCTTCTACCAGGACCTTAGGCACGAGGACAAGTTGTGTCTTGATACAGCAAGCAACGGGAATTTCATGACAAGGACAATAACTGAAGTGAAGGTTTTGATAAACAACATGGCTGTTAACGACAGTAACAATCACCCGGACTATGACAAGATTGTCCACACCACTAGTTTCATCTCCACGATGATTTCAGATTTGACATGGATTGCTGCTCAAATTCTCAAATTACAACAGCAGCAACAACTTATTTATGCTTGTAACGACGTGGTTGAGACTAATGGTGACACTAATCAAGAGTTCATTGATGATTTTCCAGTCAAACAACAAAAGAAGGTGAATTTCATCGATGAACAAAACCAGAATTTCGATAATGGAGGTTTGAATCAAGATTTTGAGATCTTTCAAAACCAATTCTATCCTCAAGAAGACGTGTCTCAAGGTTATCATGAAGGACCCCCTTTCCTGCCATTACAACAGTTCATGTTTCCACAAGAGCATCAAGCAGTCACGCCTACGACACAACAAGAATGTACGCTTGAAGCTCTGATGCAACAATGTATTGAAGAACTAAGGCATAGCAAGAAGGAAATCTATGAGAAGATATGTACCATCAAGACCTTATCAACAAGTTGAGTCCCTAGCTGCCCACGTGAACAAATTAGATGCTCATGTTTCTCAAACAATTGAGGATGCGAAGAAGCAAGCAAGAAGAAGCTAAGGCAAAAATGTTTTGCAACATTATCTCTAGCAAATAAAAGGAGCTCGTGCCTACCCCAACATCACCTCCTAAGTATGTTAACTTAGACCATCTCCAACCCATTACTCCATTTGTTACTCCAAAATAGAGCAACTCTAAAATGGAGTTGAGTTTCACTCCCAAACCACTCCATTTTGGAGTAGAAAATGGAGTAAAGAGTACAAAAATGGAGTAATGAATATGATTACTCCATATTTGAAGTAAACCCATTTTTACTCCATTTTGGAGTTGGAAATGGAGTAGGGTTGGAGAGAATTTTACTCAAAACTCTATTTTTGAGTGGAAAATGGAGTGGGGTTGGAGATGCCCTTAGGTACAAGACCAGAACAAGAGCCTTACCCATGAGAATCAAAGAGAGCCTACAAAAAAAGGCTTAAGGCAAAAGCCACTCGAGAAAGTCGACAATATCAGAAAGTTTGTTGTTCCTTGTTCCATCAATGGGTTGATTTAAAAGATTCTCTATGTAATACAGGAGGTGATGTGAATATCATGTCTAAAGGAATTGCAAAGAAGTTGGGGATTAAGGACATTAAACCCCCTAACATGCCTATGACATTTGGAGATGTTTCTACAACGATTTCACATGGTTTCATCCCCGATCTCTACAAGTAGGAGGTTGAAATGTTAAGGATGACTTCCGCATTTTGGAGAGCAAGGGAGCCCTCATAAGCCAGTGATTATTGGTTCATCATTCCTTGCAACCGTAGGAGCAATAGTGGTTTTCCGAACCAATCAATATCTTTGTGCAAAATCGATAAAAAAGTGTTCTATCCGGAAGTACAAGGTAAGGGTTCTTATTGTATGACTATATATACTAATGATAAGTTTCAAACAGAGCCATCTGATGCCATTAAGGATGTCCAAGACATCATAACTCCAGCACCTCCTATCATACCTAAGGATGTTGTCAAACCGACAAAATCTAAGTGCAAAAAGGTCCCAAGTGTTGCAAATTCGATTTTGGCACCTATGGAGTGTAATGAAGATGTGGTTCATGCCAAGGTCAAGAGAAAAAGGTCCTCAAAATGCTTCTCTAAATTTAGAATCATTATCCCATCGGATTTGAAGGAGAAAGGTGAAGATTTCATCAAAGAAAAACTCAAGAATACGATGAAAATTTTCCCCGGTGCGATTGTTCTTCGTGAGAGCCAGCTAGCTACTAATGGACGAAGTCTCAAACCGTCAAGTCCAGAGTGTAGAGAAGCTAAAGGAGCCTTAATTCCTTTAATTGATCCACTTTAAGCCTAAAAACGAAAGGAGTCGAGCAAATTGACTTTAAACAAGCGCTTTGTGAGAGGCAACCCACAATTTTATTTAATTATATGCATTACTTTAAGTTTTTAAAATTTAATTTTTACAATTATAATTTTTATAATTTTAATCTTTACAATTTTAATGTTTACGAATATATTTTATTTTTCAGGATTTTACAAATTCATAAAAAAAAACAATTTGGTCGGAGTGGGTCATATCATGACATCGGTCAAGACATCGACCCACGATCGTGACCGATGCCACCCCATCGGTAAAGGTGGTGGTGTACTCGTACCGATGCTCCACCACCCGATGTCAAACCTCGACGAAACTCAACCCTGGTCGAGCACCAGTTAACAACATCGGTCGAGAAGTCGTGACCGATGCTCGGCCCACGGTTAAGTTTCATCGACCCAGATCACGTCCACCATCGGCCAAGACATCGACCCAGCTCGTGACTGATGTCGACCCAGACCACGACCCACCAATCGCCACCTCGACCCAGCGTATGACCCATGGTCATACCATTGTGACCCAGACTCGACCCATGCCATGAACCACGGATCGAGTGCATAACCCACGACCCAGCCTACAAGCCATGGGTCGACTGTCCTATGACCCATGGTCGACAATTCTCGACCCAGACCATGACCCATGGACGACTCACGGACCAGCCTGTCTCGACCCACTTACCTGACCACGGAACCAGCCACCTAACCATGGTCCATAAAAAAGTAAAAAAAAAATTTCTCTTTTATTTATTCAAAACCAACTTTTAAATTATAATTCCAAAATATTATGCACCAAAATTTTTAGAAAATTTGTATTTTCATAAATTAATAATTTTAATTTATATATTTCATTAATTTTTTTTGATGGATTTATTGATTTATGAACTTTTGCATTTTAAATTTAATATTATTGGTTAGATTAATTTGAATTTTGAATTAAACTTCACTTTTAACAAATTATTCCTCATTTTTTCACTATTTTCACTTAGATTAGACCATTTTTATCGAATTGCAATTCTCATAAGGATTTCATTCATTTTTTTAATGGGCTATCTTATGAAATCTTAGACCTAGAACTCAATATCTATTATTCAGAAATCTAGATCAAAGAAGACATTAACAAGTGATTTAAAGTGTTTTTGCAAGGACATTTGTACTTTATAGGACTTGTATCAAGACCTTTTTGTTGTGTGAGCACACTTCCAATCGTCTAAGCATAATCCGAACCATTCAAAGGAGATGTGAACCAAAAGACAAGAAACAAGAGACACCACGCCTGGTTATGAACCTTATGGGGCAGAATATCAACTTGGTCGAAGAAAAATTCAGTTTGCTCGAGCCATTTTCGAAACCGTTCGAGCAAAAGCTTTGAAACTTCATGAGCACACTTAACATGATATGTTATATAGTGAATTTTCAATATGGTTCGAGAAATTGTTCATGGTTAACTTTGGATCAACGAGCATCATCCGGTAACCCACATTCTCCAATTCATGAACCAATTTGCAAACCGTGGTGAATTTGAAGATGGAGTTCAAAGAAGAACTGACCAGCAGGCTCTAAGGCACAATTTAGTCAAGTTACTTCACCCCTGGCTTGAATAAAATTTGGAGATGGGTCATTATCATCCAATCCGTGAACCAAACACCAAACTTCATGGATTTTTTGTCCAAATCCGGTACAATCGTTTTAATCTTCATCTTTTCAAATTTAATTTTTAATTATTTTCAGTTTATACTCCCTTAACTTGATTGCTTTCACACCGGGACAATGCAAAGTAAGTTTGGTGGGGGGGGGATTGTTGTTTACTAACACGTTTGTTCGTGTTTGGTTAAGTATTTTTGATTTTTATATCTATTAAATCTTTTTTATTGAGTCAAAATAAGTTTGGAAATTATGACACTTTTCTAGAAACTAAATCTTTGATTTCAAAACTCAGTGACCATTGTTGCAGGGTTTGTTCAGGATAATTTATTTAGAAACCCCATTACTGGACTCCCCCAGAAAATTTCATCTTGCATTGGTTTCAATGAATCTGATTTTGACTCTATCTTATTGGACTACTAATCTGATTTTTAAATATTTCTCATTAAAGGTATTAGATCAGGGAAACTAATCACACATTCAGGACATCTTATCCTCTTTACCACTCTTTGTTGTTCCTGAATGGCCAGCTCACTTTTAGTTGGTACCCCACCTATAACCTTACCTCTTTTCAGACCTAATGCACTCTTGTTTTCATTGTCATATGTGCAGATATGTGCAAAAACGTCGGAGAGAAAAAGGATTGATGCAATTTTCCAACCCCCCCAAACACGAACAAACTTTTTTTTTTATAAAGGGGAAAAACCAGTCTTTCTTTGATATGAGTCATCATAGGCACAAAAATTTACCATGATTTGTGTATTCCAAGGAAAGGCCAAGCTCTTGAATCTCATTGTAGTACTCCACCAAGTTCTTCCAGTCTCTGTATCTCCAATGGTTGGAAAATTGCATCAATCTTTTTTCTCTCCGACGTTTTTGCACATATGCACATATGACAATGAAAACAAAACTGCATTAGGTCTGAAAAGAGGTAAGGTTATAGGTGGGGCGCCAACTAAAAGTGAGCTGGCCATTCAGGAACAACAAAGAGTGGTAAAGAGGATAAGATGTCCTGAATGTGTGATTCGTTTTCCTGATCTAATACCTTTAATGAGAAATATTTAAAAATCAGATTAGTAGTCCAATAAGATAGAGTCAAAATCAGATTCATTGAAACCAATGCAAGATGAAATTTTCTGGGAGAGTCCAGTAATGAGGTTTCTAAATAAATTATCCTGAACAACCCCTGCAAAAATGGTCACTGAGTTTTGAAATCAAAGCTTTAGTTCCTAGAAAAGTGTCATAATTCCCAAACTTATTTTGACTCAATAAAAATGATTTAATTGGTACCCTACCTATAACCTTACCTCTTTTCAGACCTAATGCACTCTTGTTTTCATTGTCATATGTGCAGATATGTGCAAAAACGTCGGAGAGAAAAAGAATTGATGCAACGAACCATTGGAGATGCAGAGATTGGAAGAACTTGGTGGAGTACTACAATGAGATTCAAGAGCTTGGGCTTTCCTTGGAATACACAAATCATGGTAAATTTTCGTGCCTATGATGACTCATACCAAAGAAAGACCGATTTTTCCCCTTTATAAAAAAAATAAAAAGGAAAAGAAAAAAAAAGATAGAAAAGCAAAAAAATATACGAAAAACAAAAGGGAAACGAAAACAAGTCAATAAAAGATTCTCATGGCCAAAGAAAAAATTCAAGGAATGCCATTGATCAATTTGTAGGAGCGATTTGCAGTGATTCCTAGAAACATCCAAGTCTAGGGGAGAAAAGGAGTTAGACATTGAAGTGGTTGAGAAACTGTGGAGATCTACGTGTCCGTTCTCTCTTGCAGTTTGCATAATATCTAGCATCCTCCGGAACCTTTGGTTATCTTAAATAGTTTAAACCTCACCACTAAATCAACTTTTCTAACTCCTAGCGTCATCTACACTGGATAATATCATTTGATGAGAAATTCACACCAAACTTAATGAATGTAGATAGTTAATTGAAGTGAAGTTGAGATTTTTGCAGGTTTGAAATTAAGAGTATGGACAAGGCATGCGAAAGTCATGGTGGGAGTAAGTTGAGAAAGTCTCTGAGCTAACTTTGTTTCATGTGGATTACAGGATGAGATTTCAAGTCTAAGATCCTAGGGATATGTGAGTTCTCGTATTTTCAAACCTCTTTTCTATGCTTAGATTCTTTGTTTTGCCTGAGGACAAGAAAGGAACTAAGTCTGAGGGATTTGATATACTCTATATTTTACTACTTTTATTATAGATTTTACTATTTTATTTAACTATTTTATAATGGTTTTGCACCAAAAAAGGTAGTTTTCTCCTATATGTACCTTTTGAAGTTTTACTAGATTAAATCATCAAAAAGGATGAAAAATGGACCAAAAGAGGTGTCAACCATGCTACAACCATTCACTCAAGCCAAAGAAACCATCCAAGTCACAATATTCACAAGATATGCAATTTTTCAAGTTGGACACAACAGACGCACCAGAAGTTTACCATTCGTTGGAGACCTTAACCACCTTGTAATTGGATGACATTTGGTGAAGAGATATATAATTGAGTTACCTTTCTAATGGAAGTGGTTTCAAGTCATTTGGAGCTGTGGTGGAAGAGTTACACCCGATTTACTGAAGACATGTCTGTCTGGCTTGAAGGAGAAGCAAGAAGAGATATATAATTAAGTTACCTTTCTAATGGAAGTGGTTTCAAGTAATTTGGAGGTGTGGTTGAAGAGTTACACCCGATTTACTGAAGACATGTCTTTCTGGCTCGAAGGAGAAGCAAGTCTAGGAAACTGAAGGAAGAAAGGGCCAGCATCGGTCAGGATTTTTCCCCATGGCTCTTGCTGATGCCCTCCTGACCGATGCCTTGACATCAGTCAAGATCCTTGTCCAGTGCTCCTGCCATATGCTCATCAGAACAGTAATATTTATTTTTTGTCCAAGACAAAACCCTAGCCGACTTATGATGTTTTCTATATACTCTTGCTGCTGTGTGTTTAATCTAAACATGTCTGAGTAGTTAACTTGTTAGGTTATAGGTTTTTCAATGATTCCATGATTATGCTTGATTGATATCGAAATCTCTAGGTTTATCTTATGGTTTCTTCACCTTTATTTAATTAAATTGCTGTTTGCTTGGTTGGCCATCTAGTGAACTGATCTTAGGTTAATATACTCTCCAAAAGCTTGTTATATTGCATGAACTAATATTTGGTGAGAAATACGTCATAACCTATGAGAGCTGAGTTATGGAGTATTGTGAACAATTGAATCCTGAACGAATTAATGCATGCTTTTTTTCTTGTAATAACCTGCGAGAGTTGAGTTTATTAGGATGTTAAAGCATAGTATCGGAGCCATGAGAGTGGAATGATTATACCTTCATGATTTGAGTTCTAGAACGGTTTTTATCAAATCCCTAAATCGATATCTATCTTGTGTTTTCATTTGTTTCTGCGAATCACCTATTGCATAACGTTTCTTTTATTATTGTTTTCTTTTGATTTTATTATTGCTTTTATTTACTTGTTATTTTGTTTTCACATAAATTCCAAAAACCCAAAATATTTTTTTTTTTAGCTTGATTCAAGTCTTATAAATTCGTAGCATAGCTATCTGGTCTTCAGTGGATCGACACCTAAGTACTACTGCGTTTGCTGTGTACTTGCAGAACTATTTCAGGGTTAAAACATGAGCACATCAAGAAGCAGTAAACCACAATGAAGATGTTGAGGCTAATGAACTTGTGCTTGTAGGCCGGCCACTGCATAAGACTACAGAGGTTACTCTTTCAGATAAAGAGAGAGACATAGCACATCGATATATTTTAATGAACACGACAGTCATGGATAGTAAGTTCAAATCTATTTCACTAAATTAGAGCTTATAATTCACTTATCATCTATGCAAAATAACTCCTGTATTTTGGAAAACAGGATGCATTTGGAAGAATTGAAAGCTAAGGATGTCTGATGCGCTAGAAATGAAACTCTATTATGGAAATTTCATAACGAACGGTTTGCACAGTGGATAAAGGAAAAGGTTTGTACAAATCTATGTATGTTATTAATCTTCAGTTTCAATTTATTTTCATGTTTCTTAATCACTAACACTGTTATATTCACTTTAGATACCTACTAACTCAGAGGATCATTCAAAACGACTTAGGTGCTTGGCATTCGACCCGAGATATATTACTCACACCCATCAGGGGTTTGTCATTAACAAGCATTGTTTTCACATAGAGGACATTAAGCGGAAGACTCAGAACAGTGGAGTGACATATAAAGCTTTCACTATGTGTAGATCTAGTGCACGAGATACTAGACAAATGGTAGACATAGTTACATACTATGGAGTGATAAAGAAGGTCATAATGCTGGACTACCACATGTTCTATGTTCCATTATTCAAATGCATTTGGGCCAATAGAAGGAATGGTGTGAAAGAAGAAGATGGCTTCACGCTTGTAAACATTCATATGAACCAATCGTCATATCTCCGAGATCCATACATTCTACCATCGCAAGCAAAACAAGTTTTTTACTCCAGAGAAGATGACTCCTAACCGTGGTATGTTGTTATGAGGGCGCCTCCAAGAGGATATCACGAGTTAGAGACAGAAGAGGAGTTTGTTGGTGCACCATTATCAGTCCAACCAGTTGAAGATCAAGAGAATTAGTCTTCTGATGACGAGAGTTTATGTGTTAGGGATGATTGTGAAGGGGTCCTAGTGTGAGATTAATAGAGCTTTGTTGTGATGACTTTTTTTGGCTAGTGTTTCAGGATCCACAATGGTGATTATGAGAGGAAGAAAACTACGCTACAGTTCGTGTCAGTAAGGCAAGTCGGTGAGTCCTGTTGTAAATGCGCTAAAAAACAATAGACAGAAGAAGGAAAAGGTTTCACAGATTGGGAATGTTGATGTAGAAGAAGTTCTAATACCTGCTGTAGAAGAAGAAGTTCAGGAAGATGTTGTAGGTGAAGCTAAGAAAGAAGTGGTTGAAGAAAAAGTGCATGCAGATATGGTTGCTGATCAAGATCCTTCTGAGCATAGGGAACAACCTTCTGAGCAAGTTGATGATCCAGAAGAATTGGCTGCATATGTGGTTGGTGATGAAGAAGATAAAGAGGATGAAGAAATTATGCAGCCTACCATTATAAGAGCTGAGAATCAAGTTGGTGCAGTGGAGGAAGAAGACGAAGAACACTCTGAGCCTAGGGAACAACCTACAGAAGATGAAACAGAGCCACCTACCACCAAAGAAGGACAAACCCATCAATCAGACACAAGTAAAAGGAACAAAAGAGGACTGACAAGGATGCGTAATGTGGCAAAAGACCCTGAGGCAAAGGTAGATGTGGAATTCACTTTGGCCGGCAAACATGCAGGCCCTTGATAAGAATCTCCCAAGGATTCATCACTCTAAGTTGGCAAAGGGGATAATCCTTGACTCAAAGAAGCTGTTACACTTCAAGAACAAGGCGGTGGATTGAATGGTTCACATAAGCTGCGGAAGACTCCTGATATACCGGTTGATCCCTTGGATATGACGCACCAAGATGGATCGGTGGATCGAATGTTCGCACAAGAGTTGCGGAAGACTCTTGATTTACCGGGTTGATCAATGGATATTACACACCAAAGATCGGATCAATGGATATTACACACCATTCACAGAAATGAGAATCACTCTCAAAGGTTCCAAAAATAAAAAAAGGTTCTCAACTCTCAACTTAACTTTTATTCATGAAATGAGCCTCATTATATAGAAGAAATACATCAAAAACGTCCATAAAAATAGCTTACCATGCAGAGCATCTAGGGAAACAAAATTCAAACTACAAACTACATGTAAGAGAGAGAAAAACACTTAAATAACTGCTGCTTTGAATTTGGACGAGATTCTCTCTTTTCTTGTTGTTTCTGGGCTGAAAATACTCCAATTAAGATATACTCTTCTTAAATCCAAGCCCATGAAGTTGCAAGTCCTGGTTAGATGTTTGGGCTGACGTTCTATTTTCCCACGAGAACTATCATATAATCATATATACTGCCCAAACTAATACCTCTTTATATATCTCCCCGAAAAAAAGTTCTAAACCTAAATCTCCCCGATTTAAAAGTTCAAAATTTAATTATACACAAATATCGGTTTTATTGGTTTATGACCTAAACCAATATCAAACCATTTAAAACCAAATTAAACCAATACCAAACCACATAAAACATTAAACCAAATTAAAAACACTAAACCGGTGTTTGATTCCTAAACCACATCTTATTCTTCTTCTTGATCGTCATCATCTTCGTCTTCTCAAGATCACCAACAGAGCCAACAAGAAAACCAGAGTGTGATGGTGGGTGAGACCTAGTGGACCACTGTCGTTTCGTCTCACCAGAATCGGACCACCGCAAACGGAGAATTCAGATTCGCTTCAGCAATTAGGTTGGAAATTAGCTCAATTTGCTCAAGCTATAGGTGTATAATTCGAATTCAAAGGTTTAGCAGCAGAGAGTTTATCGGATCTAGAACCCGAAACGAGTTGTCTATTCGGTATTCGAGCTTCACCGGCTTTTAGCACGATCCGGCTCAATCGAGAAACTTCTCCCCACCGTCAAAGCTTCTCGCCTACAGAGCGGGCTTGCCCAGCCTTCGCTAAGAACGTGTACCCACTCCAGTTCGACACAATTTAGCCGGATCCGTACGGAACCATCTCTGCCTCGATTCATCGATCACGAGATCCATGAGTTTTCCTCCGTCTGGCTCGATTAGCCCCGATTTGATGACGGTGAGACCGCGGCGGGAAACAGCTCCACGTCGAGGAGAGACGATGAAGGCGGAGGATCCATGGGCATAACAGGAAACACCATGGTTATGGATTGGTAAAGCTTGAAAAGGAGATTCGGAGAAGACGATGGCTGTTGAATTTCTCGATTTGGGATTTTTTTTTTTTTTTTTTTTTTTTTTTTTTTTTTTAAATTGTGGTTTGGTTATTGTGATTTAATCCGGTTTACTATTATTTTTAGTGGTTAATATATAATTTCAAAATAGTAAACCAATTAAAACCGATGTGTATGGGTTCTCAGGTTTCGAACTATGTTTTTAGAGTGATATAGATTTTTAACTTTTAAATCGGGGAGATATAAGTTTAGAACTTTTTTTCGGAGAGATATATAAAGAGGTATTAGTTTGGGCAGTATATATGATTATATGATAGTTCTCGTGGGGAAATAGAATGTCAACCCTAGATGTTTTGCTCCCACATTCAGATTTGATGTCCTCATCATATGAACATGCCTTGTCTTTGTTGTTTTCCATGATAATATCAGCCTTGGATCAGTAACACTGTCATCGTTTCTTGGTTCTCTTGTGAGGGAGAATGTTCCGGTACTACTTTATGATCAGATAAGAGACATACTGTGGGAGGAAATTAAGGTACATACACGCTAACTAGTTACAAAACTCATTATCTTTTGACGTTTAACCTTTGCAAATTCTGATACATGGGAGGTTTAATTTGCAAGAAGAGTGGCAAAAAGATTATGTTTTCAATCAGATCGGTTGTTTATGGAGGGCTTCAAAATCTAGACTATTTTTCCAAGTTCGAGCTGCAAAGAGTAGCACAGAGATACTTAAGTTAAAACCAAGCAACATCCAATCTATTGCAACTTGGAACAGTTGGGTGAAGAGTAGGACTACCACAAATTTTAAGGTTATATAGGTTTAATTATTTCTTTCATTGTTCCTGATTTTGCTTTGGAGATTAAGTAATGACAGCTATTGGATTGATTTTGTAGGTAAGAAGTGACAGATACAGAGAATTTAGAAGGTCTCAGATTCCCCACACCACCAGTCGCAAAGGAATCTTTCGACTATCTCATGAAATGGTATGTGTCTTTCTGTAATGTTTTTTGGTGTTAAGAAGGAAAAAAAAATTCACATAATGTTGAAAGTACTATGTCTTACTTGTAGAAAAAAGAGTTTAGACCCTACTAAGGTAACTAGGAGTAAGGTCTAGATGACATGACACTCATTCCGATGGGTCATCTGTGAGGCCTGAATTTGCTGAAACTATTGTAAGAATTAAAATTCTTATTAAGGGCTAGCTTTGACCTTGTTTTTTAGATAATCTACCTTAGCCATATTGTTTTCAAATATTTGTATCAGGAACAAATACAATCACTCGATAGTCAAATGGACTCCACGTCCGGTGATAATATAAGAGAAGATGCTGTGAGCCAAGTGTTTGGAAAATACAAACTTGGACGAGTTAGAGGGATGGGCAGAGGGGTTACTGTTACCAAGCTAGCATTCCTAAAAGCTAGAGACTCATATGTTCAGAAGCTTGAAGCTACACAAGCTGAATTGCTAAGCAAGCTTGAAGACTTGCAGAATGTGGTCCGTGACTTGGCTGGAAAAAAGTAAGTATTTTCTTACTTCTCATATGATGATGCCAACAAAGTATGTTTATACCAATTCATTTTCCTCTTGTTAGAAACATTGTGATGATGTGCCTTCCCAATATGAGGTTAGTGATGTTAGCAAAGGAGGAGTTAGGTGTCAGCTTCTGGATTGGTTTGCGACGGAAGATATTATTATCAGTGAAGGAGAATTCTGCTCTACTGAACCAATGCACAAGATTGGTCGTATTCCACTTGGTGCCAATGCGGTGGCTGTTATTGTGAAGTCTGCATTAAACCTAGACGCATATCTCTAGACGCCTACCATAGATGTGTATTCACTTTCGCAAGCTGTAGGAATGAAAATTCCATGGCTAGCTGATAAAGTGATTCTGGACACCGATCTTCACTCACCAAGTGGAAATAAGAGTACTGGATACATGGTAATTTTTATTATTTTGGTTTATTTTATAAATTTGAAGCTCAATCATTATTATTTTATAACTTGGTTTATCACCAATATATATGCATGACTCCTTAGGATACAAGTAGAGATGAATCACTTGAAAGATGCATAATTTATGATTGGAATGTGGATAAAGTTATTGCTGAGGGTGTACTGTGTTCAACTGATTCAACAGAGATGGTCAACGATATTCCTCTGGGTCCGAATGCTGCAATTCTGAAGGTTGAGCTGGTGATTAAACATGATGCTTATTTGTGGAGACCAAGTGCTGAAATATTTTTGATGGGTGATGCACTTAATACGAACATCGCATGGCCAATTCATAAGCTAGAGTTTGTTAATATAACTGCACGGAATCAGTGAGAAGATTAACTACGGTAAATTTTGCACCTACTATTTATATATATATATATATATATATATATATATATATATATATATATTTGTTGTTTCGAGTTTTTGTTGTTGCTGTGATAGATTTATGATGATGTGTTTTATATTTTGAGTCCTAGAATGCAAGTAACAGCACAAGTACCACCAAAAATGCAAGGAAGAAGTGCATCATGTTGGATTGCAATAACTCTGGGCAAAAAGTTGCAGAAAACCGAGTATGTTCAACTGATCTAACAAATGTTGTCAATTTCGTCCCCTTAGGTCCCAATGCTAGCAAGATCATGGTAGAAGTTTCAAAGATTGGTGGTGTAAGTGTGTGGAGAGCAAATTCAGAAATTAAATACATTTCCGATGCAATGGACACTACAGTGGCTTGGCCTAATGATAAACTCATGTTCCTCTGGAATTTTTTACCCTCATCTTGCTCTTCAACTTTAAAACTCATGTTACTATCAATGCATGTGTGCACTTGTCTTCTACTGGAATCGTTGTACAAAACTTATATCGTTTCCATTATTTTAATTTCATGGTTTTAATTTCATAAGGCATTTCTTTTTTAAAATATGTCATTGCTATATGTACAAAATAAATATATAAATAAAATTTACCATTACACAACACATAATTCAAAATCCAAAATAAAACAGAAGCATTCATGAGTTTCCATTTGACAATTTAGGGTTTAGGATTTTAAATATACTTTCTTTTTAATTTCCTAATTATAACAATGTAAAAATAAATTATTGTCTCATATGTGTAACAAAAAAAAGAAGTCTTCAATATTTGATTTAGGATTTAGGGCACTGAAGTATATGGTTTGGGTTTAGGGTATTGAAGTATAGGGTTTAGGGTTATATTTTTCCTAATTCTCAATTAACAAAATATATACAATCAAATTATTGTTTCATATTAAGAATACAAAATTGGAAAAGAAACTTTTTTACAAACATACAAACTGATATGATAAGTTAGTAAGTTACTGGTTATCACAAAGGTTAGGGGCGAAAAATAATGCTAATTTGGTAAGTGAGCCAAGTATTACCATCTTACAGGCACATGTTTGGAAAATTAAATGCCCATCTAATATAAAGCATTTTTTGTGCCAAGTCTTAACGGGCGCATTGGCAGTTTTGACAAAGTTAAATCAGCGTAGAATTAATTGTCCGGCTATTTGTGTACGTTGTGGGGTAGAAGAGGAGACGATTAACCATGCATTATTTGAATTTCCTACCGCATTACAATCTTGGGACCTTTTCCCTATCTCTTTCGATAGGGATTCATTTCCATCTTCTTCGGTATTTTCAAACTTAGATTTCCTCTTTTGGAGAAATCAAAGGCATGTAAACCAAGATGGAGAACAAGATATCTTTCCATGACTTATGTGGTTCATATGGAAATCAAGGAATAAAAGGGTGTTTCAAGGAGCTGACTCGGAACCCTAAGATATACTACAACTTGCAGAGAGTGAATATTTGGCATGGCGAGAAGTCCAACCTAGTAGATCAAGTCAAGAAGTAGTACACCAGAATGCGACCCAAAAATCAACTAACATCCGCTGTAAAATTGATGGTTCTTGGAAGAAGACAGATGCGACCTCAAGATAGGGTTGGATATGTTGCGAGGGGGACCACACTCTACTACGCGGGGCGAAAGGACAAAGAAAATGCATATCACAACTGCACTCGGAGATGAAAGCCTTGTTATGAGTGATGAAGTCCATTTTGGAGGAAGGAGTAGATTGCCAGGCTTTTAAGACGGATTGCTCTGAGCTGGGTTAACTTGACTCAATTCCCAGAATTGTGTCCCGCTTTTTCCATCCCCTTGGATTTTTTTGGTGAGCTTCGTACTAGTTTCTCCAATTTTTCATTATCATTGATTCCACGCTCTCTTAATAGTAACGCCGGCTGTTTGGTCCAATCAGCCCGTTCGAGGATGATTGAATTTTCTTACCAATGGACGAAATTTATTTTAATGAAATGATCGGTTGACTCAATAAAAAGCATACATTCCCAGAAAATGTCATAGTTCCATACATAAAGTTTTGACTCAATAAAAAGAATAAAATAAAATCATTAAAATGACTCAAGACATAAGAAAATAGAAAAATACATTAGTATGATAAAATCCCCACAGACTTACTTCGCACCGTCCCGGAGTGAAAGCAGTCAACATGTGGGAGATAGGGACTCAATAAAAAAATAAAAATAAAGTAGTGATAGGGATAGATAGAAGTGGATACACCTGGCTCAGAATGTAGGAGAAACTGACTTTGGTGAATCTGGAACAACTGCTGCAATCTCGTCGCTGTCTGAATCGATGTGGAGAATCTCTGTCTCATATGAATTGGCAACATATCCAAGGCTCTGCCGTCCATAGTGAGCGTGTGTATGCTCCTCATAATCACATGAGTGGTTGTGGCTAAAAGCATCATCCTGGGTGTCCTCATCCTGACCTAATCCTGATACTAGTGAAAGACTGCCCAAACCGTCATCGGGTCTCGTCTCAGCTCTGCTCCATGATGACTTCTTAAAGATGTGAGGTATGGATATCCTAACCACTTTGACAACCGTGGAGAGCAGATTGCCTTGCCGATGTACCCTAGCTTCAAGAGCTAATATCTGCGCTCTCTCCTCTGCAAAACTAGCTTTGATCCACGCATCAGTCTCGGTGTTCAAAGAAACTGCAACGGGTGGCACAAAAGGTGGTTCAAAAGAGGATGATGGCTATGAAACGGAGGCTCTTTGTGCCTTTCTAATCCTTTCCTTGCGTGCCAAAAGAGCTCTAGACTCATAGTAGAGCGAAACGCCCACAAGAGGACAACCTGAAGTACGTAAAAACCAAGTATGGCGAGGAAGGTCAAAGTAAGGGTTACCGTCATTCAAGGCTGGAAGTTCCTCATAAGGAAGAAAAATGCATTGGCTCCCGTCCGCATATGGTGGAGTGAAAAGGTACCCAAAGCTTGTAGAATCCTCATACCATCCGCAAAGAAAATATCTCCATTGAAGAGCATGAAGATCGAGCTTGTTCTCTTCCATCAAAGGTATTTCAAGACTGAAATTAAAACCACAAGCTAACAATATGGCTGTGATAGTTTCTCCAAAATTTCTAGAAGCATTCTTCACCGTCTTCTCAGGAGAATCCACAAAGGGGCTAATAAGCATGAAAAAATCATCTCTCTTGACAGCACTATGCTCATTCCTACTGAAAATCAATTGAGGAAATAGGCGGTGCATGTATCGAACCGCGGGATGAGTGATTTTTGCCTCTTTAGAAGCGCCGGGTGTAATCCTTTCATTTTCAAACCTAAACCAAGTGTCATAATGAGCCTCACTATTGCTAAAAGCAATCTAATCATGACACTCAAATCCCAAGATATCACGCGATCCTTCAATGCTCAAAGTGTGAAACTCTCCACCAACCGAAAATGCTAGAATACCATCTTTAGCTTTCACGCCCTTGGTCTTCGGGTAAGACAAGGTTAATGTATCTAAGAACTCACGTGTAATGGCTGCATAAGCGGGGTGAGATAGCTCAACAAACTTCTTATGACCCAAAGCTTCAAGGTACCATTCAGCATCTCTTCGTAAATCGAGCGTCTCGTAGTCAATGCTTAGAGTTGTAATAATTGCAAAATTTTCTAGGCCAGCCTTGTAGTTAACACCATCTTTCATCTCTGGTCCAAATTGCTTCATAACAATACTTGGAGCTTCGGTTACAACTAGTGTCGATTTCGGCGTGGGAATTGTGCCTCTTGATCGTGGATGACCAGAAGTGTCTCCTTGGGTTTAGGCTTCCTCTTGTACTTCCTTTTACCAAGCTCACCCTCCATTGAAAATCCTACAAAAGAAAACACTCGAAAAGGCATGTTATTGCCTTGAAAATCGAAAATTCCCAAACAATTGGTTCTAATGAGAATTTTAATCACTTAAGAGTATATGAAGACATTATAAATATGTAAGAATAATAACCAAAGGCAAATCAATTTTTCCCTAAATAAATCATAATTTTCGGATTTATTGATAATGACTTAGAAATGTTTTCAAAATTTAGCAAATTAAGCTCTAATGTGTCAAAAATCATACAAAACCTATGTATATATGATAAACCCATATCAATGAATACATTTATATCATTGAAAACACTCAAATTCGTTTTTAATTAAGAACCCAAAAATTGGATTTATGTGAAAATTTGATTAAATGTGCTAAACATGTAAGAAATCCACTAATAATGGTAATTCCATATCTAAACAAGTTTTCTAATTAGATTCTCTAATAACTTAGTGAATTTAAGTGAAATCTATGAGAAATCAAAAATTGCATAAACTTGAAAATTGACAAAGATAGGGTTTAGAGAAAGCATACCTTTGATTTTAGTGAATAATGAGATTACGAATTGAAATAATTTTGAAAAACTAATCAAATCTTAGTAATTTGAGAAAAAATCCTAAATTTTAGGTTTTGGGTGTTTCTGAGCTCAAGAACACTTTTGAAAGAGAAAAATATGAAGTTGTGTTTTTTTTAGATAAAAAGAAAATGATAAAAGGCTTTACAAATCAGATTTTTTGTGTTTTTGGTTAAAATCCGGTTAAGATTTGGTTTAGAGCCGGTTTAGAAATTTAAAATTGAAGAAAACTTACCTTGGGTTTGGGGGGCTCATGGGTGGAACCGTGGGTCATGGCGTGGGTCGAGTCTGGGTCGAGAAAACATTACCCGCGGGTCATGAAGCTGGGTCGAGAAATGCTTACCCGTGGGTCGATAGGCGGACGATCGGGGGTCGACCAGTTGGACGGATGCTATTCGGGACTGGGACGAAGCTGGTACTGGGATGCTCGAGTGGGATGCAAACGTGGGACGTGATGCTCGAGTACCGGACGGACACACAGACCGGTATCCGTGTCCGGTAGTTGGCTGGGTCGAGTCGTGGGACATAACGGGCGTGGTACCGGTCACGACCGTGACCCGGTACCACCCATTGTTTTTTAATGAATTTTTAAAATCCTGGAAAATTAAAAATAAAATAGATTAGTACTAAATAGATTTAGAAAAATTAAAATTGAAATTTTAAAAACTATATAAAGCATGAAATAAAATAAAAATGTGGGTTGCTTCCCACAAAATGCTTGTTTATAGTCAATTATCTCGACTCCTTTGTTGATTTAGACTTCCAGTGGATCCACTAAAGGAATTGTGGTTCCTTTAGCTTCATTAGCCTCTGGACTTTCAAGCTCTCCATGATTTGGGATGACTCCAAGTGTATCTCCAACCAAGTGTATCTCCAATGTCATACGTGATAACCAATGCCTTCGGGAAAAACTTCAAAGTGTTCTCAAACTTCTTCTTGATAGTTTCCTTGTTGCTTGCCTCTGATTCTTTTAGAACCATGATTCTGATCTTTGCAAACGAACTAGTCATGTTCTTAGGTTTCTTGTTGGCTTCACTTTCATCCTTAGTATCCACTTTAGGTGCCGAAATCGAATTGATATCGTTATAGATATCTTTATGCTTCATCTTTGACAGTTTTGCAACTATCATCGAATTAGCTTTGGGAGCTTCTTCTTTGAAGTTTTGGACTCCTTTCTTGGCATCTACGGGGTCGAAACCAAGCTTCATATCCTTGACTTCAATCATTTTTGGCACACTCTCAACATTCATAGTGGGATAGAAAAAAAATACTTGTTGATTTTGGCGAAAGAGATCCTTTGGTTTGGGAAATCAACAATGGCTCCAGCGGTTGCTAAGAATTGTAATCCAAGTATCAATGGATTCAACTTGCCGGTCTTCATTACCAAGACTTAAAAATCAGTAGGAACAACTATATCTCCTACCTTAACCATCACGTTTTCTAGCACTCCATAAAGCGTAGAAGATGATAGATCCGCATACTCTATGTAGACTTTGGACGATTGAAAGTTAGAGAACTCAAGCTCCTTTGAAATCGCCAATGACATGACATTAACATTAGCTCCAGTATCACATAGGAAATCATTGACTTCAACTCCATTGATAGAGCATGGAACAACAAACTTCTCCGGATTATCGACTTTCTCTAGTGGCTTCCTCTTGAGCCTTCTCTTGTAAGCTCTCTTTGATTCCTCAGGGAGACATTATTCTTCTGGTTTTGTGGCTCAGATAACCTCCTTTTGGGATGGTTTAGAGACTGCCATGAGTTCTTCTTCATTAGTAGAAGCAACGTTGCAAAACTTTTTAGCTTTCTCTTCGGCTTGTCTCCGAACGGCTTCCGAAGTTTGAGCTAATTACACATCCAACTTAGAGACATGAGTAGCAATGGATTCGTACTTGTTATTGAGATCATTGTACACACCATCTATCCTTTGATTGATTTCCTTCTTTGCTTGATTCAGGGAATGATGCGGTTATCCATGAAGAGATTACAATTCTGCCAATTACAACTCTGCCATCTGCACTTGTTGAAGAGATTACAACTCTGCCATCCGCACTTGTTGAAGAGGAGATTGAAGCAACAGAGCCGGTAATGCGCAGCCAAATGGAGCCTCCGGTTTTGTCTCTTGGACCGGTGACAAGAGTTCGGGGATAAAAGTTCAAGCGAATTATCGATTTGTCATCTCGGGAACATTTAATGAGGTCTACTCAGCCGCAACGCAAACCAAAGACGGGTCAAAGGTTGTTCTCTTGGTCCAGCAAAAGTAAATGCAATATGCTGAAGACGAAGAGTTATTAGATTGAATTCTAAGAGATGCTTTCACAAGTCAAAATCTTAATAAGTGTGTTAATTATTTTTTCTCTATTTTCTAGAATAATTCTCTTATATATATATATATATGGAGTTGTAGACCTTTGAGAAGAGAAATTTGATTAATAAAATTTCAGAGATTGTTCATCTCGTTTGGTTCACTTCGAACTACCTTTGGCTAGGTTAGAATCGGATTCTCAAAAGCTTTTTGGATAGTAACAGCGAGTTTCCGCTCTCGTCGTGGTGTCCGGCGATTCACCCCGACGAATTCAACCCCTAATTCGATCCTGGAACGCTTGCTACTTCTTTCTATTATGCATATTTGGAGATACCTGTAGAGGCTTATATCAGTTTTGGCATGAAAATATTTTGTGCTTTTATTTCCTGCTTGTAACCATAGAACTTTACTTTTGTTCTCTAATATTCCTCCTCCGTCATGTATTCATGACAAAGTTGAGATTTGATGCTAAGGATTAACTTATAAGCTAGTGGAGTAGCTTCATAAGCTTGTTGAAGAGAAGCTTGCAGCTCTTGTATCTTCTTATGTGAATTTGTAGCATTTTATGATATCCATCTTGACAAGCTACGCCTACATAGCTCCAAAGCTTTACTAAATTTATTACTTGGGATCACTTGACATTGCTCAGTCCAGACCTGTCTAAGGTTATCTTTTACTGCTTCATTAAAACGTCGTCTAATATCATATCTAAACAACATATGGCCTCTCCATTTGCCAGTTTCTAGATGTAGGAGAAGAGCTCTACGATCAGAACCTTGCCAAGGCAAAACTTGAACATAGGTTGTAGGATACAAATTAACCAGTCACTTGTTGCTACAGTCCTATCTATTCGTGTTCTAACTGTATGAGAATGTTTTTGACCTACCCAAGTAGAACAACCTCCATAGGTTTTTATGTCATGCAAACCACATATTGAAAGCGTCCTTCTAAACGTATAAAATGATGCTTCTGATCTATAAGTACCACCTTCTTTCTCATGTGCAAACTTAATATCATTAAAGTCACCAATTACTAACCTTGGTTTACTCCCAAGCTTCCACTTGAGACATCATCCTATATCATTGAGAGACTTTTTGCTTTGTAACTGGATGACCATAGATATAATACAAGCAAAATGTAGTAGCACCATCCATTATATACATATCATAAGAGTAAATAGTACGGGTAAACACCCCCCACCTCCGCCCCTCCCCCCACCCCCCCCCCCCCCCCATTTAAAGAGTGGGCATTGTTAAGATCTTTACAAAGCTTATCTACAACATTATAACCATTTTTAGTTTCTGTGAAAAACATAATATCAGGTTTAGAAGACTTCCTGATATTCTGAAGATGATGAGTTGTCAAGTGGTTCCTCAGCCCTTGACAATTCAAATGTAAAAGTCTAGAAGACTTCCTGATATTCTGAAGATGATGAGTTGTCAAGTGGTTCCTCAGCCCTTGATAATTCAAATGTAAAAGTCTCATGGCTACTGTGGTGGTTTAAGGGGAACCACCAAACCATGATTGACAGAAGAAGAGTCAGTCTTTTCCTTTCATGCATGAATGTCCTGTGGAGTATCATTCTTTGGGGCCTTCCTTTTACACTTGAATTGCTCTGAAGCATGGTTACGTTCTGTAAAATCTGGGACGTAGTCTCGGTAAACTGGGCTTCCTGAGTAACTTTAAAAATTTCCTCCAAAGAAGGAACATATGGAGTAAAACCAACATGATGGCTATGTTTTGATGACATGCCAACTTCTGTAACCATGATGACAAAAGAAAAAGCCAAGTTACCCATTTAATTTGGAAAAATGATTGGTAAATCAAGTTGCATAGACAGAGAAACTGGAGGCTGGATATGTAAAGCTTTAGGACAAACTGCAAACCCATGCTTGAGGCTACCACATGCTGTACAAAATTTTTGGAGAACGTCATATCGAAATTCTAATTCCACCGGTCTTCCTAAGCTGACAATTTGAACCTTACGAGCTAAGGTTATTGCTTTATCAACGTTAAACAGGACCTTAACCAATACCACAGCTTGACAAAATTGTGTTGCTTCAATGATAAGAAATTTTTTTACATGCTTCAATTTAGACCCAATGCTCTCCACTATATGCTTTCTTCTATAAACATTAAGAAGGTTAAGTATGCAAATCCAGAACGGTATATAGCAAAGAAAAGTAGGGAATTTCATGCGATTCCAACGATTAAAAGGTACCATCCATCCCTTAAAGGTATAAGGACCATTTTCTAAAACTGTGAGAAGGTGATGCTCATAATCAAAATAGAAATTAACCGTACCATCATCATTGACTTGGTCCTCTACTTTCCCTACCAAACTCCGAGCTTGAGGTAAAGTAATTTTCATCCCTGCTGGATTTTGATGTTGTGGATTAAGCCTTTTAGCGACCAGACATAAGCCATTATCCTTCTCAAACTTCTTTTGAGCATCTCTATGAACAGCCAATGTCGATCTGTCAGCTCCGATCTTCAACTCCTAAAGGGCTTTTCAAATTTCTTTCTGCGAATTCATCTTTGATAATACAATTGCTTCGCCGGATAGGATAAGAGGTTGATAAAGATCAGATTTATGCAACTGGAGAAAGAAAACCATATTAAACTGGAAGATTATATCGAAAGAGTCGAAGAAGGAACCCTAGAAAAACGGGGAACTTTTGAGAGAGGTCTTTAAACAATAGTTTGATTATTTTAGAGGAATTCCTTAAAATACCACTAAAATATATTTTTGTTCCAAACATATCATCACTTAGTTTTTTTTTTTAAATATTACTAAAAGTTTTGGTTTTCCAAAAATACCACACACTAAAAATGAGTTTTAAGGGTTTATAATTTAAATTTTTGGGTTTGCGTTTAGTATTTTGGATTTAGGGTTTAGTATTTTGGGTTTAGAGTTTAGGTTTTAGGGTTTAGGATTTAATTTTGAGGATTTAAAGTTTAGTTTTAGTTTTGTGGTATTTTTGGAAAAATAAAACTTTTAGTGGTATTTTTGGAAAAAAAAACTAAATGATGGTATATTTGAAAAACTTATTTTTATAGTATTTTTGAAAATTGCATATTATTATATATCACTTACATCCACTTCGCAAAAGAGCAAATTTCGGTTATACTAGCCATGGCCACTTGGGTTTGAAATGCTCCTCAATTTTAATTAATTCCTTTTCATAAATTACACAAATAAATAATAGATTATGGATTTCCGATGGATAATCGGATTCCATTTCTGTACTTGAACGGGCCATTCTTACTGCTTCATCACATTGTTTTTTGTCAACTGCATTACATTTTGATTTTAAAAAAAATTATCAAGTAAGGCTTGACAAGAAAAAGAAAGTAAAAATCATTAAGCTGTTATAAATTTGGATGATTATCCATATTTATGATATAATACTAATTATTTTATGGTTAAGGATCACTTTGCCCACTACATATATATTAATATATTTAGCAAAATTTCTCTATATAAGAGAGTTGTAACAAAAAGAACATGATTTACTTGTTCTCTCTCCATCTCACTCTCTCTCGTTTATATTGTACACATCAACACATATGTATATAAATAATATATTATAATATTATTTATAACATAAGCAAGCTATATTACGTTAAACATTGTTGACGAGTCGCGATAGAAGCAAAAATAAAAGTCATCAAAAATAATTACATATAAATACTTCTCTAAATAATATGTAATTATGTTGATAACATTATATTACTGCTAATATTTTTTTTTAACCTTATATTACTGCTAATATTCTGACCTTAATTTGTACATTAATTAATCAGGGGTTGATGTTTTAAGAACTATCATATTTAAATTGGAGGCAAAAACATTAATTTAAATCATTGTAGTATTTTTATAGATAAAGCAAATATATTCCCACTTGGGTTTTTTATTTTCGTGAGTGAATATCAATCTCTATTCTTTTCTTTTTTTTAACATAAAAATACCTATTCTTCTAGATAAGAAACCTAGCACTCAGTTTTTTCTAATTGAATTGTTTCTTATATGGCAGCATCGTCGTCTTTCTGTAAGGTAACATATATTACGGGAAAAACAGCATATTCTCCCATGAACTAAGTGGTCCTTATCTATTCATACATGATCTATTGAACAATGTCAAAAATCACATTAATTACCGATAAATTTGAATTTTCTCCATGATCTTTTAAAATTCGGTCAATTCCCACAAAACCATAAACGGAGTGAGTTTTCCGTTAACGGTTGCTGACGTGGATGACAGGTGGAATACAAAACAACACATTCCCCCATAAACTAAGTGGCCCCTGTCTATCCATACATGACCTATTGAATAATGCCAAAAACCACAATAACTACCTATAAATTTGAATTTCCTCCATGATCTTTTAAAATTCGGTCAATTCCCACAAAACCTAAAACGGAGTGAGTTTTCCGTTAACGGTTGCTGACGTGGATGACAGGTGGAACACTGTTATGATCCGATTTAGAATTTATAAAATTAATTTTTTTTTAATTGGTCTAGCCAAAAGACGCCGTTTTGGTTTTATTTTGTTTTAAATTGTTCCAATAGAGATCGAACCCTGTGGAAGGTGTATATGTGAGGAGACTCTACCACTTTGGACATGTTCGAATTTGTGTTGTAATATCTATTTTATTTCTAATTAGATTCCATTTGCAGAGTTCCATGTGTCTTCATCGGATTCCCAAATAGCATGGAGAGTACGACGGTACCTTCCGCCGGATTCGATTTCTCCGCCATCTCCACCGTCGGATCATCATCGTCACGACCATTCCTCGGCCTTAACTCCTTCCTCTAATTTCCCCTTCGTCTAATCCAACCAACCATCGAGCTGCTGCTTCGAAAAGCTTGCTTCTATGGAATCTTTGGTATAGAGGTAAAACGCATCCCAATCAGATCTGTAACTCGATTTCGTTTCATTTTCATAGTCCACGATACCCCTTTTCCACATAAAAAGGCAAAAGGGTAAAAAACAGAGCAACGAAGAATATAAAATAGACAAAAAGTAGAGAATGTTACAAACCGCGAGAATGAGGAGTTCGTCGTTTTTAGTCCAAGTCATCTTCGAAGCAGTGGAAGAAGAAACCAATGGCGTCGTCTTCAGTTGATTCCTTCGTTTGAGCGTCACCTCCATGCCGGAGACATCATCGTCGTCATGCTTCCTCGTGAGTGGAGTAGACGAAGCCATAGCTCGGACGTTGGGTCGGATTTCGAAGTCATCTGAATTGGAATCCATGGACTTGAAGATCAAAACTTAGCAAGGTTTTAGAGATTTGGGAGGATTAAAAACTCTAAGCTTTATTAGTTTTTTCCAAACAGAGAAATGAGTCTTTCTTTTTAAAAACACTGAGACTCAGAGGAAGTGTAAGCATTTAGATGTACAGACGTAGGAATTTCAATTGTCTCAATATGTAAATGACCAACATACCATTTCTCACATTCACAAATAGATTACCAGAAAACCTCAAAACTCTCTCAAGTCCCATTTTTTCAATCAGAGGGCTATGCACTGGGAATTTGGCTCGGTTTGGTTCGTTTCATATTTTTTGGTTTTCGAGTTATAAAAAATAGGTACGAACATAATTTATTTTGGTTCGGTTTGGATTCGGTTCGATTTTGATTACGTTTAAAAATTTGGTTTGATTTGGATTCGGGTTCGGTTCTGTTCGGATTCAGATCGATTTCGGACAAAAACTTATAACAAAATTGACATAATTAACTATTTTTAGTTAATATTATACTTTCTGGTATATTTAAATTTACTTTTCTATATATATAACTAAAAGTATTCATTTTTAATGAATTTCGGTTCTTTCTATTTGTTTGGTTTAGTTCCATAAATTCAGCTTTGGCTCGGATAATTCGGTATATAAATTTTTATACTATTCGGGTTATTAAAAAAATTGGTTCGGTTCGAATTGTGCCGTGTGGGCTATTTCGGGCATCGATATAGAAAATGTGAGACTTTCCACCATCGAAAATGACGTCATTTTCGCTAGACCAATTAAAAAAAAATTTATAAATTCTAAACCAGTTCCACCTGTCAGCAACCATTAACGGAAAACTCACTCCGTTTAGGATTTTATGGGAATTGACCGAATTTTAAAAGATCATGGATGAAATTCAAATTTATAGGTAGTTATTGTGGTTTTTGGCATTGTTCAATAGGTCATGTATGGATAGACATGGGCCACTTAGTTGGTGGGGGAATGGGCTGTTTTGTGTTCCACCTGTCATCCACATCAGCAACCGTTAACGGAAAACTCATTTCGTTTACCGTTTTGTGGGAATTGACCGAATTTTAAAAGATCATGGAGGAAATTTAAATTTATGGGTAGTTAATGTGGTTTTTGGCATTGTTTAATAAGTCATGTATGGATAGACAAGGGCCACTTAGTTCATGGGGGAATTGACTGTTTTCCCATATATCACCCATTATAAAACTATTTCCAAGACGGATAGACCCACCCACCAGAATAACGGAACATATGTCAATAAGTCTATGTAATGTGGGTTATAAATTTACTTCAAAATTTCTATGTCAAAGGCTGAAGTTTTTTCTCTCGAATCTAATCTCGGAGACTCAATCAGCCTTTATGCCAGGTCGACTAATCTAAGATAACATTCTCATTGCCCATTATATATTTCATGAATTAAGGACCAATAAATCATGTAAAGGCAAATATATGGCAATTTAAACAGACATCAGTAAGCTTATGACCGAGTGGAATGACCTTTCCTTGAGAATATTATCAGAAACTTTGGTTTTGCAGAAAAGTAGATAACATGGATGATGTGGTTCATCAAATCCGTACAATATAAGGTTCTAATAAATGGTCAACTGAAGGGGAGGATAACCCGACGAGAGGATTTAGGCAGGGTGGTCCATTTTCACCTTACATATTTATCCTTTGCATGGAGGCATTGGTATCTAATATTCGGAAGGCCGAGCGAGAGAAAGCTCTTACGGGTTTGAGGATTGCGAGAGCAAGTTCACCTGTCTCCCATCTTATGTTCGCTGATGACAACTTGTACTTGTTTTTTTGCGAGGAAAAAAAGAAGAGTGTTAGACTATTCTAAATATTCTTAAGCAGTATGAATTGGCTTCTGAACAATAGATCAATTTCTCCAAATCTTTCGTCCAATTTGGTAGCACAGTCGAGAATACTGTACGAGATGAGATGAAACATATACTGAAGATTTCGAATACTGGAGGAATGGGCTCCTACCTATGTATACCAGAAAGTCTTGGAGGGGCAAAGAGTAAAAATTTTAACTTTGAAGAGAAAGACTTCAAGATCGAATTAACGGTTGGACTTCAAAATTGTCAAAAGTGGTAAGAAAGTTTTTATTAAATCAGTGACAACGGTTATGCCAACATATGTGATGTACTGTTTCAGATTATCTAAATATTTAACAGCAAAACTAACAAGTGTTGTTGCACGGTTTTGGTGGAACTCAAATGGTCAACAAAAATGTATGCATTGGTTGGCATAGAAAGATTTATGTCGTGTTAAGACAGAGGGTTGGCATAGACAAATTTATGTCGTGGTAAGACAAACTCTAAACCCTTGGATACCAGCTACACATCTGAGGCTAACCACATGCAAGAGGCATAACTATTATCAAACCTTCATGGTCAATCATTTGATTGACCATTTGACTAAAACGTGGAATATGGAATTGCTAGACGCAATTATCACTCCGAAAGATGTATTTATCATCCGAAGCATTCCCATATGTAGCACCTATAAACCAGATTCTCTTGGTTGACATTTCACTAAATCATAAAAATATACAGTATAATCAGGTTATTATACTGAGCAAGATACCACTATTTATGGCTCTGTATTACAGTTTTATGGACCTGATATACGGTCTTTATATGCATATGCATGGATGTAACTCGGTTACATCGAATTTACGGACAAGAGGAATAAATTGCGACACACAAAGTTTACGATGTGGAGCTGAGGAGACAATTAATCATGTCTTTTTTGAATGCACACCAACAATACAAACCTGGCTACTCTACAAGGTACCGGTGGCACCGGAAATCTTTCCAATGACATCAGTTTTCTCCAATTTTAATTATCTTTTTTTTAAACTCCCGGATGATATTCGGGATCATAGTTTTCAATAGATTCTTTGGTATATTTGGAAAGGCATAAATGATAAGGTATACAAAAAATTAGAAAGGGATCCACAACAAGTTTTAAATATAACCGAATGTGAGGCTAGGATTTGGGAGATGGCACAGATTGTTGAAAACCATACGGAACAACAACACGTAGTGTCCCCTTTGGTTATTTCAGATTTTGCAGGAGATTAGTATTACATAGATGGTTCCTGGAAAGAGAGTGATATTTCTTCAAGCTTGGGCTTGTATTGTTTTCAAGAGAATGTGGAAGAATCGAATATGGGAGCTAGGAATTAACGCTGAAGCCTTTCTTCTCTCCACTCCGAATTGGAAGCTCTCATTTGGGCAATGGACTGCATAATTGCACAAGAGAAGAATATGGTAGTTTTTGCAACATACTATTTCGAACTGGTGAAAATGGTGTCTACACCGATGGAGTGGCTAGCTTTTCCTACATATTTGGAGGAATTCGCGAAGAGTAAGGAGTTGTTTACTTTATTCTCAATCTCGTTCATCTCTCGCACTTATAATACCAAGACGGGCATGTCAGCACGAAATGCTCGACTTTACCCGCACGAAACTATTTATGTAAACTTTATACCACCAGTTTGGATTTATGAACTGTTTTAAGTTTTTATAAAGTTGTTAACAAAAAAAATATCACCCATTACTTCAAATTCTATTGCTTCTCGAGTTATTTTAATAAGTATTTAAATATTAATAATATGTAATTTATGTGAATAAAGAAATTTGTTGGTTTAAAAGTATTTTAACTTTTCAGAATTTTCGTTGGTCAGACGAGGCTACATATGTGTTGTTTCAACAAGTGATTATAGAAAAACAAAACCGGGATAACGAAGAGAGTTGTTTACATGATCTTAGAAAGAAAATATTATTCTTAATATTAACAGCCGGTTTGGAGCTGATTAGAGTTGGAAAAACGAAAAAAAATTGTTTATATTTTTTTAGGAAGCACTACAACTTGTATCTGACTAATCCGGAAGCTCCACAAGATCGAGCAAATTTTTTTTCAGTTTCTCCAATTTTTGATGAAAAAATTTGTTAATAAACCAATACATGAAATAATAAACATAGATGAAGTTTATTTACGTCGTTTATCTTTATTTTTTTCTGAGTTTTGTATCTTTTTCAACGAGATTTTGAATTGAATACTTATGCTAATATAAGTATTTTGAATATTTATCTAGTAATTTAATTTTGAATTATATTTTATTTTGTCGCATTATTTAACTTGGATCTGCTTAATAAACTAATGTTGACCAAAATATGTAAAAAATTTGTTGGTGCGACTTCCGTGCTATGTCAAGCTATGTCAACATTCGAATGCAAATTCATAATAATTCATATTTTTGACAAAAAATTACAATATTTAAATTTACAGCCACAATTTTTACAGTTTTTATTACAAATCAGATTTTTTTACTAATATTTAAAAGTAATAATCACAATATTTACAGCCAAATTTTCTATACCCAAAAACCTATAGCAAAAATCTACAATCATAAATCGGAGCCTAAATCTCACTTTTTTGTACATATAAAGAAGTGAATTCAAAAACTTAAGCGCTTATAGTTCTATTTGACCTTCCAAAGAGAATACACTTCAAAATCATAAATTCGACTCTTGATGTTAGAAAAATACTCTGGTTTACGGCCAATTGCATGCCCGAGCCAATTACAAGTTATAAAAGTCTAAAATTTCTTAGTAATAATAATTTAAAAAACAAACAAACAAAAAGTAAATCATTTCATTCCAAAGCATCTTGGATCTCCGCTCACTATTTTTAACTTATGCTATAATTTGTAACTCCACTGTGTACAGAACAATATTATTATTAAAAACAAATTAATATAAACTTAGTTACGTAGACGAAATGTTTAATGATTAAAAAAATTATTCGAATTTCGATTTTTGTATATAAATACATTTGCATAATATGTAGATTACAAATCAACGTGTTAATTATGCAATTGCAAATATTATAATTTTTTAATCAAATTACAATGTTTATAATTTTATTATATTTAATCTAATCATGCGATTCAAAAAAAAAAAAAGATGAAACCGAATATTTTTTTTAAAATTTGAATGCCTATTAAGTCATTAGAACATATATTCGACAATATTTATAATATAGAACATTTTATCAAGTAAGTATTTAAATATTTTTATTTTGATCAAACAAAATAATTCTAATATTTTAACCTTTTTATCAAGTTAAAATATTGATAATATTGATAAAATATTGATAATATTTAAAATTTTGATAAATCTAAAATATTTATAATATTAAAAAAAATCTATAAAGTTAGAATATTTGTAATATTTTAGTTCTTTTATCAAGTTATAATATAAAAATATTTGTACTTTTATTAAATTAAAATAATTACAATATTTATCTTATTCAGTTTAATTATGTGGTTCAACTAAGGAATCGAAACAAACTTTCAAACTGGAATGTCTATTAAGTTTCCTACTCTTATAGTTTTTCATCATTTTGGTTCTTTTTATAATGTGTTTATGGACTACTACTAATCATGATATCCGATGTGAGACTTTTGACACAATTTTGTTTTCCTACAGTAAGTAATTTATGTTCGTTTTTTAAAATTAGAAACATAACATAAACAAAACAAAATATAGTTTTTTATTGTATGGTTGATGTGATAATTTAATAAATTACAAAAATAAGATAAAATAAAGATGAAAAGTGAAACATATTGATTAAAACTAATTAATGTGATATAATTGATCTTCTTTATTCAATTTGATTGGATATTAAATATTTTTAGAAATAATTAAATCATTTTTGTTTTAGTTAAATATAATTAAAATAATAGAAAAAAAAAATGCCTATAAATTATGTAATTTTTTTCGACCAAATATATTTCATTAATATGTAAAAGATGATACATAATCCTTGTACATGGAGTTTGTAAGCCAAATTCGAGGATAAACACGGGTTGAAAAGAAAATATTTTTAGGAGGACCCTTCTTTGCAAGACAATGAGCTGGTTCATTGAAACGTCGGTTTACAGGAGAGAATTCATGGTAACGTAATGAAGAAGTCCATAGCTTGATGTCAGAGCAGAGATTCACGATGCTGATGTCCATTAACTGGCCCGTAAGTGAGGAAACAAGATTGTGACAATCACTTTCAAAGATTAAAGAATGATATCCCATAAACGTACCACTTTGTATAGCCATAAGTAGTGCTTTTCCTTCCGCTTTTAGAGGTAAAGAAGCCAAACCCAAACATGCGGAACTCCAATAATGTGAAATACCATTGCTATCACGTATAATCCAACCACCTTTAACTTGTTTAGAGGAAGGACAAAAAGCTGCATCCACATTACATTTCAGAACACCAGTCGGAGGACGGGTCCATGAAAAGTTTGTGTTAGCCGAATGAGGAGACGGAGGTTGATATGGCTGGTTACTAGTAGACGTTTTATTAGTTGCATCTAACCAAACTTTTACCTCTGCACCTGCAAACTCAGCGTCATTTAGTGGATGGGAAATCTGCTTGTTAAAGAGGAGATTGTTCCGGGATTTCCAAATACGCCACATGACCCAAAAAGGTAGGAATTTCTGATACTCAGTTAAGCCTGATGTCGAGTAAGAATCCAAAAGGATCCTAATATTGTCCTCAAGTTCCACCGATGGAGAGGAAATCTCGAACAAAGGAATATTAAGGAGGTGCCAAGTCGAAATCAAAATTAGGCATTGGAAAAAGATATGGTTAATCGATTCATCTGCTAAGCAACAATGTTGACATGTCGTGTCTATATGGATCCCATGGGTACCAAATCTCTGATTTTAAAGTTGGATCACCATGTGGTGGAAGGGTTAAGTTTCCATTGATATTCGTAGCTAGGTGATACCAAGAATGTACTGAATAGTTGCCATCTATAGTATATGACCAGTACAACTTGTCAGGTTCTTTTAGTTGCACCAATAATATAGATTTAGCTGCTTTCTTATCCTCCTCGGTGAGATACTGCGAAAGAGATTCGTCATTCAAAGATCTCAACATACCCGAATGGTTGATTAAATCACATACACGAAGTATTGAATTGAGAGCATAACCGTGAGCAGGTCTTGGAGGAGAGTAAGGCAGCCAGTTGTCCTAATAAACATGAATGCCTTCTCCATTGCCAATATTGAATTTAACACATTTCTTGAGTAGTTCCAAGCTAACTAGTATTGAAGACCAACCATAAGATTGTCGGATTTATGATTTTGCTTGGGGTAGACCGATAAATCTGTAATACTTAGCCTTGAAGAGTCTTGCAAAAAGGGAAGTCAGATGATTATGAAATCTCCATGCCGATTAGCCAATAGTTCATCTTTAAATTTTTCCATATCACGAAATCCCAAACCTCCATCTATTTTAGATAGTTGTAGTTTTTTCCAAACTATCCAAGGAATCCTTTTTTTATCTTGATTTTTCTCCCACCAAAAACGTGTAAGTAGACTGGTTAAATCGGAGATGACATCTTGAGGCAAGTTTAAAGCAGGACATTGAATAAATAGACATCGCCATAGCCACAGATTTCAGCAAAATTTCCTTGCTGGCTGGTGATAGGTATTTGGCACTCCAAGAGGATGTGTGTTCCTTCACGCGATCAATAATGTAGTTAAACATATCATTTTTCTTTCTTCCAAACTGTTCTGGAAAACCTAGATATTTCCCCCCACCGCCTTGATTTGGAATGTCCATAATTCTCTTATAAGTCTATTATGTAAATCACCAGGGATGCGGGAACCAAAAGTGATCATAGATTTTACGGTATTGATCTTCTGACCTGAACATTGTTCGTAGAGGAGGAAGACTGCCTTTAAAGCTTGACAATTACGTTCATTTCCTTCACGAAATAAATAAGTCATCAGCAAATAGAAGATGAGTAATAGCCGGAACTCCATTTTCAATTTTAATCCATCGAATCTTTCCTTTCTGAGCATTGGTTTGTAGTAAGTTGCTCATAACATCTGTGCAGAGAATGAACAACCACGGTGAGAGAAGATCGCCTTGACGTGGACTTCTTTCTGGAGTTATCAACCCTTGAGGTGTGCCATTGATTAAGACCGAGTAGCTTACTGTACGAACCGTAGCCATCACCCAATAGATCCATGTTATAGAAAAACCAAAAGTTTTCATCGTTGATTTCAAAAATCACATCCACCCAGTCATAGGCTTTACTAATATCGTTCTTGATAGCCATATAAGTCTTTGATCCTCGTTTACGAACTTTCAGCGAGTGCATTAGCTCATTGACAATCAAAATGTTATCAGAGACCATTTTTCCCGAGATAAAAGCTGCTTGTGATTCTGAAACAATTGAATCTAATGATCCTTTTAACCGTGAACTAGCAACTTATAGATGATTTTGTATAAAACATTACATAAACCAATCGATCGATAATAGAGAGAGTTTGAGGCTTATCTATCTTTGGAATCATACAGATGTTTGTGTGATTCACCTCTGGTCTCATAAACTTGGTAGTGGAGAATCTGCGAACATCACCAATAACATCATTCCCAATAATATTCCAACATTGTTGATAGAACATGGCCGTAAAACCATCTGGATCGGGACCGCGATCAGCACCTATAGAACAGATAGCTTCATAAATTTCTGAATCCGTAAATTCCTTGGTGAGATTGGCATTGATATCTGCTGTTACAGTGCCTGCAAACCAGAGAAGATCTGCTTTGCAACCGGTTGCTTGTTACTAGCATATATCTGAGTGAAGTAAGCCATTGAGCCTGGGCATGAGTGCCAATCTCAAGATCTCCTTGATAGTGTTGACTTGTTGAATCCTAGACAGAATGGATCCTATTTCTAGAGAAACTAGTTTTAGAGCAGGCTTGAAAATATTTGGTATTATGATCGCCTTCGTTTAACCATGTGACTCTGCTCTTTTATTTCCAATATATCTCTTCTTCACGATACGTTGTGGCTAATTGAGTTTGAAGAGAAGGAATTTGATCACATCGAGAACCTGTAGCAGTCAACGCCATCTCCAACTCTAACTGCAGTTCTTCGATCCCCTTAGTTGAATTTAATTTCAAAACTCTACGACACCTAACCAAAGATCGTCAACATTCTCGAATTTGATCAGTGATTGTGAAGTTGGATTGCAAATTGAATGAGTACCACCCTTGAGAAACATAGTCCTTGAAATTTGGTTGTGTCAACAAGCGCTTGTCAAAACGAAAGTGTTTGTGAATACCAGGAGGAGGAACAATGGATATCGTCATAACAACCGGTCTATGGTCATGGCCATATAGTCCCAAAAATTCAGATTCGGATGCCGGATAAGAAGCCAAGAATTTAGAGTTTACAATTGCTCTATCCAAGCACGATTGGATCGTGTATTTGTACCTCTTACCAAACCAAGAGAATTTATTGCCTTTAGATCGAGTCTGATAAATCACAAGATTTATACATGGTTTGGACAAGATGGTAGTCGTGGCGAAGGTTATTGAAGAATTTTTGGATGTTGGATAGGGAGCAACGGTCGAGATTATACTTATTCCACCATTTAACACGATACTCTTTAACAAGGGAATATGGCATATTGGGTAAAGCCAGAGTAAGATTGAAATGCCACGAACAGATCCATGGTATGACCATGTCTGCGTAGAAAATAATCTTTTGATAGGGACCTAAGGTTTGTTTAGGTATGTGTTTAAGGTAATAAGGATAAGATGTTTTGAGTAGATCAGGTGGGTAAATTTGGTCGCATGGCCCGAACCAATGCCACCATTCATTGAACCAACCTGGGACGTATTTATTGAACTTGTGGTCAAAGGTTATAAACCACGAGTGGTCATAGGGTCTGAGGTAAAGGAAACAGAAAAAGGCGTTTTGATAATCGGTATAAGAATAACCGGATGGTAAGAATCCGGGTGTGGAAAATTGTTTTGTGGTATGGAGGTGTAGCATACCAAGGTCTTGTAAAGAAGCAATACGGAGTATTTTACATGTTGAATAAGAGATAAGGTTTGGGTTATTTTTGTCAGGATAATGAGTAATTTCGATAGATTTTGAGTCTACCAGAATATACTCATAGAATGTGCGGTTTTTGGTAATATTATCTGTTGGATAAAGGCAATCTTCATAGAAGATGCGATTGGTGAAGTTTTGGAGTTCTTTGAGTTTAATTGGTTCAATAAAATGGGTTGTTTGAATATGGTTTTTGTGGGGTTTGAGGAAATAAGTTGATTTGTCTTGAGGTTCTTGAGTAGGTGTGGAGGATTGGCCTTTTTCGGGGACGACGGCCTTTGAGTAGGATAACGGTGGGAATTCAGCGAGAGCTGAATATTGATTTTGAATAGTGAGGGGTTTGCCTTGGAGATGTGGTTGATTTTTTACGTAGTCCGATGCAGTCATCGGTCTTTTGCTCTTTTTATCTGCCATCTTGAATATGTTGTTGGATATCTGTGGATTTGCCCTGCAAATATTCGCGTGTTAGAAGTCTGGTAACGAATTATTTTCACCTTTAATATATTGAATATCGAAATCAAATACAGATAAAATAGCTTGCCATCTGGCAAATATTTGTTTAGATACGAGATGTTTAACATCTTTTTTGAGTATTTCTTTTGCTGACTTACAGTCAACACGAAGTAAAAACTTTTTATTGATTAAGTCATCTTGGAATTTAGATATGCAGTTAACTATGGAAAGGACTTCTTTTTTGACAGTGGAATAATTTTTCTGTGGTCCTAACCAGATGCCAGAGTGAAATCGGACTATTGTTTCTAGACTAGATTCCGTGAGTTTTAGTTTTAGAATGCCACCATAACCAATTTCAGAAGCATCAGTTTCAACAATCATGGATGCTTCAGGGTTGGGTGTGGTTAGACAAGGAAGGGTTTTAACCTTCTGTTTAATTTGCTGAACTAACTTAGTATGTTGACTGGTCCATGGTTTTGGATTTTTTTGTAATCGTTGAAATAACCGTTGAATAGTTTTTCTAAGATTTGGTAGAAAATCTGAAACATAATTTAGACATCCTAAAAATCTTTATAATTGTGTTTTTTCCCTTAATTCATCAGGGAATTTATCTGCAAATTCTATGGACCTTGATATAGGAACAATAGTTCCTTGGTAGATATATATTATGGCCTAGAAATCGGATTTTTGTTTGAAATAAAGACATTTTTTTTGCAGATACCACTAAACCATGTTTTTTACTATATTTAAAAATGTATTTAAATGATGGAAATGCTGATCTATAGATGTTGAATATACAAGTACGTCATCAATATAGACAATAGTGAATTTTGAGTATGGATTAAATATATCATTCATTATATGTTGAAATTCAGAGGGTGCATTTTTAAGACCAAAAGGCATTATGTTCCATTCGTAATGTCCGAATGGTACAGTAAATGCAGTTTTATACTTATCTTTCTTAGCTATTTGGATTTGCCAAAATCCACTCTTCATATCAAATTTTGAATATATTTTTGCATTGTATAATTGTTTTAGCAAATCTCTTTTATTGGGTATTGGATACCTAATCCATTGGAGTGCATCATTAAGGGGTTTGTAATTGATTACCAAACGTGGTACTCCCCTTTCTTTTTCCGCTTGATTATTTACATAGAAGGCCGAACAACTCCAAGGGGATTTGGATGGCCTAACTAATTTTTTCTTAAGTAAATCATTTATTTCTTGTTTACAGGTCTCTAGTAATTCTTTATTCATTTGAATAGGTCGTGCTTTAGTTGGTATATTTTTCTCACTAAATTCCTTTATATAGGGAAGTTCAACAGTATGTTGTTTTCTTTCCCAAAAGGCGTTTGGTAATTCCGAACATATATGATTTAAAAAATCTTTTTCTGTAGTTTTTATTTTATCTAATATGTACGTTGTTTTAAGTTGTTCTTCTATTTTTTTATATGATATTTCTTCCTGTAAATGTTGGATATGATTTTGTTTACCTTTTATTAAATTAATTATTTTATGGATAGTGTTTTGTTGTAGGTTAAGAATTTCTTTGGTTTTCATTGGGGATAAAAAGTTGAATAATAACTTTGTTCCTACTACTTTTGTAGTTATGCCAATTTCAGTTACTTTGAATGGATAAATTTGAGTAAAGAATGGAGTTCCTAGAATAACTTCTTGTGTTAAATTTTTTACCATAATAAATTGATTTTTGAAACAATACCGTTGATTACATATTTTTGCGCATGGTAACTTATATTGTACTTTTAGATTACTACCATTAGCACCGCTTAATTTTTCGGTGGTTTTTTCATAAAATTTTGTTGGAATAGTTCCTTCACGGATGCAGTTATAATCTGCACCAGTGTCCATTAAAGCAATTATGTTTATCTTAAAATCATGTCCTATATGAAAAGTAATATTTGTATACCACTTTTGATAATTAATTTTATTAATTATTTGAATATAGTCTTCATTCTCATGTTGTTTTAATTCTTCATTATTTTCTAAGTTTTGATTACTAGATGATGCTTGAATATTATTCTTTGATTCGATTAAAGATAATCTTGCATCTAATTGTAATTGTTTAATATCTTGCTGATTAAGGGTCAATTGTAATTCCTTAATCTGCGTCTTTATTTGTTTAATCTCGTTTTGTAATTCTCCTGTTGATACTTGTTTAAACAGGTTCTGGGTTGGATATTTTTCAAATACTTTATTTAGACTAAAAGGTTGTGGTGTGGTTATTTGATTTTCTTGATTTATTAAATCCTTTAATTTGTTAAATAATTTTTCTTGATTTCTGGATCATCTATTTTATCTATGATATCTAATAAAAATTGTTTATCACTATCTCTAGTTATTACGTTGATTACTTTACAATTGCATAAGTTATCTGATAATTCTTGTGATTCTTTGGATGAATCGCTTGAATTTCCTATTTCATTTACTGAATATTCACTATCAGATTCTTCTGAAGGTTCAGAGTCTGATATTAATAATTTGGTTAATTTTTCTTGAATATCAGGTTGATCTTGGAATATTTCGTTTATCTTTTTTTTTCATTTTACATTAAGTGGACTTATGTCCAGGGCGTTTACAATTCCAGCAGACTATTTTTTGTTTATTAATAGGGTTATAACTTTTATTGTTTTTAGAATATGGTTGATTTTTTGAATTGTATTGATTAGTTAGTTTTTTATTAAAATTCATTTTCTTGTTATAATATTCTATATTATTAGGTCTTTGATGTCTATGTTTTATTCGCTTAGTCCTAGATGGTGGATTAAATTTTTCATAACCATATTGTTCACAGAATGAACCCATGGTTATTCTGAATTTGAATTTATCATTACGTTTTTTATCTTTCTGCTCTTGGCATATTGATAATCCTATTTTTTTAACAAATGCAAATAATTGACCATAAGTAATAGTATTCCAGGGGACAGGTTGTCCTCCAGAGATTTCTTTTAATTTATTGATTACTTTTTCTGCAAAAAAAGTCGGTAATCCTGAGATAAACCGTTCTTTCCAGAAAGATTGATTGCAATCATGTCGTTGAAATATATTGATTACAAAAACATCTTTATACCATTTAAAATCTCCTAAGGTTGGACATCTTAGATTAGTTAATACTATTTTTTTACTTTCTAATTCTTCAGCTGGATTACCAATAAAATGCATCATAATAGTATGAATGAATACTTCTACTGCATTCTGTTTTTCAGTTTCAACAACAAAACCGTCTTGATCTTCTGTTTGAATTATTTCAGTATGATTGATTATAGAGTTTTGTGTGTTTAAATCTAGTGAGTTATCCCACCAATATTTTAATGCTCCTATAAATCCAGCTATTAACATGACGCAGGCTCGTCTATCTGTTATGGTTTCGCTAGTTGCTTTAAAGGCTACAGATACCATATCCATTTCTTGTAATAAATTCATTATTTCATATTCGGAACGTCCATCGATATTCCATTCATATATACCGTTTCCAGTATACATATGATTAGAATACTTATGATGTTCTTCGAATAATAAATCTGGTGGAGTATGCCTTGGGTAATAAGGTTTGCTAGACCTCATCATTTTATTTCTTATTCGATTAATTTTTTGTATATCACTTTCTGATTGTATAAATGTTTGAATAGATTCATTATCATTTTCGTCTATTATATTAATATTCTTTCCTTTATCTAGGTTTTCTAGTCTTTTGGCTATTGATTTTAATATTTCTCTTTCTCCAAATTTAACTTGTCCAGTGATAGGTTTAAATATTGGAGTTACTGATGAAAAAGGATGTTGAGTTGTTTGATTATATGGGGCTAATTTATCATTTTCATTTATTTTATTATCTATATGGTCTACTTATTTTGATATCGTATGAAGTAGTTGACTTAGATAATTATTTTGTTGATAGATTGCTTTAATATCTTGTTGAGTTACCGGATTTTTATCCTCTTGATTAGCTCCTGTTTTAAAAGGTGTAGCTAATATTGTTCTATTAGATGTACTTATTTTTAAATCTCTTAAGGGTGGATAAATTGATTTAGTCTTACTTCCATCTGTTGTTTCCCATGTTTGACTTAAGGATGTGGTAGTATAGATTGTTCTAAATGGATAGCTGATATTGTTTGAAATTGCATATGTATCAAACCAAGTAAAAAATAGAATATATATTTCCTTTGTTATCATACAATCATACCATCTTTGTCTAAATTCAATTGTTTGTTGTTTAGAGAATTTTTTGAAGTACCAGTTTCTTTTTTCCTCATTTTCTTTTGAATAGAAGTCTTCTTTAATATATTGTTTGTTTATTGCATATTCTTTTAATATTACATTTATAGATTTGAAATCTGATGGTGTGGGGGATGTTGGATATCTTTCTTGATCAGGTTCAGCTATAGGAGCCTTAAACCTTATTGGATTGTCTTGTTGAACATTTTGATTTATACTTTCTGATTCCGAACTAGCACTAGATTGACCAGTGCGATATTCAGAAAATGAAGCTCTTGAATTAGAATAGTATGAACTAATTCTAGGAGGAATAGGTTCCCTATAAGATCCAAATTGTAATAATATTTTCCCATCCCTTTGTTCTATTACTCTAGAAATTTTCTTTTGTTCAAAATTCCTAGGAGGTTGAGTAATCTCAATTTTCCATTGATCTGGAATAGTTATGTCGTTCCAATTTAATTGTTTAGGAGTGTATGTAGCAGTGGGAGTATCTTTACTATGAACTGCTAATATAGTTGTTTCTCCTTTATCATCTTGTAATAGACATCTTGGATTAAATTCGGAGGCTGATTGTTTAAAATAAATTCGGTAGAGTAATAGATATCCATGTCGTTCATTTTGAAATTTTATTTCTGGTAAATGAACATTTAATACTAGAGTGTTAAGTATCGTAGGGTCATGTAAACTAACTTGGTAATTTGGAGCACAATTAAAATAGACAGCTCCGTTGCATAAGTTTGATTGGACCGCTCCAAGAAGCGAATCTTCGAACTTTAAAAGGGTTTTATCTCTTAGTAGCATTAGTATAGGTGAGTCTATACCTGCTCTTGATAGAGGTTTAATGGCTATTTGAATAAGTCCAAAATGAAGGTAATTGAATCCCTTTTGTTTATATTTTTCTAAGGCGAGAGATGATAATAGCTTAATCTCTTCAAATTCATTCTGAAGGGATAAAGTTTGTTCGTGTTCTTTTATTGAATAAGCAGTTTTGAAATCGAAAGTGCCGATTTGATATATATTTTCTGGATTAACATGTGGTAATTTATTTTTAGTTATTTCGTGATTAAATGATGTTATTTTTGACATAATTTCTCTAGAATTAATAGTATTTTGTGATGCAGATGTTGATGCATGTTTTGGCTTAAAGATTTTTCTAAACGAAGAAGCCATGTTTTAATCCGAAATTAAACTCATGCTAGAGAGAAGCTTACCGATTCCACGTGGTCACTGCTGCTAGTTTACCAACGGTCTTACTGCCTTCTCCGAGGGCTTGCTGCCTGGAACACCATCAGCTTTGGTGGTTCTGTAGAAGGTGAGGATCCGACTAGGTGGGTTTTCTTTGGATGAAAACAAAAGATCGTTTAGCCTGATACCAATTTTTCTTTTACTTTTAATATTTTGCTTTTTATTTTAATTTATAAAAGCTTTATAATTTGAAACAAAGTTTTTTGTTTAAAACTTTTGAATTTTATAAAAACCTTTTCGGAAGTTACAAAGTAAAACTTGAAAACTTAAACTTGAAAACTTATCGAAATATTACAGAGAGTTTTAGAGTGAGAAAGTAGAGAGATGTATGCGTTGAGACGCTTGTGCTTCCTCCTTCAGTAGAGCTGGGTATTTATAGGGGAAGCAGAGTGTTGTTCAATATTACAGGTGTCGCTTGTTTGTGGTGCTTGAGGCTGTATCTGCTACGTGTTGTTAAGTTGTGGTGCCGACACTCTGAGTGCTTGTTTGCGTCATTGCTTACGTCATTGCTTTCGTCATTGCCTGCGTCATTGCTTACGTCATTGCTTACGGGTCTTGTATTGGGTCCCTCTTGTGATTGCTTTTGTCTGATAAATCACAAGATTTATACATGTTTATGAAATCTTTGAATCTCCACTCATCAATGAGCATCCCACTTTTCTTTTCATCATTCGATAAAACTCATTGAAGTCTCCAACTAATAACCATGGTCCTTGTCTTGTTCAACCTATTCTTTCGATTCGTTCCCATAACTCATTACAATATTTTTGGACATGATGGCCATAAACACAAGACAAGTAGAAATTCATACTGTTGTATTTCACAGACACATCAACAAGCCTTACATGTTCATAGATACTACTAATGACAACATCTTTCTTAGAAAATAAAGCTAATCCTCCGCTTCTACCAACTAGAGGGACACACAAGACATTAACATAACCTAAGGAACAACAACATCACAAACTACATTTGACTTATTCTTAGTTTCTACTAAAAAGAAGATATCGAGAGTAATACGTCGACAAAGCTTCTCCAATCGAGGTTCGGTAAGTGACCCAAAAAGGCCCTGACAATTCCATGAGCAGATCTTCATGTAGATTGTGGGGGGTACCGGGCCCCGCACCTCTGTCAAGCCATTGATTAACAGAACAAAAGTCTTGTGATTCCTCACAGCGTTCCCTTCTTAGTACCGGATTCAAGACCATCCGGTCATTACACATCACAGGAGAGCATAACATCTCCTCCACTTATTGTCTCTTCCTTTTGTTAAAACCAGATCCTTGTCTTGAATAGGCTTCGAAGATATCAAATCCATCCTCCCTAAACTTTCCTTTAGCGAGTTTAGCTTCCTTGTAAGTCGCATCTATGCATGCAAGTATTTATCCACAATAAGGTCTGGCTGGACCCATCCACTTGATCTTCTGTTGCAGCATTTTTTCATTGATGGCTTGGTCTCCTACTTCATTTTGAACCACAACATCCCCAGCATCGCATTTTCATCAATAGCAGGCATATCATCAAGACCCAAATCACCGCCTTCATCATCATTATCTGGCTCCTGAGGATGGTCGTCATTGTCAAAGGTAAGGAGACAATCCTTCTTCTCATGGGAAAGCATATCACATTGTTGACAGAAATTACAAAGTCGTTCATACTTGAACGAGAGCATCGTGTTCTCATCAATTTCAAATTGGAAGTTTCGTTTGAAGCGGAGTGGTTAGTCCGTATTCCAGAGAACCTTAACCCGGACAAAATCAAATAGTGTAGAGTTATCGTCGAAATCAATTTCAACCACCAGAGCAAGAGTTTCGCTAATGAAACCTATCATTGGACGAGTATGGAATTGAATAGGGATTCCTTTCATTTGGATCCAAAAAGGAATGACTTTCTGATAGTCATCAGAAATGTTAGGGGACCATCGGTACACAGTGACCATCCATTCAGTGAAGGACCACGGAGATCAACGGAAGACCAAATTGAGAGTTTCTTCCGATTGGAACAGGAATTATAGTGTGTTATACCCGATGATTCTTCCAACCACAGAATGATCCAAACCCCAAAGCCTCAACATCTGGCTTATCATAGCACGAAAATTTTGTTTTTTGGGTTCAAGGGGATGACAACAACAGAGAATTGGTTACTGGTGGCCGCCTAAACACAAACTTCTGGTGGGAGAGATACCGGTTCATTGTAAATACCCAGATTGATGTTCTACATTTGTTTGCATAAGTTATCACTCATTTTGTTGCAGAAAAGGAGTTGAGAGTAGTGATTGAAATATCGAAGTAAAGAAGCACATATATAGCCATCTTTCCATGGTGGTTCCCAGAATCGTGACTCGGAAATTAGGGATTGTTAACCGTCGAAGAACTGATTCAACAGATGGAGACCGGCACATTGAGGCCGAGAAGGACGGGAATCAACAGCCGGAAGAAAACTCCCATGAAGAAAGACTTGAACGTTGCCAAAGATTCCCAAAAAAATCGCTTCAGAAATCGCCTGAACAGTCACCATTTTTGTTATAAATTAATTAATTATATTAATCCAACTTTAATTAGTGTCCTATAAATTATGTAATTAAAAAATAAAAAATGTTAAAAAAAAAATGGAGCTGCCAAATAGGATTCAAATGCTTCTATTTTAATATATTAATAAAGATTTTCTTAAAACCTTACGAAAATAAAGCGAAAAAGCTAAAAATCAAGATTTAAAATGCGAGGAATATAAATGAGTATCGTTTAATGATGGAGATGGTTACAAGTGGTTGTTCCATTTATATGAATATACGTAAGCAACACTGCTTATTTGCCTCGTCTAAAATATCAGATTTGATAGGCCACCAATGTTTTGCTCTCCTTGATTTGTTTATTACTTTCATAATTTGCAAAATCCATCATCCTATAAATAGTTGCATGTAAAGTTCGACCATTCGCCTACGATAAGCAATGCCTTTTTCTTTTTTTTACACTTATATATGGCTTTCATTTTAAAATTGGAAATATATATCAAAATGTCAGTTCATGAGATTTCAGCTCATCCTCTTCTATCAGTTTCAGTACTCTTTCACTTCATTTTTTTTTCAGTAGTAAAAAATCACATATTTTGATGAGATATATTTTATGTCTTAGACCACAGAAATAGAGTACAACTCCAATAACTCGGTTCAGATGACACTTTAAAAAGATAAATAAATCTTTTTTTGTCAAAGATAAATAAATCTTTGGTACACAAAAATAAATATATGATCTGTTGAGTTATGCGATTGCGGAAGCTAACTAACAAGCTCTATTGTTCCTTTGATCTTGTAGATTTCACTTGTGCATAAATCGAATGACACAAACGATTAACGAGTTCCCAGCCACTAGCTGGTACTTCTCGCGAGAGACGATGCTCTCAAACTCCACTAAAAGAATCAAGAGCTACACACACGCCTCTAATGGCGGTTTCTAGGGTTTCGCTACAAGAGAGAGATTAACGAGAGAGATTGAAGCAAGAAAACAATACAGAGAAGACGACGATCTCTTGCTCTGTAATTTCTCGAAGAAGACTTGTAATTGTGATGATTTGACCAAAGCTTGATCTCCTCCTTTTATAGCCTCCTCCTCTGTTTCCTTCTTCTTCTTGTAATAGGTTGTAACAGATCGTTTAACAACCTGATTATGACTTGGCCCAATATTAACTTATAGCCCAAACTAATCTCTCACTCTCTTGTTTAGTCGGATGGGCTTTAGCATGTTAGGCCCATGTTGTCAACCAAACCAGATCCACAAACTCCACCTTTTGGTTCAGACAACACATCCGACTTTTCCTCTTGAAACCCTAGCAGCTCTTGATTACGATTCTTCTAGTGGCGAAACACGGTGGAACTCCTCCAGTCCAGCCGTAGCTCCGACGGTTCGCCTCAGTCCTTGAACCGCAGTCTTCTTCTCAGATAACTCAGGTACATCTCTGACTCCTTACATCTCCTCTCTGTGATGTTTCAGTAAGATGAACATCTGTGATCTGATACTCTTCGAAGTTTTTCTCCTCTGACTCTTCTGCTCCTTCCTGTTTCCGGTACATGCAATCTTTTGATGCCTTTGTCGTCTCTATTCCGGTGACTTGAGCTGACCTTTTAGCTTCTCACTAAACAAAACCCCTTCTGAGACGGCTCACCAGATGCCTCTGCAACCAAACCTTGAAGTCATTTCCTCTGAATCAGCCTCTGATTCTTCCACTTGAGTCAGGTAACTTCGATTTCCTCCTTTTAATCCTTAGATCTTTAAAAAACCTATGTCAGATCTATGCGAAACTGACCTTGTTTTGACTCCCCCTCTTCTAGGTACTCTACCTTGATCTGAACAGCCTCCATAGCAGCTCCGTTTAGCTTCACAGGTAACTCCAAAACCCAATGTTTTATTTCTGACATGCTCGCTTAAGCCTTAGATGAGTCGTTCTCACTGCTTTTCTTCTTTTGCGAGGTACCCGAGTGTCATTGAGTTACCTGAAGCTGAATGCCTCTCAGACGACGTTCAACAAGTCACAGCAGAGATGAAACTTAGGCCCAGGTAACGCCTTAGTTAAAAAATCTGCTGGGTTCTTACTTGTGTGAATTTTAGCTAGGGTAACAACGCCTTGAGTAACTGTATCTCTGATATGATGAAACTTTGTAGCAACATGTTTAGTTCTCTCATGGTGTACTGCGTTCTTGGCCAAGGCCAGTGCACTCTGAGAGTCACAATGAACTAAAACACTTTTTGTAGCAAAACCTAATTCATCACAGAAATCTTTAATCCAAATGGCCTCTTTCACAGCTGATGAAAGAGCCATATATTCAGCCTCTGTAGTTGAAAGTGCCACTACTGATTGTAGGTTGGACTTCCAACACACTGTGTTGCCCCAAACTTTAAAAACATATCCTGTAACTGACCTTCTCCTGTCAAGGTCTGTAGCATAGTCTGAATCACTGAAACCCTCTATGCTGAAATCTGAAACCCTTTTGAATGTAAGATTAGTCTTCATAGCTCCCTTAAGATATCTCATAACCTATTTCACAGCTGACCAATGATCCTGACCTGGTTGTGACATAAACCTGCTTATCATACCCACTGCATAGCCTAAATCAGGTCTTGAGCCTATCATTGCGTACATCAAACTCCCAACAGCACTAGCATAAGGAACCGTATCCATATTGTCTGCTTGTTCTTCCTTTTCCTCTGGAGTTAGACTTCTTAGCTTGAAATGCGTAGCAATAGGTGTAGTGACTTGTGTCGAATCAATCATACCAAATGTCTTTAACACCTTCTCCAAGTAGCTGCTCTGAGATAGAGTTAGAACACCTTTTTCTCTATCTCTGATGATATCCATTCCTAAGATTCTAGAAGCTTTGCCTAGATCTTTCATTTCAAATTCCATGTTCAGACTGTCCTTCACTTCCTTAATCACAGACTTGTTGCCTGATGCAATAAGCATATCATCTACATATAAGAGTAGATAGATAGCTTTATCTGTCTGTGTATCCCTCATGTAAACACATGAGTCCTTGCTGTTCCTAATGAACTGTTGCTTCTTCATGAAGCTATCAAACCTTAGATTCCACTGCCTAGGAGACTGTTTTAAACCGTATAGGGACTTCTTTAATAGACAAACCTTATTCTCATCACCCTTCTTAATGAATCCCTCTGGTTGATTCATAATGATCCTCTCATCTAGATCTCCATGTAGGAAAGCTGTCTTAACATCCATCTGTTCCAGCTCATAATCTAGATTGACAACAATAGATAACATAATTCTAATGGAAGTATGCTTGACTACTGGTGAGAATATTTCATTGTAGTCTATGCCTTCCTTTTGTGAAAAACCCTGAGCCACCAATCTGGCTTTATATCTTTGTTTCTCAACACCTGGTATGCCTGGTTTTAGCTTGAAGATCCACTTACTTCCAACAGTCTTCTGACCCTTAGGTCTTTCAATTAGAAACCACGTTCCATTCCTTAGCAGTGAATCCATTTCATCCTTAGCAGCATTATCCCAATCCTTCTTCTTTCTACAGCTCATTGCTTCCTTATACGTTTTAGGTTCCTCTTCCTCAATGTCCTCAGCAGCTGATAGAGCATAGGCTACGAAGTCTCCATCCTCAAACCTAGATGGCTTTCTGACATTTTCTCTTCTTACTCTATCTCTAGCAAGAATGTAGCTATCTGACCCTTGTTCTGACTCATCTTCTGAATCCTCAACTATCTGTGTAGATGTAGACACTCCGGAATCCTCTGACCCATCATAATCATCTTCTGAACCACTAGTAGCTCCACCTTGATCTGAATATCCCTCTGTATCAGATGTTGATGAACCAGGACCTCTTATTAGTTGATCACTGAAAGTGACTTTCTTAGTTTTTCTGTCCTTAGAAACTTTCTCAGAGTTTGCAACCTCTGCGTCCGTAACATCTGGACTTGAAATGGTATGCTTATAGAGTTCTTTCTCATTAAACACCACATTCCTACTTGTAGTACACTTCCCTTCTTCACTCAACCATACTCTGTAACCCTTAGTTCCAAAAGGGTATCCCAGAAATATCCCTTTCATAGCCCTTGGACTTGTCTTATCCTGAACTGTGTGCACAAAGGCAGAACAACCAAATATTCTTAGGTTTGACAAATCTGGCTTTGATCCTATCCATAGTTCCTCAGGTAGCTTAAACTCAATAGATGAGTTAGGTGATCTGTTTATCAAGTAAACAGCCGTAGAAGTAGCTTCAGCCCAACACTCCTTTCCCAATCCGGTTTCTGCAAGCATGCTTCTTACCTTATCCATTATGGTTCTGTTCATTCTTTCAGCTACCCCATTCTGCTGTGGAGTGTAGGTACAGGTTCTGTGTCTCTTTATCCCTGAATCTTTACACAGATTATCAAACAGTGTGTTGCAGAATTCCAATCCATTGTCTGTCCTGAGACACTTGATTCTTTTTCCTGTTTGATTTTCAACTGCTGTTTTCCAATCTCTGAATTTAACAAACGCCTCATCTTTTGTTTTCAGGAAATACACCCATGTCTTCTTGGAGAAATCATCAATGAAGCTGATGAAGTATTTGCAGCCTCCAAGGCTCTCTGAATTTGCTGGTGAACCCCACAGATCCGAGTGAACATACTCAAGGATCCCCATAGTTGTGTGTTTGGCAGTGGGAAAACTCTGCTTGTGGGATTTGCCCAGAACACAACTGTCACAGAAGCTAAGTCTCTCAACTTTTACCTTATTCAGATAACCATCTTTGATGAGAATACCCATCTGTTTAGCACTCATATGCCCTAGTCTTGAATGCCATAGATCTGCATCATTCACATATGAGGTTACTGAATTTGCTTCTGCATTTACTACCTTAGCCTGTAGATAGTAAAGGCCATTCTCCCATTTGCCTGAGAATACTTTCTTGCCATCCTTGAAGTAATGTACTCTACCATCTCCACCTTCATACTTGCATCCATTTTTATCAAGCATGCCAACTGATATTAGGCTTTTATCAAAATCTGGTACATATCTTACTTCACTTAGAATAACCACTGAATCGTCTGGATTTATGATCTTGATCTTCCCCATTCCTCTCACCTGACTTATGCTTTTATTAGCCATTCTAACTTTGGTTCCTTCAAACTCTTTCAGGTCATATAGAAGATCCTTGTCTGGTGTCATGTGAAACGTGCAGCCTGAGTCCAAGATCCACTCACCAGAAGATAGTTCAGTGCTCACAGTCAGCACCATTGGTTGTGGAACCTCAACCACCACATTTGCCGACTCATCAGGTTTCCTCTGACCTTTTTCAGGACATTCCCTTTTCCAATGTCCCTCTTTCCCACAGATGAAACAGGCACCTTTGTTTGCCTTGTTAAATTTAGGTCTAGAATTAGACCTGCCCCTGCTCTTTGACCTTCCTTTGTAGTTTTTACTGCTGTCTCCTCTCTTGTCTGATCTGCCTCTTGGTCCAACATATAGGCTCTCTGACCTTGAATTTCCCCTGTTGAGCTTTCCTTTCTGCTTTAACTCTATTTCTTTGTCATAAGCAGCACTAGTTACTTCACTAACTGTGATAGTCTCTTTTCCGGTGCCATATTTGAGAGTATGTACCAGTGGCTCAAACTGTGGAGGGAGACTGGATAGCAACTGGATAGCTTGATCTTCCTCAGAGACTTCAACCTTCAAGCTGGATAGATCAGCTATTAGCTTCAGAAAGGTATCAACATTTTCCTCTATTGACTTGCTCTCTTCCATTCTGAAACTTGCAAAACGTTGCTTCAAATATATCCTATTTGGTAGTGACTTAGTCTGGTATTCCTTTTCCAGCGCCTTCCACATTCCCAATGCAGTAGTCTCCTTCATAACTTTCCTCAAAATTCGATCACTTAAGCAGGTAGCAATCAAATTTCTAGTCCTTAGATCCTTTTCTGCCTTCTTAGGATCCGTCTTGACTTGTGTGGCAACAGGTGTTTCACCTACTTTTACCTCTGTTGCAGATGGAAAAAATACTGGTGTCCAATCTTCACTAAGAACTGATAACAGCCCTTGGATCTCCAGCTGACCAAGTAACTTGAACTTCCATAGTCCAAAATCTCCACTTCCATCAAACTTCTCCATCTCAAATCTGCCTGGAGTAGGATCCATCTTTTACTAACTCTGTTTGTTCTTGTTTTACCTGCAGGACCAACAAAGACAACAAACCTGGGTAGCAAACAGGCGAACACACCAGAGAGAGTTCTTAAAGATTCACAAAGATGATCAGAAACTTCCTGAGATGATCAAGGTAATCTCCTTGCCTTGATCTTGTTTCAGATCTTGATCCCTTTGATCTTATCTTTTAACTTCTGTATTTGAGATTACCAAACTGAAGGAAAAAAAACTTCTTGTACAGGATTGGCCTATGATAATCAAAAGCCTTTGATTATCTCCACGATCTTGTACTGCTCTTTTTTTTTTCTCGATCCTCTGTAATGCGCCTGTTACAGATCTATTGCTTTGCTGCGATCACAGACAGTTCCAGTCGCCGGAAATCTTATCTCCGGTAAAATCCTCGACTCCGATCTTGTTTCTCTTAACCCTAACTTCCCGAGCAACCTTCCTGGATGCTCTGATACCACTTGTTGAGTTATGCGATTGCGGAAGCTAACTAACAAGCTCTATTGTTCCTTTGATCTTGTAGATTTCACTTGTGCATAAATCGAATGACACAAACGATTAACGAGTTCCCAGCCACTAGCTGGTACTTCTCGCGAGAGACGATGCTCTCAAACTCCACTAAAAGAATCAAGAGCTACACACACGCCTCTAATGGCGGTTTCTAGGGTTTCGCTACAAGAGAGAGATTAACGAGAGAGATTGAAGCAAGAAAACAATACAGAGAAGACGACGATCTCTTGCTCTGTAATTTCTCGAAGAAGACTTGTAATTGTGATGATTTGACCAAAGCTTGATCTCCTCCTTTTATAGCCTCCTCCTCTGTTTCCTTCTTCTTCTTGTAATAGGTTGTAACAGATCGTTTAACAACCTGATTATGACTTGGCCCAATATTAACTTATAGCCCAAACTAATCTCTCACTCTCTTGTTTAGTCGGATGGGCTTTAGCATGTTAGGCCCATGTTGTCAACCAAACCAGATCCACATGATCTTTAATCAAAAAGACATTCAAACGAAAGTGTGCATGATTATGCATACTTGAGAGACCAAAACCAAAATAATTTTAAAAAATTCTAAAATAATCGCTATGATCATTATAGATAAGGAAAATGACTAAAAGAAACTTCTATTTTTTTAAAGTGTTTATTTAATATTTAAATTTTTTTCCTTCTAAAACATAAAATTCCTCGAATAAATACCAAATTTTTTTAAAAGTGTCCGTTTAGAACTTCAGATGTTTGAATCGGAAAAATAAGAGGGTTTTTGAACAGCTTAGTTTAGTCAAATGGTCAAAACGCCATTTTTAATCCATTTCACTTAACCAAATCTACCATATACCATGATGTTTTAAAATGAACCATTTGTGTGAAAAATCAGAAGAGACAAATGTCATATTCTTCTTGTCTCAATTTAATTTTGGGAATAAAAAGGAAACCTAGGTATCGACAACATAAACCTATAATTGAAAAAAGAGTGTTCATGGCGAGGGTAATCGAATTCTCTATATGACCAATACTTATTAACTTCACAAACTTATCAGAATCGAAATGACAATACACATTCCAATGAAAGTGCATAACAAATTGCAATAAAGAGAGTGTTAAGATTTACATTCCTTGAGTCGCTTCTTCAATGCTTCATACTCAAAGATATTCAAACGCATTTGTTCATTATTCTTCTCCAGCTCTATGTTTATCGAATATATCCTCTGAAACTCTTCTCGTGCTTTTATCATTGTTACTTTTAGCCATCCATAAATACAACTATCATTTTTTCACCTAAAAATCCACACAATTTTTCTCACCATATCTTTGGCAGTCATAAAGACCGTTTTCTATTTGGTTTAAGATTAATTTTAAATTTCCATGATCTGATTGTGTTAAGTGAAACATATCGGTTTATTGAAGTGTGTGTCAATTGCATATGCCACATCATCCTCTGTTAACAGATTAAAAATTATATTTTGACTATTTGATGGAACTAACATATGAGATTCTAAATAAACACTTTAAAAAAAGTTGGACATTTGTGGAGTTTTCTGATTTTAGAGGAGTAAAATAATTTTTGAAAAAGTTTGGATATTAAATGAATATTTTTTTAAAACTTTGAGATTTATTTGTGAAATTTTCTGTTTTTATTGGAATAAAACGATTTTTAAAAAAAATCTAGATATTAAATAAATATTTTTAAATTTTTTTTTAATATCTGAGATGAATGAAAAAGTAAAATTCTAAGATTAAAAAATATTGAGTTATTTACTCTCAGACCTACTCACACATATAGACACTCGTTGAATAGTGCACACTTTTTAAAAGATAAATTACTCTTCTAACTTTATTTTCTTCCAAAAATATTTTTTACTTTATTTTTTATTTTTTAGTTCATTTTGACATTCATCTCTATCTTCCTTCCTCACATGATCTCTCCATCGACTAAAAACAAACAATCAATCTAATAAAAAGATTATCATAAAATTTGTCTCTTTCGCCTTCACTCCCACCAAAAACTCTTCTAGATTCCGATTTTTTCTTTCTCTTTCTTTTTTTCTCGCTCCATGATCTTCCTCATATCCATGAAGACACAAATAAGATTTAATATTGTGTTTTGGAAACTAAGAGATATAGAATTGAGGTTAGTGATATGTTGAAGCCAACGGAGATGGAGTTAAAACTCATAAGAAAAGGATTAGGATGAAGAAATCTGATTCTTCTACGAGATTAAGCACTTTTCCAATTTGGGTTTTGATGAATCTGTTCGTCTTCCTTACAAACTGATTGGTTGATTTTATTGACTATTTCATAAGTTTTGTTTTGTGTGTTAGTAAATTTTTGGGAAAAAAATTGCCTTTAAAGATTGAAGAACAAAAGAAGTTTTCAAAGTGTTTGACGAAATGCGTGAGAGAGAAGCTATCCACGATTTGTTGTCCACTAGATTTTATCCAAGATCTCATGTTCACTAGAACATTTGGTCAGGGAAAAATTAACACGTACAAAAAATTTTGACCACATGTTCGACTCGTATTGATGATTAAGATGTTCAAGTTGAGATATCCATTGGAACATTTTGCTTGTTTTCTTTTGGTTTGATGAAAGTTTGTTTTTCATGATTTCTCTAATTGTTAAATCTTTGTTTGTTTTGAGTTTAGGGTAAAAATGCTCATTTCTTAAAAAATGTCTATAATGAAAACAAAGCTTCAAAAAATGTCCACGGGGATAAAATTTTATGTAAACACCAATTCTATGGCACCTTTAACTATTTTGTAATTGTCTATATGGATAACGTATTTTGTAAATAAAATTGCAATTTTGTTCCTTATCTTCATGGCCACTCTTTCATCTATGTATCTCAATGTTATATGTTTTCAAATCGTTGACATTCTATCCCGATCAAACATATATTTATGGTGTTTGTCATTTATTAATTGATACGATATACAATTGATACAATTTAAAGGAAAGCTAAACAAAAATATTTATGTGTGGATAAGGTATTGTGAACATATTATCATGGACAGACTAAATAACATGTTATCTATGATATTATTAATTCATAAGTCAAAATCAATAAATTGTACACGATGATTATTCCATATATTGTATAAAAAATTTGGTTAGTTAATTTAGTTCTACATTCTAATATTTTGTTTTTTAACAAAATTAGTTTAGTTGTGGTTATTTGATTTGCTTATGATATGTGAACAACTATAGATGATGTGGATAAATGAAACATTACGCTAACAAATTATCATCCATATATAATACACAATCAAATGTATCCAAAATTTATCCATAGTACCTCGTCCACAAGCCATTATCGAAATGAGTTCCTTTTTTGGCATACATAAGTTTTTTGTTTGAAACCTAAAATATAGTAAAATGGGTTTTAAAATATAGAAAAAATAGAATTATAATTAATATTTAAAAAACAGTATTATGTATCTCACAATATGAAAAACGAGCAAATAAAACAAATGGGGTATAATAATTACTTTTACTCAAAGTTTTAGTTTATCAACCATCCACGACTATGTATCCACCATTCTTCTGTCTACGCGGAGCAGTTTTGGATTTTTAAAAAATAACAGTGCAAAAAGTATTATTTCTTTGAAAAATGTCTATTTTAAAAAAAGAATTCTAAAAAGTGTCTATAAGTTTTAATAACCCAAAAATATTCAATGGAACTCTACTATATACTGAGATTATGAAACAAGTAAATATATTATGGTATGTATAATGACACAAGTAAATATATTATGGTATGCAGTTAAAGCAAAATGTTTATTACAACAATTGTATGATACACAATTTTCATAATATTTTTTTTTTGTCAACCAATTTTCATAATTAATTATGATGTTTTTAGTTGCATATTAGAACTAAAATTCTAAGAAAAATCACATATACTGACATAAATATATGTGCTTTTTTACTAGAAATCTATTTTTATATATACCAAATTAAAAGTGACGGAAGAGAAAATTGTACTTTTTCGAAAATGTTTGCTCTCTTTTTTTTGTGCTTATTATATATAGGGCATTTTTTAAAAATATCAAAAAAATAAGTTTTTGTTCTAAATATACCATCACTAGTTTTTTTTTCCCAAAAATATCACTAAAATTTTTCTTTTTTCAAAAATACCACAAAATTAAAACTAAACTCTAAACCCTAAAACCTAAACTCTAAATCCTAAACCCTAAAAACTAAACCTTAAACTCTAAACCCAAAAACTAAAACCAAACCGAAAATTTAATTTTAGTATTTGTGGTATTTTTGGAAAAACAAAAAATTTAGTGGTATTTTAAAAACAAAAAAAATTCAATAATGATATATTTGGAACAAAAACATATTTTAGTGGTATTTTAAAGAATTCTTTTTATATATATTCTATTTTGTTGGTGGATTTGAGTGCTTTCATGTCATATATTCTTGTCTCCCAACTAATAAAAGAAAGCGATTTCTGCAGAAAATTGAAGATGCTAATCACAGTTTCAGATTTCATTGATTGACCAACAAAGAATCATAGATATTCTCCTTTTTTCTGTACTTTTTTTTTGCCAACCCTTGTTATATTAGTTCATAGATATATTTATTCTATGTTAATTTGTTATTTATATCTGGGAATAGATACTTCCTAAAAAAAACAAAGAGAAGATACCAATATAAAGTATAAACCTTCTATATGATGACAAAAACAAAGAAAAAACCCTTCTCTATAGTGTTACTACAGTTTTCCGGATCCTCTGAGTTGCCTAGTTTTTAGTTGAAAGTTATTGTATCATCTAATTTACAAAAATGACAGATGGTAAAATCATAAAATTGTTTCGTTTATCGCATAGATTTTTTGAAAATAACATAGATTTCTCTCATGTTTTTAACAAATGTTATTTTATTTAATTAGACGCTTTTTCATAATATTATGCAATTTTTTTAAATCATATGTTAAAAAACAACTTATTTTTACGTGTTTACTATACATTATATAATTTTCTCCGCCAATTTTGTCAATGTTTTGGCTCTCTGGCAAACAAGCATATTTTTAGTCGCGTAGGCCCATTTTATTTTTATTTATTTATTTTGAAGCCCATCATGTCTAATTATCTAGCTTATCTAACGGTTCAACCAAACCGGAAAAAAAAACTGAACATTTGAACCGTCAGATGTATTCCTTAACCGGACTTGGAGTTGAAACGTCGGTGAGTTTTGATTGGCTTTCGGAGTTGCTTCTTCTTCCGACCAAAGTCCGCCGGATCATTCGTCTGTGACATCATTCGTCGCATCTTCGATCAAAATATCAACTTCTCTTTTGGTTCGTATTTCGCTTACTTTTCAATCAATTATTTTGGCTTGGGATGGTTGTTGCAAATCAGATGATAGACTCCTCATAAGGATCTATGCCCAAAAACGCCTTTCGTGTGGTTGTGACTCGAACGGATGATGATCGGTTCAAAGGATGCGGAAATGATGCGGAAGATGAACGGACTTTGAAGATGAACAAATGAGTGATTGATCGATTTGTACTTCCAAGAGAGATGTAAATCTCTTAGACTACGAGGCTGGATCATATCTTAGATATACGCACTAAAACAAGAACAAGTTGAGAAGTGAATCTTGTTTTTGATCAAATAATTTTGAGAGATTTTTAAAATAAAAGTTTGATGATCTTTATTGAAGAGAAAGAGGGTTTATGTAAGACCTTGGCCACGTCCAAGGTCATTATCACACATGGAAAATGACAAACATTAAAGACATTTGACCAAGAAGTTTGAAAGACAAAAACGAAAATAAAGGGATAAAAATGGAGAAGGCTCGCTTGGTGAGAATCGAACCCAAGACCTCCGAGTCTTCTAGCGTTGCCGATGATGAGGATTATGATTAAGTGTGTGAACCTCACCTCATTAAAAACCTTGCCGGAAAACCCATTGGGACAAAACCGAGCGAAGGGAAAAAGAGTGCGCATCACACACCTCTCATCACCGACCCTTAAGCCACTTGAATCACGACCAATGTGATCGGACAAGTGCTTGGCTCAAGGTCGCTCTTAATATGGTGAAGTAGAGAGTTGACAGATTGGTTAAGTTGTCTCGTCCTCGACCATGTCATTGGCCCAACCGGAATGTTCAAAGACGTAGCCTCGAAAAGGTCCTCCGCGGCTACGAGCTGCTCCTCGGCTACGAGCTTGTCCTTAGTCCTTTGTCCTACGTCTTCTTGTCCCGAACCTCCATGCTCTGAGATTGCCATGATCTCATCATCCTCTCCCACTTGAAAAGGATTTGACCTCAAATCCGCTTCATCTGCACAAAAAGGAATAAGATCAGAAACATTGAAGCTTTCGCTAACCTTATACTTACCTTGGAGATCGAGTTGGTAGGCGTTGTTGTTGATCCGTTTGAGAACTTTGAATGGCCCGTCAATTCACGGCATCAACTTAGACTTTCTTTCCTCTGGAAAACGCTCCTTTCTAAGGTGGACCCAAACTTGGTCTCCTTCGTCAAAGACAACTTTCTTTCGGCCCTTGTTTGCATACTTCTCGTAAAGTTTCGTCCGGGCCTTTATGTTTTCTCTAGCCTTCTTGTGGACCTGTTTAACCAAATCGGCTTTCTTTTTGCCGTCTAGACTTGTTCTTTCACTCAAAGGCAAAGGCATTAGATCCAAAGGCGAAATAGGATTAATACCGTAAACAATTTCAAAAGGAGAGAACTTAGTAGCGGAATGCATCGAATGATTATATGCAAATTCTACATGCGGTAAGCAATCCTCCCAAGTTCTAAGATTCTTTTTAATCAAGACTCTTAATAATGTAGACAATGTTCGATTAACAACTTCAGTTTGACCATCGGTTTGCGGATGACAGGTAGTAGAGAAAAGCAACTTAGTTCCTAGTTTTGACCACAAAGTTTTCCAAAAATAACTTAGGAATTTAGTGTCTCTATCCGAAACTATGGTCCTAGGCATGCCATGAAAATGAACGTTTTCCTTAAAGAACAAATCGGCTATATGAGATGCATCATCAATTTTATGACATGGAATGAAATGTGCCATCTTAGAGAATCTATCAACAACCACAAACACTGAATCTCTACCATTTCTAGTCCTAGGCAATCCTATAACAAAGTCCATAGAAATGTCAGTCCACGGATGCAAAGGAATGGGTAAAAGAGTATACAAACCGTTCGGTTGGACCTTAGACTTAGCCTTTTTACAAGTAGCACATCGTTCGCAAAGTCTCTCAACGTCTCTTTTCATATGTGGCCAATGAAAGTGATCTTGCATCACCTTAAGGGTTTTAGCCACGCCAAAGTGTCCCATCAAGCCTCCTCCGTGAGCTTCCCTTAGAAACAAACTTCTCAAAGAAGAGTGAGGTACACAAAGTCTATTTTCATAAAACAAATAACCATCAAAGCGATAGTATTTTCCGAAGGCAAATTTCTCACAAGATTGAAATATCTTACCAAAATCGGAGTCGTTGGCATAAAGATCTTTGATTTGTTCAAATCCCAACAATCTTGCATCTAAAGAGTTAAGTAAGACATACCTTCGAGATAATGCGTCGGCTACAACATTATCTTTACCTTTTTTGTACTTGATCACGTATGGAAAGGTTTCGATGAACTCGACCCATCGGGCATGATGCTTGTTGAGCTTTTGTTGGTCTTTGAGATGTTTTAATGACTCATGATCGGTGTTGATCACGAACTCCTTAGGCCATAGATAATGTTGCCAAGTTTGCAAAGCTCTCACCAAGGCGTATAACTCTTTGTCGTATGTTGGGTAGTTAAGCGTAGCTCCACCTAGCTTCTCGCTAAAGAAAGCAATTGGCTTGTGATCCTGCATCAAAACAGCACCAATACCTAGGCCAGAGGCATCACACTCAATCTCAAAAGTTTTCATAAAATCAGGAAGTATTAAAACGGGAGAGTTAGTGAGCTTCTCTTTCAAGGCTTGGAATGCCTCTTCTTGTGCGGCTTCCCATTTGAAACCAACGTCCTTTTTAATTACTTCCGTAAGCGGGGCAGCAATGGTGCTCAAGTCCTTGACAAACCGTCGGTAAAAACCCGCTAGACCGTGAAAGCTCCTAACTTCACTTACGTTCTTCGGACTTGGCTAATCTCGAATCGCTTTGACCTTCTCCTCGTCAACCTTAATGCCATCTGTGCTTACAACAAAGCCTAGAAAAACAAGATTATCCGTGCAAAATGTGCATTTCTTACGGTTGGCATAAAGCTTTTCCTTCCTAAGCAAGTCTAGAACCGTTTTAAGATGCATGACATGATCATCTAGATTCTTAGAGTAAATCAAAATGTCATCAAAATAAACCACAATGAATACTCCTATATGCTTCCTAAGAATATGATTCATTAACCTCATGAAAGTACTAGGCGCATTCGTTAATCCAAACGGCATGACTAACTATTCATATAAACCTTGTTTCGTTTTAAATGCCGTTTTCCATTCATCACCTTCCTTCATCCGGATTTGGTGATAACCACTCTTAAGATCTATCTTAGAGAATATGCTAGAACCATGCAACTCATCAAGCATATCATCAAGTCTAGGGATAGGATGGCGATACTTAACCGTAATGTTGTTGATGGCACGGCAATCAACGCACATGCGCCAACTTCCATCCTTTTTTGGCACAAGTAACACCGGAACAGCACATGGACTCATGCTCTCACGGATGTGTCCCTTGTCCATAAGCTCGTTCACTTGCTTCTCAAGTTCTTTTGTTTCCACCGGATTGGTTCGATATGCTGGCCGATTAGGAAGAGCGGCCCCGGGCACAAAATCAATTTGGTGCTCGATCCCTCGGATTGGTGGCAAACCTATGGGGCTGTTTTCTGGAAAAACATCTTGATAATCCTGTAAAAGAGACTTGATAATACTTGGTAGCGCCAGTTCGGGGTTAGTTGAACAAGTAAGTGTTTCTTTAAAAACAAATAGTAAACTATTTGAAGAACTTCCCTTTTTCTTGGCAACGGTTGGATCGGTTGATTTGGTGGAGTTCTTTTTCATACTCAGCTAATCTAGGTACACTTCATGCGGAGTCATAGGAGCTAAGATAGTTTTTCGACCCAAATGCTCAAAAGTACGACGGTTAGTGAACCCGTCATGGACTACTTTTCGGTCCGATTGCCAAGGTCGACCAAGTAGAAGGTGACTCGCACTCATTGGTAGAACATCACACAAAACCTCATCCTCGTACTTGCCGATCGAAAATGGGACCTTAACTTGCTCGTTGACGGTCATTTCACCGGAATCGTTGAGCCATTGAAGCGAATACGGCTTCGGATGCTTAAGTGTTTCCAAGCCGATCTTCTCCACCATGGTCCTACTAGCCACGTTAGTACAGCTCCCACCATCTATGATCAAGCTACAAACCTTGCCTTTAACCAAGCATCGCGAATGAAAAAGATTCTCTCGTTGCGCTTGTTCCTCGGTTATGGTCAAGATACTTAACGATCGTCTTGCTACGAGTAACTCCCCTTGAGCCGCGGTCTCTATACCCTCATCTGCTGAAGTATCACCTACTGATTTCTCCTCTTCGGACTCAACCTCTCCATTATCCCTAAGGATCATAACCCGTTTGTTTGAACACTCGCTAGCATAGTGCCCAAGTCCTTGGCACTTGTAACATCGGATATCTCTAACCCTCAATACTTCCTTGGCCTTTCCTTTGAAGTCGTGTTCCACCGGTTTCGACTTGGTAAAGGGTTTTGAATCCTTTTGGAAAACAGTCTTCTCTTCTTTGTGATAACTAGATCGGCTCGAATTAAACCCGGTATTGCCTGAACCGTAACTTGTCTTAAAGCTTCTCCTCTTTATTTGTGTCTCAAACATCAGGGCTTTGTGAAGCATCTCCTCAAGCTCCACATAATGTTGCGTTTCCAATCGGTCTTGGATGTCGCGGTTGAGACCTCCCATGAACCGAGACATAATAGTTTCACCCTCTTCACGGACATCGGCTCTCAACATCAAGGTTTCCATTTCTTTGAAGTATTCTTCTACGGACCTACTGCCTTGAACCAAGTCTCGTAACCGTTGGTGTAGCTCTCGTTGGTAGTGGCTCGGCACAAATCTCCTTCGCATGATGGCTTTCATTTGGTTCTAAGTCTCGATGGGATAATCACGGACACGTCTCCTAGTGGTCACAAGTTGATCCCACCAACTCAAAGCGTAATCATAAAATTCAGTTGCGGCGATTCTAACTTTGGTGTCCTCGGTGCATTCTCGGCATATGAACACTAGCTCGATCTTTGTCTCCCAATCCAAGTATGCTTCCGGATTATTGGTTCCATGGAATGGAGGGATATTGATTTTCAACCCACCAAAAGCATCTCGCGGTGGCGTCTCTCTCGCGTTTGCCTTCGCCTCCTTTGGCTACTGTTAGAAGCATGACTAGAGTAGTAATGTACTGCTGCTGCACCATCAATCCATTGTTCCCTTGGTGCCCTTTCTTGTGGCTGATTTAGAACAGGACCCGGAGCAACCCGGTTCAATTGCAACGCCCCAAGCTTCTCTTCGATGATTCTAGCCACGGTTGCTTCAATTGATTCCAACATCTTCTTCTTGCCCACTTTTGAATTGGATGACTCTGCTACGGAGCTCGACATGGTACCTGAAAAAAAGAAAAGGATCTAACAAGTAAGAAGTCCTTTTGAAAGTTGAAACTAGTTAAACACAAGAAGATGAACAGTTTTGACACGAATGGATGAACAGTCACGAAAAATTATCAAATCGGATCAAACAATTCCAGAAACACTTTTTAACAATACTAGACTTAATCTAGGTTCAGATTCAAGTGAAATCACAATTTTACGATGAGCCAATTATTTATGATAAAGTTTGCAAAATCACAGAAAAATGAAGAAATACGATAAAAATCCAGAAAATGAAGAACACAAGATTTTTAACAAGGAACAACACAACCTTTACACAAAGTGGCTCTGATACAATTTGATAGACTCCTCATAAGGATCTATGCCCAAAAACGCTCTTCGTGTGGTTGTGACTCGAACGGATGATGATCGGTTCAAAGGATGCGGAAATGATGCGGAAGATGAACGGACTTTGAAGATGAACGAATGAGTGATTGATCGATTTGTACTTCCAAGAGAGATGTAAATCTCTTAGACTACGAGGCTGGATCCTATCTTAGATATACGCACTAAGACAAGAACAAGTTGAGAAGTGAATCTCGTTTTTGATCAAACAATTTTGAGAGATTTTTAAAAGAAAAGTTTGATGATCTTTATTGAAGAGAAAGAGGGTTTATGTAAGACCTTGGCCACGTCCAAGGTCATTATCACACATGGAAAATGACAAACATTAAAGACATTTGACCAAGAAGTTTGAAAGACAAAAACGAAAATAAAGGGATAAAAATGGAGAAGGCTCGCTTGGTGAGAATCGAACCCAAGACCTCCGAGTCTTCTAGCGTTGCCGATGATGAGGATTAAGTGTGTGAACCTCGCCTCATTAAAAACCTTGCCGGAAAACCCATTGGGATAAAACCGAGCGAAGGGAAAAAGAGTGCGCATCACACACCTCTCATCACCGACCCTTAAGCCACTTGAATCACGACCAATGTGATCGGAAAAGTGCTTGGCTCAAGGTCGCTCTTAATATGGTGAAGTAGAGAGTTGACGGATTGGTTAAGTTGTCTCATCCTCGACCTTGTCATTGGCCCAACCGGAATGTTCAAAGACGTAGCCTCGAAAAGGTCCCCGCGGCTACGAGCTGCTCCTCGGCTACGAGCTTGTCCTTAGTCCTTTGTCCTACGTCTTCTTGTCCCGAACCTCCATGCTCTGAGCTTGCCATGATCTCATCATCAGAGAATCTTCATCTCTTAACAGCAATTAGTACAGAGAAAAGAAGGATTCTTTGGCATTGCAGAATGGAATCAATTGACCGGGGAATTAACAAGATTAGGAAAAAAATAAGAGTTCACTTCCGTAACTACACAAACTTTATCAACTAAAATTAAATTCACCCAACATTTTTTCCTCGTTCTTAGACTATACAAACTTTTTCTACTTTACAAAACGTGTTGAATATTTTTAAACTACCTAAACTTTTGAACTCATCCTATTTTATAAAACCTGTTGAATATCGACTATTTCCTTTTAAATTCATATTTAATAGAAAAAAAAATTATACCAGAAAATCAACAATTTTAGTTTTTTTTCTTCCTCCTTAATCCCTATATCTACATTATCCGAATTATGAAATGATATTTTGTTCATAAGCTTCAATAATGGGATTTTTGGATTGTCATTGAAGCCTTATTCAATTGGATGCGGTCTCGCTTTCATTATCTCTCCCGACAAAGTCACCGTCGATACTGTGGGAGGCTCGCTAGATCTCAGTCCTGACAAATCTAGTTTGAAATTCTTCATCGTCGAATTTGATATGTTGATGGACGTGGATTTCAAACATATTAAAAGAAAATGTTGGATTTGACTTGAACAACGCCTTTTCCGCTGTTGACATTTTGTTATCTTACTCAAATATGAAACTGAAATCTTAGATTTTATCTCTCTTTCAATCTCGTTCTTCTCCTCCGATAGATAAGTTGGTCAACATGAAAACTGATTCAGTAAAATATGTGTCGTAATTAGTATCACAACCATCTTTTTGGCGATTCTGATATGGAGAACAATCAAAATTCATTAAAGATGTCTTGCCATAATTTGAACGTCGCCATTTCTTCCTATGAATTTGGAGTCAGACCATACGTAACAGAAATAGATGAAACATATATTTTCATCTCATGGTATGCAATTAGCTAACCAGATTGCAAGAGGATCAGAGGAAAGAGGAAGAAAAACATGAAGCAATTTTTGGTTTTGTTTTCTGTTTTGATTTTTAAATATTTTATAATTAAACTTGATTAAACGGTAATTTCCGGTTAAATTTGTGTTGAAACAGTTTGGTGGTTTTAACGGATTTTATAAAATAGAATGCATTCAAAAGTTCGGGTAGTTTAAAAATATTATTCATAAATTTGTGTAGTTTAGAAATGAAGAAAAAGATTTAGATGGTTTAAATTTTAGTGGATAAAGTTTGTGTATTTTACGGAAGTGAACCACAAAAACAAAACAAAAACTTTTTTATTTTTTAGAGTGGTTTGTCAGCTATTATATCAAATGTCTCGGTTTATATCTCTTTTTTCGGTAACTTTGATATCATCTATTTGACTGCTTAGGATGAAGCTACTCTTTTTCTAATTACTTTTCTAATTTAGCAATCAAGTATAATGCTCTTCCGTATTTGGAAGCTTTGCTTTGATACTTTTAGTAAAACCCGGGTAAAACTCTGGCAAGAGGTTGTTTCTGAAAACTCTGCATTCTCTAATACAAAAAACTTTGCGTGCTTGGAGATTGGGAAACTTATTAAATCATGAGATATATCTTGATTAAAGCTGGAAAAAAGGATGGCATTTCGATATGTAAACCTTAAGATTGTGTTCACAGAATTGTGGAAGTACATCTCTTTTGTTTTTGGTCCTAATTGTGACAAGTATTGGGAAAAAGGGTGACACTGAAACTTCAAATACCAATACTTGTCACAATTAGGACCAGAAACAAAAGAGATGTACTCCCACAATTCTTTAAACATAATCTTAAGGTTTACATATCAAAGTGCCACCCTTTTTCTCAGCTTTAATCAAGATATATCTTAGGATAAGCGTTTGATGTTGACAATGGCAGACCTTTTAAAACCTTTTGTAGGTAAAGATATGCTTTCCATGGTGAATGAAAGGGAAGAAAGTTTACATGATCTTATTGTTCATTATTGGGTTGCATCGGAGCATTTGAAGTTTCAGTGTCACAAAGTCAAAGTGTAACATCCCTATCCTGGGTCTAAATTTTTTATTTTTGGATTAACTCGGGCCGTTAGCTAATCCTAAGCCCAAACCCAATAGCCCATAGTATTTAACCCTAAACCTAAACCCTAAATATGTTTTAGCAATATAATTAGCAAAAGAAGAAAAGAAAAAGGGGAGAGAGAGAAAGAGAGAATGGCAGAGAGAAGAGGAGAGAAAGAAAGAAGAACAGAAAGAGAGAGAGATCACGCCCTTGCCTAAGGAGGAGGAGAAGGCAGATCTGATCCATTTTAGAAGAGGAGAGAAACGGACAGGAAAATAGATCCGATCAGAACGAAACTGCTAGAGTAAGTTTCGAACTCTCAGATCTAGCTATAGACGAAAATGGCTTCCCATTACGATCTATATCCTAAGAGTTATTACTGTTTCTCAGGAACATACTTGTGCAGAACCGAATCTGCGACCAGTCCACTTCGGAAGTGAATTTCCGACGATCCAGAAAGAGTTAGGAGAAGATCTACATACGGATAGAAAGCTCTTTCTGTCTAGTTTCCAGATTCTGATTCCGAGATCTTTAGCTGCTTCTACTGTATTTCTAGAGTTGCTTGTTCATTCGAAAGGCTAAGGTGAAGGGTGATATGTGAATACACTGTACTCGTTATAATTTGTTGTATATGTCTATATTCGGCTAGGGAATAGATATGTAATATTGGTTACACGTAGTATGCATGCTAGGTTTGGTGTGGCATGTTGAATGTTGATTTGGAATTGGATTATTGAATTGAGGATTGAATGTCAAGAATAGAAAAGTAGTTTGCTTGTAGGCTGCAAACGGGAAGATGCAACCATTTGCAGATGCGTGGTGGTCCGTGTGCGGGAGGTCGCATGGCTCGATAACGGCCGACGGGCCAGCCCACGGAATGGTTCCTTAAGTGGGGGACCGTTGGGATTGCTGACAAGCTAGCATACGGAATGGCTCCTTCGGTGGGGGACCGTATGAGCATACAAAATGGCTCCTTCAGTGGGAGACCGTATGAGTGTGTTGAGAGTCATGATGACTACTCGTGTTAGGGTGCATGCATGCATCAGATTGTGGAATGTTAAGGATGCTAGGATGCATCGAATTGTGGAATGTTAAGGATGCTAGGATGCTAGGATGCATCGGATTGTGGAATGTTAAGGATGCTAGAATGCATCGATTCTGTCGAGATAGAATGTTATTGTGTGTGACATGCAACTTGTTTGTGAGTGCCCGTTGCATGTCTATTCTTTGGTCTGGTATAGTTATATACATGTTCGTATGATTGGTCATGTGTATTATGTGGGCAGACGTGAGTCTTCCTCACTGAGTAACTTGTACTCACCCCTCATTACCCTTTCCACGTAATGAGTAGGAGCTTGGACTTGGAGCCGGTGCGGTGCTGTTTTGGGAAATACCACGTTTCGTTTTATCAAAAGACTTCGGTATTTTAGATTTGATTTCTGTTTAAGTTGGATTTCGATTTATTTAGTTAAAAGACATTTCGTTTTCCCGGTTTAATTTGAATCAAAGCATTTTAGACTTTACTCGCATTTATTACGAATCCGATAACTAACCGCCCCGGGTCCGATAACCCGGGAGCGGGATGTTACACAAAGCATGACACGTAGAGACATGCTTAACTAATTCTACTTATTTAGATGGGTACTGTTATATTCCTCCGTTTAGATTAAATGGATTGCACAAAAACTACAACAAACTTTCTCATGTTCTCCATTAGTACATGCACAAAAGACATTGATTCAGTAGAAAATGTAAGCACACTTGTATGCATTTTAACTGTTATATGTTTGGTTTGTTTCCTGACTGATGTTCTCAGGCATGTGTCGGCTTGACGAACACGCACATTTCTTCATACGGTTGATGTAAAAATATCCATATGGTTGGTGAAACTCTTGCCAAAAATCATTTACTTGACTCTTCTTGAAGAAGAAGAAGGCGAATTTCCCAAGGGTGAAAATGCAAATTGCAAAGGCAAACAAGAAATAGAATCCAGAAAATGCCACCGCCAAGCTGGAGAAACGATATAGAGGGACTTGTATCTGGATCGGTGATTGGATCTGGGCATCTTTCGTCTTTCTTCTTGAACCATGCACGCTTAAGCTGCGACGCCTTGGGTGACTCTGTTACTTTTAGGATGGCCCTTGAAAGATCAGCCACCCGTGATTACTCGATTGGAAAAACCTGGGAAAAGTGACTAATGATCTTAAGCATTTAGTGGAAAAACTAATGAAGTTTAGATATTGTCACACTAGTTTTGGTATGGAAACTTACGAAGCCAAATCCATCAACATTAAAGGGTTCTTCAACCATTTGATAACTCTTGCAGTATTGTCCAAGAAAGAGCCTAATGTAGGATACTTTCATGAAAGCTGCAGAGACCGCCATTTTCTTGTCCTTTTCTCAGAAGCTTATGGCAGTTTTCCGCAGTATCAAAGGGTATGAGGCTGGATTGTGAAAAACCCAATTCTTTAAATTTTCTGAAAATGAATGATGTCTTTGGATATCCCACATTTACTCCATTCTCAAGCAAGCTTATCATGCTTGTTATGGTTGGATGAAGTTGTTGTGATGTCAATAGTGATGCCAAGCTAGCCGTGTAACTTTGAGTCAAGACGAGAACGATAAAGTACCATGTGATAATCAGGAGCCTCTCCCCAAAGCTGAACACTCTTTCTCCTGCAATCCGCAACTTGAGTGTTAGCATTAAGCAAGGTGAGGTGATAAATAAAACCCATCAAATATGTTGCGATGTCAGAAAGGAGATATTGAATGTACTTGGTGCAAAAACCATGTAGAGAAGGCAAACCAGAAGATCGTTGTTGCGATCCTAGCCTTGATTCCGTCGAACAAACAACCTAAGAACTAGTGATTTATCGATTCCGATTTTAAGCTTTGTCAGATCGAATCAATTACATAAAAGAAAATGAACAAATCGCAAAAGCTAAAAGACATACGCGAAATTTCCCCAGTTCAGGTGCAAACCGCAACCCTACGTCTGGCCAAGGACTCCTCAGAATTCACTAAGAACTGTTGTATATTGCCGCCATATCTCTCATCGAAAAACCCCAAGAATCTCTCTTCTCACCGGAAAAGCGCTCTCTATGTTTTCTCTCTGTTACAATGAAAACTCTCACCCGAATTCTCGATCTAATCTATCACCATCATACAAGAAGTTTCTCTCAGCTATATAAAGCTCATCCCAATTGCAATAACTTGCAACTGAAAATCACTTAACTAACCCAACCTCTTTAACGGCTAAATCTTATATTCTTTCAAGATAAAGAAGATGATGATCTGATACGGTGATGTTTACACACACACTTAACTAACAGACAAAAATTGAAACCTAAACCAGTCTTCAATTTTCCCCGTTCATTAATCAGCTCCTAAACCGGAACTGATTCACAAAAAAGCTTTGATCAACAAAGGTATTCAACAAACTCCACATTGGTTGCAAATCCTTGTTCTTCTTCTTGTTCTTAGCAAATCTTAAATCCTCGTCCTCGGATCCTGTCCCTGATCAGTACTCAAAAACACCCAACAAGCTCAAAAACTACTTAAACGTGTTGACTGGCAACACCTTAGTGAGTAAGTCAGCCGGATTCTCACTTGTGTGCACTTTTGATACCTACACTTCACTATCTTCAATTTTGTTACAGATGAAATGCATCTTTGTAGCATTGTGCTTTGTTCTCTCGTGATACACATTTTTTCTAGCGAATGCTATTGCACTTTTTGAATCACAGAAAATCTCAATGATGTCATGAGGATACCCAAAATCATTACTTAGACCTTTCAACCACGTCACCTCCTTTGCAGCTTATGTTAAGGAGATGTACTATGACTCTGTAGTTAATAAGGCTACCACCTTCTGAAGACCTGACTTCCAACGAATAACACAACCACCTCACAAGAAGGTGTACCCTGACAAAGACCTTTTTCTATCCAAATCTTCAGCGTAATCAGCATCACAAAACCCATAGATTTTGAAGAATGACCCTTTCTTAAACTTCAGTCTCAGGCTTGTGGATCCATTAACGTATCTCAGTACCCACTTTACTATATTCCAGTGTTCTTTTATCGGACTACTGATGAACCTGCTAATGATTTCCACTGGACATGTAAGATCAGGTCGTGTTTCAATCATCCCACATATCAATCTCCCAACAACATTGCAATAAGGAACTGATCTCATAAATTCACCATCCGCTTCCAGCTGACTTTCTGTTGCAGCAGGGAGTTTGAAGTGGATCCCCATTGGAGTGTTCACAGCCTTAGACTGATCCATTTTGAACTTTCTCAAAACTTTCTCCATGTAACTTCTCTGAGATATTTTTAAAGTATCTGCACGTCTGTCTTTGACGATGTCAATACCTAAATCTTCCTTGCAGCACCCAGATCCTTCATCTCAAATTTGGAGTTTAACTATTCTTTCAACTCTATAATTAGTTTCATATCTTTGCAACCGACCAACATGTCATCTACAAACAAGAGGAGATAAATATAAACTCCTTGTATATATTTGATATACACATACTGGTCATGCTTACTACTTGTGAAACCAATCTCCAACATGTACAAGTTAAAATTTTGGTTCCACTGGCTTGGATTCTGCTTCAATTCATACAGTGAATTCTTCAGTAAACATACCCAATCTTCTTTTCCTTTTTCTATATACCCTTCAGGCTGAGTCATGAAGATCTCTTCATCTAAATCTCCATGTAGAAAAGTTGTCTTGACATCCAACTGCTCAATATCCATGTCTTCATTAACCACAATTGACATTAAGTATCGGATAGACACATGCTTTACAACTGGTGAGAATATCTCATTATAGTCCATTCACTCATCTTGAGAATATCTTTTTGCAACCAATCTAGCTTTGAACCTTGGTTCTTCAGCTCCTGGTATTCCTGGTTTTCTCTTATAAATCCATTTGCTACCAATAACCCTCATGTTCTTAGGCTTCTCCACCAAGACCCAAGTGACATTCTTGTATAAGGATTCCATCTCTTCATTTGATGCCATTCCCCATTTCTTGCTCTGAGGATCCCTCATTGCAGTAGGTTCAAGTGGGTCACCATCCTCAGTAGCTAGTAAAGCCATATGAACGTAGTCTTCTAGCTTCTTAGGTGCCTTAGGATCTCATCTTGATCTGTCAAGGGCCAATTTATAATTCTCGAGGTCAAGACCTTGGTGATCAGTTTCTTGAATTTTAGAATCCATTGTCTCCACCACATCATCAACTGTAATTTCATTTCTTTGAGTCTCCATCTGATGATCTCTACATGAGCTTGAATTTTCCGGCCTCATAAAGCCAAGTTCAATGTCTAAGAAATCTGTATTCTTCTCCTTTTCACCATATGTGTACTTTATAAGATCCTTGTAGCATTCATCCTTGTAGCATTCATCCTCCTTGAATGTTACATTCCTACTAATTATGCACTGTTTGTCTTTTAAAGACCATATTTTGTACCCTTTGAACCCTGAGGGATAACCTATGAAGATCCCTTTCTTCGCCCTTGGTTGAAGCTTCCCATCATCTGAATGAAAATAACACACACATCCAAATCTTCTCAAATGACTGAAATTTGGTGCATTTTTTTACCATACTTCTTCAGGAATATGACCTTCAATTGCAGTAGAAGGAATTCTGTTTATAAGGTAGACTGCAGTGTTAACTGCTTCAGCCCATAACACCATTGGTAAGCCTGACTCATTCAATAGGCTTCTCACCCTTTCCAGAATGGTCATATTTATTCTTTCTACAACGCCATTTTGTTATGGTGTGTAAGAAATTGTTATGTGCCTATCTATTCATTATGTGTGCAGTATCCATCAAACTCTCTATTATAGAACTCAAACCCATTATCAGTCCTTAACTTCTTTACCTTTTGACCAGTTTGATTTTCCACTCGGCAAACTTCTCAAACGCCTAGTCCTTAGTCTTGAGAAAGTAAACCCAATCATTCCTAGAAAAATCGTCAATTAAACTCAAGAACTAATGACACTTACCTAGTGACCGTGGTATTGTAGGTGAGCCCCATTAATCTGCATGAACGTATTCTAGGCACTTATGGCTTGAGTGTTTGCCTGTTGCAAAGCTAACTTTGCGTGCTTTCCCAAAAATGCAGCTCTCATAGAACTGAAGACTTGATCTATTTTCCTTCTCCAGATATCCTTTCTTTGTCAATGTGTCCAGACCCTTTTGGCTCACATGACCAAGTTTACTGTGCCAGAGATTTGTCTCATCTTTGGTAAAGACTGCATTCACTTCTCTTGTGTGAGTTTTACCCTGAAGAAAGTAAAGCTTGTCATGCTTCTTTGCTTTCAGAATTGTTCTGCATCCCCTTTTTACGTTTAATATCCCATTTTCACATGAAAAGGTGCAGCCTAAATCATCAAACGTTCCAAGAGAGAACAAATTTCTTGAAAACGATGGAACATATCTCACATCAGTTACAGACAAGAATGCCCCCTTTTGTGGTCTTAATCCTAATAGTCTCAAAACCCTTTACCTCAGAGATGGTGTCATTTTCCATAATTACCGTTCCAGCATCGTATTCCTTCAATTCACTAAAACAGTCCTTTCTTGAAGTTATGTGAAAGGAACAAGTTGTGTCTAATATCCAGATCTCATTGAAGTCAAATGTCTCCACCACATTTGCCTTTGAAACAGGTCAGTGACTCGACAAATTCAACCCAGTTACTGCAGCAGACTTACCCATGTCATGTGGTTGATCTTTAGGTTTGAATTTACCTTTCTTGGGAAAATTTCTTTTGAAATGTCTTTCTCCACCACAGATCCAACATGTCAATTTTTTCTCTCTGGACTTAGACTTTTGTCTTCCTTTATACTTTCCTTGACTTAAATCTCTTATCAAGTTTCTACCCCTTGAGTTAGATGTTGTGTATAGACCTTTACCATGAGTCTTGTTTCCCTTTCCGTTAGCTCCAACCCCACTACAAGAAAACAGCTGATGAGTGACTACTTTTTGTGACTGTTTTGGGACGACTTTGGGACTAATGAACGACTACGGAAGATAGAGAAGCAAATCAGTCGCATATTTACGACCGAATTTTTCAGTCATTTAGTAGTCATAAATTAGCGACTGAATGGAGACACTATTATTCGACTGTTTAAATGTAGTCGCAAAAGAGTCGCAAAATGAGACTCTTTTGCGACTCTATTTTTAGTCAGTAAATGTAATCGCAAATCAGTCCCAAAATTGTGACTGTTTTGCTACCATTTACCAACTCATCCGTATGATTTTTGGAAATTCAACAAAGATAGTTGTAAAAATATTACTTTTAAGTATGTAGACTGATTTGAACAACTTTTAACACTAAATATATTATATAATAGTGAAAACTTTGAACTTTCAATTTGGTGAACTATTGTTGCATTTTACATAACATGTCTTTAGATATATTACATAAGTTTTCAATCTAATGTTTGTTCAAGATGAATATTTTCAAAGTTTTATTTAATTAATATTAGTTTAGACTATATACTAAAACATATACTTAAGAAATAGAACAAAGATTGATTACGAAGGCATATGTATCTTTTTTTACTATAAATAGTTAGGATTTAATTATTAGAGTATAGATTTGTGACTCACAAAATAATGTCTCAAAACAGTTACATTTTGTGACTACTTTGCTACTGTTATCAGAAAACGTAGTAGCAAAATAGTTCCAAACTTGCGACTCTTGTATTAGTAAGAAATGTAGTAGCAAAATAGTTCCAAAATTGCGACTGATTTGTGACTAATTCGCGACAGTAATTTGAAAGTGCGACTGCTTTGCTTCTGATTACCAATTCATCCATATGATTTTTTAAAATTCAACAAAAGATAATTGTAAATAGATTAGTTTTAAGTATATACATAGATTTTAACTACTTGTTACACTAAATATATTATATAATAGTGAAAACTTTTAACTTTCAATTTGATGAACTAATCTTTGTATCATCCATAACATGTCACATGTATTTTCAATCTAATGTTTGTTAATGTTTAATTTTTTTTCAAAATTTACTTAATTAGTATTAGTTAACACTATATACTGAAGCATATACTTAAGAAATATAAAAAGACTGATTGGTTAAACATGTGTATCAATTTTTTGGCTCTAAATGTTTAGGGTTTAGGGTTTAGATTTGTGACTCATAAAAAATGTCACAAAACAGTTACACTTTGTGACTACTTTGCTACTGTCATCTCCTATTTGCGACTAATTTACTACTAACTTGATTTGAACTATTTTGCTAATATCTAAATTTTTCTGAAATTTTTAGTTTTTTGGTGAAATTTTAGGCGAATATTTATCCCACAAAAAATTAATATAAGACTCTTTTTAATTTTTGCCAAAAATAATCATCATATCTCTCTCTCTCTCTTAATCTCCTTCACCGAATCATCATCTCTTCATCTCTCTCTTAATCTTCTACTCTTCATTTGTCTCTCTCGATTCTGTTTCTTATTTTCTTCAACTCTCTCTCTCTCTCTCTATTTACTTTACCAATTTAGACAGCTTCACCTTCAATGGCTGGAAGGGTCTCCACGCGCCACCGTCTCTGAGACCAATGTCTAACCCTAATTTGCAGCATTCGTTTCCCTTCGGCGAGCAGAGACATCATCAAGAATTAGTCAGCCATGGTATTCACATGGGTATGGCTTCTTCTCCGACTATGCAATCGCCGAATCCTCCTACCCCTCCGACGACCGTTGCTGCGACGGAGCCGGTGGTTAAGAAGAAGCGTGGACGGCCGAGGAAGTATGTGCCTGATCAAGTTTCTCGTGGACTCTCTTCGATGCCTTCTTCTCACAAGCCTAAGAGCTCTTTCTCTTCAATGTCTCTCGACACAACCGAGAAAGCAGCGTCTGGCTAATCTCGGTGAGTTTTTCGATTTGAAGTTGTCGATAGACTTGATTAGCTGAATTATAGAGTTAAGGAAGTTTCTTAGTGATTCATGTTTGTTATTATGTGAATTAAGAGATTTGGGGATTTAGAATGTAGGAGTTATATGATTGATGGTGTGATGTGAATCCCGAGTTTTGATGGCTTGTATCCTCTGATTAGCTGAAATTATGATTCTATGTTTGAGTTTAAGAAGTTGCGTTTAGCTCTCTTGTTAAGCTACTCAACCTTCTTGGTTTAAGCAAACTGACTTGATATCATGTTGTTATTATGTGAATTGTGGAATCAGAAAGTGGTTAGTTAACTGACTAGATGGCTCGTCTGATATGATTCTTCTTCTATGTTTTCTTTGTGTTCTTGCAGGTTGAAAAAGGTTCCAAAGTGGAATTACCCTTCTGGCTTGCCCATGAGCTGTATTTGAGACAAGCTGTGTCCATTAACCTTCCTGCCTATTTAGACCAAAAGTAAGAAGCTTACTGTAATGTTTGGAGTGCTTTCATAAATAGAGAGTACCCATGATGAAAATTTAGGCTAAATTAGGTTTGTTAATTTGATTTTCTTTTCATGTTTTCGTTCTTTGTGTTCTGGCTCCATGAATTGTTGAACTTTCATATAGCCTGAACGCATTTGTTAATTTTGTGCTCTAGTAGTGTTTTCATGGCTTTATTTGTTTATGCAGGCGAGGCTTGAAATACAAGATGATGCAGCGTGTGTAGATCTTAGATCATGCTGTCCATATTTCGATGAATTTGGCTGCAAGTTAGAGCCATTGTGAGTCCCTTTCTGATTTTTTCAACTTGCCTCCCCATTTTGATATTGGCTGTTTCTTTAGATTTCATGAGTAAAATTGGTTTTCCAGGTGTCAAATTTGCTTTGTAATCTTGAAAAGTTCATCTTAAGTTTTGGCGCATTTATCTCTGATTGCAAGTTATCACTGTGTTTCACAAGTTCCTAAGCTGAATCTGGCATGATATATTGAGGAAGTTGGCTAATTGTGAAGCAGTTTGAAAGTTTTTGTTAATACTGAATTGGCTAAGAACTTAATGTTTTTCATCATCTCTTACAGACGATTTATGAAAACCAGATTACAGTTTTCAGGATTTAAAGCAACTCTTCTTCAAATCTTTGTCAGTAGTCCGATTAGTTTGGTCTACATCTCCTTGATTTCACGTTTGTCTAAAATATTTTTTACATTTCTTTATGTCTAAAGCAAGGATGATATTTTTGCAGGAACGCCGAATGACAAGGGACCACGGAAGTTTCCATCATCAATCTTTGAATGAAAGGATCATCATCTCCCTTCTTTTAAATGCTTTTGGTGTTAGAACATGAACTTATCTTATGATTTATTTCATGTTTGTAGTACTATGGAACATCACTTATAATCTTATATGTGATGTATCTTTTGCAACCACCTTATTGATTTTTTATGTTTCAACATTCGGTTTCTCTTATTTATATATATAGCCTCTAACTACTCAGTCTCGAAAAAGTCACACTTTTAAGACTACAAAAACAGTTACAAATTAGTCTCAAGAATACGACTACCAACATCTGTCACAAGGTAGTCACAAAATTAACGTTGTCGCTCTTTAGTCTTTAATATACGACTACAAAATATTGTTTCAAAGTAGTCGCTTATTTACGACTAAGTTTAGTAGTTACAAATTAGTTCGAAATAAGTGACCAATTTGCGACTATTGTATTTTGCGACCAAAAATTTGCGACTACTTATTTTAGTCTCTAAATAGTCGCAAATTGCGACTTTGCACCCATTTTCTGACTGTTTTGGGAGTCACTCATCCTTTCTTGTAGTGACCCCAGCTGTTTAGAGTGAATTGTACTAGTCACTTCTTCTAGTGCCAGTGCCTTTACCATATCTCAACATGTCTTGCAGCTGATCAAACTGCTTTGGAATAGACATTAGGAGGAGGATCGCCTGATCCTCATCCGAAATAATCACTCTGACATTTCCTAGATCTATGATTATCCTTAGAAACTCATCAATGTTGCTCTCAACAGACAGAGACTCATTCATCTTATATCCATACAAATATTGCTTCAAGTAAATCCTATTCGGTGGAGATTTCGACATGAATAAAGCATCAAGACGTCTTAACATACCTGCAGTCTTCTCTTGTATTACCTTTCTCGAAACTTGGTCGGCTGCGCTCAAAACAATGGTGCTGCGAACCTTTCTTTCCGGAAGACCTTTTCCTTTTGGATCTTCCTCCTTCGCCACTTCAGGCTTTAAGGCCAACTCTTTTACTTCTTGAAGTCTCAGAGCTTTCACCAAGCCAATAAGTTCCAGATGCACGAAGATCTTTTCTTTCCACAGGTTGTAGTCGATCATTCCATTCGATTTCGACTTTTGCGGAAGACATCGTGAGATAAGATTTCACGAAAGACTAGACGAACAAAGAGAAGAAGAACACCAATAGCTAGTACTTTGAACCTAAAGACTCTGATACCAATTGTTGTGATCCTAGCCTTGATTTCGTCGAATAAAAAACCTAAGAACTACTGATTTATCGATTTCGATTTCAAGCTTTGTCAGATTGAATCAATTGCATAGAAGAAAATGAACAAATCGGAAAAGCTTAAAGACATAAGCGAAATTTCCCCAGTTCAGGTGCAAACTGCAACCCTACTGGCCGAGGACTCCTTGGAATTCACTAAAAACTGTTGTAAATCGCTGCCGTATCTCTCACCAAAAAATTCCAAGAATCTATTTTCTCACCGGAAAAGCTTTCTCTATGGTTTCTCTCTACTACTACAAAAACTCTCACCCGAATCCTCGATCTAATCTACCACCATATAAGAAGTTTCTCTCAGCTATCTAAAGCTCATCCCAATTGCAACAACCTGCAACTGAAAATTACTTAACTAACACAACCTCTCTAACGGTTAAATCTTATCTTCTTTCAAGATGAAGAAGAAGATGATCTGATACGGCGATGTTAACACACACACTTAACCAACAGACAAAAATTGAAACCTAAACCAGTCTTCAATTTTCTCGGTTTATTAATCAGCTCCTAAATCGGAACACGCTCATTGACACAAAAGCTTTAATCAACCAAAGTATTCAACAATAGTACTAGCTTCGTAATTAGCCGATCCACGAAAGTCCGGGTTAACCCTATGTTCAAGAGCCCAAACAGTAAACCCAATAATGAAGAAGAAAAAAAAGTAAGTCATCCACAGTTTCCATGTCAAAGGTTTCAAGAAAATGACACTGTTTATTTTCACTTGGTCTTCAATGTGGGCGATCAATCCTACACCTGATTTAATGAATGGGAATGTGAAGTCGACATAAGATGATATGTTAGCCAGTATAGTCGTATGTCCCACTACTGCATTATATTTTTGTGGCAGAGTCAAAGAAAAGAAGAGATATATTAGTGAACTCACAAAAATGATCTTTGTAAATGAAACTACATCAATGTAAAAGATCTCTGTAAAAGATCATGTCCAAAACCTCCAAGAAGAGGTTTGGATCTAAGACTACATCTGAAGAAAAAGAAACTTAAGTTTTTAGGTCTTACAAGAGTTGTATTTATAGGAAAATATCAAGGAAAAACTAGGATAAAATCTCTTAATGGGTTTGAGTGGAATGGGATTTTGGGCTTTTGGGAGTGCAGAACCATCCATCGGCCGGTGACTGAATCTGTGGATCGAGCTAGGGCGAAATCTTCTCCGATGGTCGGACGGTGACTTGCCCGGTGCCTTGAAACCACTTGCAAAGTGCAGCTAACTCAATTTTATATGTCGTGTCAAATTTTCAGCTTCATAGGATCAGTTTAAAACCTGCATTCGACATGATCTTTAGAATGATTTAAACCGCTTATGCATAGTCATTCCGCTTGTTTGCATCCAAAAGTGTGTGATCCATTGGTTTAACCGAGAATGACTCAATACATACAAAAAGACACTATAGGACTCTAAATGCAACTAAAACTCCAAAGGATCACTAAAAGCAAGAAAAGACTATTAAACACAAGCGAAAACACACTAAACCTAGTGAAACAAAGGACTCTAAACCCTAAACTACGGTGTTATTATCATAACCGGTTAATCCATCCCGGTCCAACAATGATATCAAACATCATTGAGAATTTATGTTGAAAAATAAAGCCATCTGAGAAAAGATTCATAGATAAATAATCATTTTTGGTTAAAAGAGCTCATTGGATATGATGGTTGATTTCTTTAATCGATCCATAAATTACACCCCGACTATAACCATTCCAAAAATGAGAATCAGTTCAAGATGAATGGACAAGAAGAGCCATCATCTTGGGAGAGGTTATTATGAGTCCCATATTGAAAGTTAAAAAGATCGAAGATAAAATACAACATCCAAGATGGTATGTTGTCGATCCTAAAGTGAGATTCATTTAGAGATGGATGGACCTAGAGTGTCATCATCTCGAGGGGGAGAATTAAAGAATCCCACATCAATAGTAAGTAGAACATCCAAAATATTATATTCACACTAACAATGGGCTTGATGAATAATTTATAAAGCAAATCCAAGGGATTGTAGGATTGCAACCAATTATGTTGAAATTTAATCTCCATAATTTGGCATAGAACATCCAGTCGTGTATGTAGTAATAATATATACATTTAAAGTATATTGAGTCATCTGTCAGAGATGTGCTTATTGCAAGATTTGCAATAATCATTTTGATGAGAAAAGTTTCCCATCATTATGGGAGAATTGTTGAATTGTTTGGATTCTTAAACAAGTTAATATGATCTTGAAGTTCAAAAGTTCAAAGGATCATTATTCAGAACATAAATGATGCAAATCAAATACCATAAGCATTTATGAGAGAAAATAAACATCTGACAGATGAGATTTCGTGAAATGAATTATCATTATCCTCATGAATATGAACCTGGAGTGGAAATGATTAATTCATTTACAAGATGTTATGAGAAAAAGAAAATCTCATATTCCAGATGAAAAATGCTATAATAGAAGGACGATCTATTATTAATGAATCTATGGCACGTAAGAAACATGATACTAGTTTGGTTCGAAAGATAGAAATTTTCAAAAAGAAAAGAAGCAAATATATATAATTGTTGAAAAGAAGATTAATTTTTGAATAATTGTTGACATGGTTAATAATAAAATCATGCACCTGAATGAAATCAATGATATTGATATAGAGATCTTGATTAACCATGTCATTACGAGAAAAAGATGGAACCAAAGACAAAACAATTGTCGACATATAAACAATATAGCGCGTGGTGTGATTAGTGAGGATCATGAATCTCTACTCTGTGGATGAGTGTGGAGAGAAAAATATTGGCCAATAAGTGAAAAAGGGCAATCAATTATGTATTAAACTCGTTTGAAGAACGAGAAGTTTTTGGACCAGCAGTCCAAACATCAAAAGGATATTTTCATGAAAACTGGACAAAAATGACTTGGATTACACCTCGCATCTTTATATAAAATATCCCTAAGAAATTAATGATATAATAATTATGTTCCCCGGAACTCTACTCGATCGAAACTCCTGAAGAGTTATCGAAAGTAGTCTAATGAAAATATTTTGGGATAAAAGACCTTGGAAAGACAAAATTTTCTTCAGGTATCCCAAGTTGAACATGTAGTGAAAGAGATGCTAACTAAAAAATTCTAGCAGGATTTCACATAAAGCTCACATTTGAGCAGTTCTAAAGGAAATGTTATTTGGTCCCGAAGTACCAAAGTTTTAAAGTTATGTAAGTAATTTGTGGTTATATACCTCATGTATAAAAGATATGGAGGTATACGATGTTCTTTAATACGATAAGAAAGAGAGCCAAAATACTTTTTATAAGAATAGCATGATTAACTCGGATGCTATGGATCGGAAGTCCAATGATGATATGCATGGTTGTACTTTTTTTTTATCATGGTTTTTATCCCACTGGATTTTTGCATGACAAGGTTTTTTTAAAGAGGCAACAAAGAACACACAAAAGATACGAAGTCCAATGATCCAAGAGATTATATGATAATCATATGAGTTTATTCACTAAGGATATGATCAGAATGCATCTTCTTAATGTAATGGTGCCAGAGGAAGAAATATGATGATATGTGTGGCTGCACTCTTTTTCTCTTATCATGGTTTTTATTCCACTAAGTTTTTCAGTGACAAGGGTTTTATCGAGACAACAAAAAACACGCAAAAGATATATGTCCAAAGAGGAATGTTATAATCACAAATGATGAAAATCTTCTAAGATCTTTGTTAAACATCAATGAGATCGAGAGAAGTGAAGAAAATTATCGAGATGAATCATCTATGGAACCTATAAAGAGTATAAGACTCATCTATTCGAGGAGAAGATTGCATTACTACACTATTTTCCTTTATCATGGTTTTTATCTAACTGGGTTTTCCATGGTTAATTTTTTAACAAGGCAGCACACAATACATCAATGGTGATAGATACTCAAGGGGGAGTGTTAGAAACTTTGTGATTATCCATCACAATATTTTATCATTTACTTCGCACATAAGTATTTTATTCTTTCTACTTATCATTATTCCTTTAAGAGATGATATTTATCTTATTCACTTCTTCCCCACTATAAATAGATATTGTTCAAAGGGTGAAAGATTATCACTATGAGAATACAACAACATCAAGAAAGTTAATAAGATAATTTTGAAAAAACAAGAACTATAGAGATATATGATGCAACAGATACTGGTACATGATGATGCAACGTATATGACACACGAATTCCTAAAAAAAATTTCAACTAAATTATCTTTCAATGGTAACTTACAAGTCTACCAAACCAGAAAACTAAGTTTTTCATTGACAAGGGTTTTATCGAGACAACAAAAAACACGCAAAAGATATATGTCCAAAGGGGAATGTTATAATCCCAAATGATGAATGTATATTAATCTTCTAAGATCTTTGTTAAACATCAATGAGATCGAGAGAAGTGAAGAAAATTATCGAGATGAATCATCTATGGAACCTATAAAGAGTATAAGACTCATCTATTCGAGGAGAAGATTGCATTACTACACTATTTTCCTTTATTATGGTTTTTATCTCACTGGGTTTTCCATGGTTAATTTTTTAACAAGGCAGCACACAATACATCAATGGTGATAGATACTCAAGGGGGAGTGTTAGAAACTTTGTGATTATCCATCACAATATTTTATCATTTACTTCGCACATAAGTATTTTCTCCTTTCTACTTATCATTATCCCTTTAAGACGTGATATTTATCTTATTCACTTCTTCCCCACTATAAATAGATATTGTTCAAAGGGTGAAAGATTACCACTATGAGAATACAACAACATCAAGAAAGTTAATAAGATAATTTTAAAAAAACAAGAACTATAGAGATATATGATGCAACAGATACTAGCACATGATGATGCAACGTATATGACACAGGAATTCCTAAAAAAAATTTCAACTAAATTATTTTTCAATGGTAACTTACAAGTCTACCAAACCAGAGAACTTACAAGTATCTTCTTGAAAATCTAGTCTCCCAGAAACTTCTCAAGACCATACAAGTCTTGAAAGCTTCTCCCTTGATTTCCTTACAAGAAATCCTAAAACCTTTTACCCCTTAGAAACATTGAGCACTACAATGCATAAGTTTCTAAAGAGGCTATCGACATCTATTTATACACATAGATTCAATGCCTTAACGATTTCTGTGATATGAACAATTTTCTTTTATGTTAAATACAATTTCCTTTTTTCTCACTTTTGACTTCTTTCTTTTAAGTCGTGAACTCTTGAAGGCGGTGCTTTAAACTGTTTTTCTTTTTTTCTTCAAGTCTATCTCAGCAACAAACATTCAAGTCGGTTTCTTAGCCCTAAGTCATTATTCATCAGTTCATCGAATCCTGTGATACGTCGTGTGACTCTGTGATGCTGTGACAGGAACTACTGATACTTCTTGTGACTCTGTGATGATGTGATAGGAACTACTGCAACAAGAATTACTGCAATTTTAGTCTCCCCTTTTTAGCTTAGTTTGATTCCAAGCTCTCTGTAAAATTTCATCCCTGCAGTTTCAATCTCTCTCTTTATATATTACTCCCCCTTAATCTTAATCATTCTTCTGAGAATTCTTGAATCCTTGCCACTGCATTACTTAGACCATGTTCTCCCCTGCTTGGAATCATAACTAAGGTAAAACACAACTAAATGTAGCGCATAGCCAATATAATCAAAATCTGTTAATTCCTCTAGTGAGTCTACCTGTCGCACTTTGTTTCTCACAGCAACTCTATACTCATCAATCTTCCATCGTTTATATCTCCTATTACATGAGCTTTAGAATAATTTTTCTGAACTCTCTGAGACTTAACCTGACCTGAGACAAAATCACTTTCTTCTCCTTTTTGACGATTTTGTGAGCTCAACAGCTCTAACTTCAAAACAATTTTACTGACTACATCACCAAACTCCCCTGCTTTAGCCACAACATAGCCAAATACTAAATGGAAGTTTGTCTTCGCTCTGCAAACCGAAAATGATAGCCCATTGCACCATCATCTTTTCTAACCAGAATTTTATGGAGTTCATTCTGCAATTATGGATTTTTAATCGCAGTTTCTGTAACAGTTGCAGTCTCTGTAGTAATTCTAGTTGCTGGCTCTGTAGATGCAACTGCAATTTTAGTTTTTTCATCATTTCAAAATCTGAATCAGATTCTGAAATTTTTTCTTTAAATCCAAAATCACTGCGATTCATATTAGTTTTTCCAATGTTCAGAAGATGATCCAATTGGTTTGTGCCTTTATTAAGCATCCTCGAGCTCTTATGTGTTTCTTTAAGCTGAACTCTAGTTTGTGCTGCTTTTTTCTCTTGTGATTCATCTTTAAAATTGCTGCAGGTTATGTTGGGTATGAAGACTGCATTACAACAAAACTCTTTCTCTTGTTTTTGAGAATATGATCTTCCGAAAAGATCTCTTTTCTTCATCTAGACTTGATTTTTCCAACCGTTCCAGGTAAATTTTTTCTGACTCCAACGTTTATCTATTTTTTCCAGAAACTTGTAGCAATAAGTTTTGATATGTCCATACTTACAACAGTAAAAGCAACCAGGTTTCCTCTGATTTTGATATGCTTGAGTTTGAAAACTTCTCCTTTCATGATATTGTTCCTCATCATGATGTTGTCCTCCACTTACAAACACAGTTTTGTCTTGAAGATTTGATACTTGATATCTCAAACCTCTGTAGGTTTTTTTTTTGTTCTTACCATAGTCAAAATATTGGCTAGCTGTTGTTTTCCAGAATTTAGCATCCGAACCTGTCTGAGTTTTTCATCCAGTTATGTATGTAACTGCAATGAATTACACTTTTCTTGAGTTAATTCAGCTTCCAATCTTTAGACTAAACTTCTGAGGTTAGTTTTTCTTTAAGAAAGGCAGTATTTTCTTTAGTTACTTTGATCAGGGTGTCACAGATTTCCTATTCGGGCTTCAACTCAACTTCACTCTCATCATCTGTTGACTCATATTTCCTTCAGCTTAGATTTTTGTTCAGGTTTGAATGAAACATCTTCTTCTTCAATACCATCAATTTCATCAACAAAAGCTACAAAGTTGCTCAGGTCTTCTTCGTCACTTCCACCATTCTCTGAATCACTATCCTCCAATTCAATCGATGAACGTTTACTTCTAGCCTTTTGATAATTCACACATTCCATCTGAGTGTGACCAAAATCCTTGCACTTGAAACACTTGATATCCTTTCTCTTAGATGTTGGACATTATGTTTTCAAATGCCCATATCATTTACATTCATAACACCGAAAAACATATTTTTTGTTGTTCTGATTTGCTTCTACTAGTTTTGTGTGTTCCAACACAGTTGCTTCCATGTTCTTTCCCGAATCCTTGAGTGAATTTCTTCACTAACAGCTTTATTGTTTCTTTAAAGTCATTTTGTTTTCTTTCTTCTGTAACAGTAAGAGCAATTCATGTGTGCTTCTTAGGTTCTTCAGGTTCTTCAGCAGCTAATTCCATCTCATATGCTTCAATCATTCCAACTGCTTCTTCGAACTTAAGAGTATATGTATTTAGAGATCTCAAAAGTATGTGTTAAGAGTATATGAGCAACTCTCGTTGACGTCTTTTCAGCTGCAAATTTTGATGGTAGGGATCTCAAAAGTTTCTTTACTAGCTTCTTGTCTTTGTATTTTTTTCCCAAGAACATCAGCTTCATTCGCTATTGCACACAACTTTGCACTAAATTCTTCAACTAATTCATGTTCTTCCATTCTTAGGTTTTTCGAACTTTGATGCAAGCATGTCAAGATGACTTCTTTTAACGGTTTCAGTTCCTTCATACACACTTTGAAGAATCTCCCATGCAACTTTAGCAGATTTACAACTTTGAATTAGTTCGAAATGTTTAACTTCCATAGATTTGAAAATCTCACACAGAGCTTTGGAATTCCACTTAGCCAAGATTTTATCCTCCTTAATCCATTCAGTCTTTGGTTTTGGAACTTCTTTTCCATCTTTGTCTGTCTTAGTTGGTGGTTTCCAACCATCTTCAACAGCAATCCACGCATCTTCATCAATACTCTTGATAGCCGCAATCATCTTTGATTTCCACCATCTGTAAGTTGTCTTGTTTAGATCAGTTGGATTCACAACCACAAGTGTTTTATAGCTTGCCATCTCTTCTACAGGATCACACCTGTGTTTGAGAAAAAAATTGCTCGGCGTTAGGTGTCCCTCTCTGATACCAATTGAAAAAGCAAGAACTATAGAGATATATATATGATGCAACAGATAATGGCACATAATGATGCAACTGATATGACACAGGGATTCCTCAAAAAAATTTCAACTATATTATCTTTCAAAGGTAACTTACAAGTCTACCAAACCATAGATCTTACAAGTATCTCCTAGAAAATCTAGTCTCTCACAAGTTTCTCAAGACCATACAGAAAACTCCTCTATTGATTTCCTTACAAGAAACCCTAAAAACTTTATTTCCTCCAAAACTTTGAGCACTACAATGCATAAGTTTCTAAAGAGGCTATCGATATCTATTTATACACATAGATTCAATACCTTAACGATTTATGTGATATGAACAATTTTTTTTGAGTTAATATCACAATTTTTTTTTCTCACTTTTGACTTCTTTCTTTTAAGTCGTGAAGTCTTGAAGTCTGTGCTTTAAACTGTTTTCCTTTTTTGCTTCAAGTCTATCTCAGCAACAAACATTCAAGTCGGTTTCTTACTATAAATCATTATTCCTCAGTCATCGTATCTCATGATACGTTGTGTGACTCTGTGATGATGTGACAGGAACTACTGCAACAAGAATTACAGCAGTTTCAAAATTCTCTCTCTAGAATTCTTTATATTTTTTTCTTTGGTATTCATCCACCATCCTCAAATATTAAGTAACATATGTACGTTAGGTGCATATAAAGGCTTTTTATGTGATAGTTCATAATATACAAGATATATTTTGTTGTCCTCTAGAATTATATTATTGAAAATTTCTGGAGAACATTACAAGAGTCCGCGAAATTTTTTAATATCTTTGGATACAAAAGCCGACGGAAAATAGAAATATTTCCAACGCCAAACGCTCAAAAGAGGAAAACACACGAAGTAGGAAAAAAAGGCAAACCGAAATTAAATCATCAATAAAAATTATTTTCTGGAAGTTCAGCTCTAAACCGAGAGAAAACCGGATCTAGAAATTTTGCCTAATGAAGAAAAATTCCTCGCCCAATATACTAGCGATAGGAGAGACGAGTTGAATCGTATTATACTACGATTCACCGGAAAAGACCTTAGACAAAATCAGAATACAAAGACGGGATATAGAGACGGGATCAGTCACAACTGAAATGAGACAGTGGTGTTGGAGATCTCGAAAAGCTTCACAATGGCAAAAAATTGTCAACACCGGTACTAAGCAAAACTGATGCCTCTGTGTGCATAAACCACTGGCGGAAATCTATTTTATGGTGATAGTATATTTTTTTGAATCATAATTAATTTTGCAAAAAATAAGAAATTAATTTAATACTTTTTATTCCCGGTTAAAATTATTTTTTGTTCCACCACCGAAAAGGTATCATAGCAATTGTTTCATTTTTGTGAAAGTAAACATGTCGCCACGTAAGCAAATCACTATTCTATTTCTAATCATGTTTGAGATATTCTGGTTCAAAGTTTCAGTTGTTTGACTAAAAATAACTGATTTATGACGTGATTAAGATACAAATCAAAGTGTTTAGATGTTGTTTGACTAAAAATAATCACACATAATTCCTAGCACCCAGTTTCTTTAGGATTTTCCCATATTGATTCCGTGGGGGATATTTTAGAACAAATCATTTATTAAGACTTGAATACCGAGTGATATAGTCTTAAGCATATCGCTGTGACACAAGATACGCATTCCAGAACAATGAGTAACATCAGAGATTACAAAATATATACCTAAAATCAAAGTATAAGTTTGTTTGTGATCTAATAATCAAAACAAAACCAACAGAATGTCTCAGATATCCAAAGCCAAATTTTCGGTGTAGCACTCTACGCGGAGAGCCACAACCGGAGCTGTGTTGAGGATCGTCACACGATTCTCTCTTGAGACTCTCCAGTCACTCATGATGCCTTCTTCCACACTCCCTGTGTGTAGTCCATATTTATAGAAGAAGGTTACATTACCTGGCCGATTGGTGAACACAATTGAGTTCCCACTCACACCACAACCATCAGGAAGCTCTTTAGCCGAGCAGCATACATTACCCAAGTGTCCAACAAACAACACGCGATCTCCCAAATCACTGACCTCGAACCATCTACCAGCCTCCTCATCTAGCCTACTCACTCTACATGTGAACCGGCTAAAATTTATTACCTCAAAAGTTGGGACGAATACCTCAACTAGGAAAAGCTCATCATTGCCAGATGGAACCGGATAGTTTAATGACCTCTGAGGTGAGGGCATCAGGAGACTCACCTCCAGCGAATAAGGATCGATAGCGACAATTTTTCTTGTAAGAAAGGCTGCATAAAATCTGCCCCTAAAGGTGACTAAATCCGAGCATAAAGCCTCTGCGATGTTCTCAAGCCGCTTCCACCTCATTTCAGCACTTCTTAACACCAATAAAACATTAGAATAGTTGAGAAGCACAACGAATTCTCTTTCTCCCTCCTTGTTTAGCGGAAGAAAAGCCACACCTCTGTAATCTTTAGGTTCCCAACCGATCATTCTGTACTGATGACCCAGAGAGAGGATCTGGCAGTCGAGCATGTTCATCAAGGTTGGATCAGATTCTAGGATATTCACTTTCAGTGAGCACTGAATGGGAGATGGAAGCTCCATATGATCCTCGTACACATCTCGGCCTATGCCTCCCAAGAAATACTCAGAAGCCGACGCAACAACATCACGAGGAGGATTTTGGACTCGAAAGAGGAACAAAGGGATCTTCTCGAGTGTGCACGAGCCTACATTTTCGAGAGAGGGCTCGGTGAACGTGGGAAGAGAGTAACTTGGGTGTAATAGGCAAACAGGAAAGGGAAATGTGGATCGCCAAGAGCTGCAAACAGAGCGAGCATGAACAAAATCGAAATAGTCCTCGAGATTCTTGGAGATAATGTGAAGTAGCTCTTCCGGGAGAAGAGACCAGTCTGGCATCAATGAAAATCTCTTCTTTTCAATTGTAGGTTCTGTCATGTTTTCTAATGAAGACATAGAGACGGCTGCGATTTCGAAATCTGAAAGAAAATTTACAACTATAGGATTAGGAAATTGTAATCAAAACATATCATAACAATCCCATTAAACATTCTGTATGTAATGCTACTTGAAAGTTAAAACAAAAAAACTGATCCGAAATGAGATTACAATCTTATCTTCTGCATGCATCAATACATACTACAATAACAAGATTGAAAACAGAGAATCAAAATACGAAATAGATTTTTCAATTTCGTACCAAAACACTAAATTAGAAGTGTTTAGAATCCTGAAATCACAGTGAACGGAAGATGTGTAAACACTTTGAAATACATATTCAAGTAATTATCTTCCTACTATAACGGCTTTATATGAGTTCTCTTCCGTAACGGTCAGATTTTGAAATTCAACGAAAGAATAGGGAAGGGAGCCATTGATGCAGAAAAATTCTCCTAGTGGTTACACACTAGTTAGTTAGTGGTGTGTTCCACATCCTTTGGAAGGCTTATTTGCAAAACGACCATGCTAGTATTTATTCACGTAAATAACTAAACTATAATGTTGTTGGAAATTAATTTTAATGGCGGTTTGACGAAAATGTATTTCTGGTTTACGAAAATCTAGTGCTATTTGTTGGAACTCGTTTTTGACAAAATGATTTAAGATCATTTTCTGGTGGAGACGTTCATCAGGATGACCGGATTTTAGGCACGATAGAATCGTCGCCGCAAACACTATAACGTAGTGTATTTACTTGTCAAAATCGAAGTTGATTTGAATGAGAAATAAAGCTCCAAAGTGGGTGACTTAGAAAGTTTGCAAAGCTTCAAAAACTTGGCTAAGTGTAAAAACTAGCAAATATCCCACATTTGAAATTTGGATTAAAAGTCCTTAAATATATAAAGTGGAGACTCATAACAAGGTTCAAAATCTTCGATACACTTTAGTGTATTAGAGAAAGGAGATACTCGGGCCGAACTTCGGTTTTGGGCTTCGGGATTTGTCAAATGGGCCTACGGTTAAAAAAGATTTAATTTTTTTTGGCCTAGATTCCTTTTGAATTAAGTGTTGATCAAGTCAAACACAAATATCTTCTAATGATGAATTTTAACATCAATTGATATTAGTATTTAAGTGCAAATTCATTGTATTTGATTTTATAACTTATAAAATACTAATTATGTTGAAATAGTTATGATGAGATTAAATTCTCAAATTCCCGTTATGACTCACACGTTGAGGTTGAGCTTGATAATCAAGCCATGACTTTTCTCATTTTTATATATGATCAAATGATCATTATAGAAAAAAAAAGAGAATCAACAACATCAACAAAAATCCCACACATCAATTTTTCTCTTGATTTTTATTTCTTTGTGTCCGAGAGTACAACACAGAAATTGCGTTCGTTAGATTCTGTTCTTGAGTTGTGCAAAACAGAATCGATTGCAGTTGTATCCTGGGATTCGGAATGCCACACAACCGTCACACTACGGGGCATTTTCAGAATTAAGGATAAAGATAATATATTGCCTCTGCAAATCCATCTTCTTCCTAATTCTTGTATCGGTATTTTTATTGTATTATCGATTTATTTTATGCAATTCCTTTACAAATATCAGTTTGCCCATATTGTAGTATTTGAGTTCCTACAATCTTAATTCTGAAAATTTTCGTTTTTTGCTTATTGCACTAACGAAAACTGAATTTTTGTGAAGTATTTTTATCATGAAAACAGGAATCGGAGAATTCATGATGATCGATTATCAATCTCTTTCCATCAGATTTTGTTTTTTCGATCACTGGTTATAATTCTCCAATTTTTTTTAATTGCTGAGTTATTTAAATGAGTTCTTCTTATTTATGAAATTAATATTTCCTGAATTGATTTGCTTTTGGGTAAATCTGGTTGATTCGGTTTAAAGAAACCGGCTTGGTTCTGGTTTTGACAATTGACATACGTTATCTTTCTTGTGCTAAATATTCTTTATATGACATTTATGGAATATTTTAATTGACGTTGTTTATGCAATTTTTTCAAATTGTTTAAATAGTATGTGTATTGTCTTTTGCATCTAAATGAATTAAATTGTTAATTTTTAGAATTTCATTCTGAAAATTTTAATTTAATTATTTATTGCAATTTATTCATATTTGTTTAAATTGCTTCATATATATTAGATTGAACTTCTAATTTTTCATGGTAATGTACTAATTCGATCTTGGTTCTTTTGAACAGATTTGATTTTAAATATAACTATCAACGAGTTAGGAGCTTAATCGGACATATGTATATGAATATACATTCGTTCTTCCGATCTCTAAAAGTTGCCTAACAAAGATGACAACGGGTATGGTGAGTGGACAACTCAATTTGAGAATGGTCTACCACCTATGACCTTGTGTGTTATACGGACTACATCTCTTATGTTTATCGGAATGTTAGATCCTAATTACACCATCTTCCGGTGAATTTTCCGGTGGAGACGTTCATCGGAATGACCGGATTTTAGGCACGATAGAATCGTCGCCGTAAACACTCGTAGTGTATTTACTTGTCAAAATCGAAGTTGATTTGAATGAGAAATGGAGGTCCAAAGTGGATGACTTGGAATGCTTGTAAAGCTTCAAAAATTTGACTAAGTGTAAAAATTAGCAAATATCCCACATTGGAAGTTTGGATTAAAAATCCTCAAGTATATAAAATGGAAAACTCCCAACAAGGTTCAAAACCTTATATACACTTTGGCGTATAGGAGAAAGGAGATACCCGAACCAGAATTCGGCTTTGGGTTTCGGGATTTGGCTAATGGGCCAATGGATCAAAAGATTATTCTTTTTGGCTAAATTCTTTTGGAATTTGATTGTTGACAAAGAACAAAATATCCTCTCCATTTGATGTGTTTTAACAAATTAATATTGGCAATTAAGTTCAATATCAATTGTTAATTGATTTTGTAACTTATAAAATATTAAATCAAGTTAAAATAGTCATGATGAGATTAATTCTCATAACTCCATTTTGTAACTCCTCTTGTTTCTAAACATTAAGGTGTTGGCTATAAAATCAAGCCATGCTTTTCTCATTTATATATACACATGATCATCGAAACAAGATCATCAACAACACAAATCTCTCACATCTTCTTTATTTTATTTTTTGTGTCTGAGAATATAACACAGAAAAAACGTTCGTTAGATTCTGTTCTTGAATTGTGCAAAACAGAATCGATTGCAGTTGTATCCTGGGATTCGGAATGCCACACAACGGTCACACTACGGGGCATTTTCAGAATTAAGGATAAAAATCATATCTTACCTCTGCAAATCCGTCTTCTTCCTAGTTCTTGTGTCGATATTTTTGTTGTATTATCGATTTTTTTATGCAATTCTTTTACAACAATCAGCTTACCCGTATTGTAGTTTTTGAGTTCCTACACTATTTTACTAAACTACATGTTATCAGGAAAAAAACTGTGTTATCGTATATTATGTTTTTTAATAAACTGCTCTTCGAACGCTCTCTCTAAAATATGGCGATTCAAGTGCGAGTTACAATTTTTTGGGGGAAATTTTTTAAAAAAAAATTGAAGAAAATCATACGAGTTAATTTTATTAATATCGTGATATGGAATATAATAGATATTATGTAAACTAACGTGTTATCATATAAGATTTATGGTATTTGTTTTTATCTGATGCAAAATTGTTAACCTTATTACTTGGTACAGTACGATCATTTTGTGAGTATTCCTAATTGTAAATAGCAATAATTTGGAGCGATTTTGAGATGGAAATTAATCCAAAGTAATATTCTAAATAATTAGTTGGCAAACTATGCAAATAAATTTTATCAAATTTGCAGAACGTCTTGAAATTCAAAACTAAAATTTTGCAAACTATGCATTATGGTGGTAGAGAAACACCAAAAAAAGCTTAAATCTCAAAAACTCAAAACTTTCAACAACTAATTACGCATTCAGCAGTATTACAAAACGATGCAAAAGACAATTCTTAAGAACAGATTCCGCTGAGTAATCATAAACATTCAACACTAAAACAGTATACCAAAATTAAACATAGATTGATGACTAAACCAGCTTGAACATAAGATTCATTTCATTCAAACAACCAAAAGCATAGACGAATTCGTTGTTTAATTTGACCCTTTTCCAAAAACAAAGGGTTACCATCGTGCATCTGCTGCAGATCGAGTATGTAGAGTTCCGAGTTTTCGTATGGAACGGATATCTTTCAAAAGCCATCGCCTAATTAGAGAGTTTTGGTCAAAGCCAAGACATGGTTTGGAGAGTTCACGAGACAACCATTTCCATACACACGACTCTGATTTTAATTAACATAGATTAAGAGTTGAATACCAAAGTGTTCTAGGATTCAGCATATTGCCGCGACACTGTCTTTTACCATAAAAAATCAAATTGTTTTTGATCTAATCACTACAAGAAAACACTAGATGAGTGACTACTTTTTTTGTAACTGGTTTTCTGGTCGCAAAACTTTGTGACTACTTTGTGACCATTTTGCGACTACTTAACGATTACAAAATATCTGAAAGCAAAGTAGTCGCATATTTGCGACGGAAAGGTATAGTCGTTTAGTAGTCGTAAATTAATGACTGAATTAAGACTACTATTCGACTATGAAACGGTAGTCGCAAAATGTTTATGGAACTTTAAATGTTTGTAATAAAATTATCTTATTTGTATAAAACGAAAAAAAATTAAATTTTTTAATTTTTGTAAAATAATTATCCTATTGCTATTAAAAAAATATTATATATATAAGTTAATATTATAATCGAATGATCACAATAACTCTTTGGTTACGCATCTCCCATAATGAATTAGAGATCAGGGGTTCAATTCTCTGGGGATATATATTTTAAACTAATTTTATATCGTCACAAAACTCTGTTTAAATACCCACTATTTTGTGACTGAATGTACGAAATAGTCACTGATTTGCTTCCTTTTACCAACTTATGAGAATATTTTTAGAATTTCAATAAAATAAAATTGTAAATATGTTAAGCTCTATGTATCTACATAGATCTGAAAGCTACATAGATCTGAAGTAGTAGATACACTTAATCTCAACATATCAACATAAATTTAACTTCCAATTTGATTCACAAATTTTTGCATCTTGCATAACAAATATTTTTGAACATATACATGTGTTTAATTTTAGTATAAGTTTTATATCTTTTAAAAATTACTAACCATATAATATTATATTCTATAGACTGATATATATACAAAATAAAAAGATTGACTAGAAAATAATATGTATCACTTTTCTATCAAAAATGGTTTAGGGTTTAGGGTATAGGTTTGAGACCAAAATAAAACGTCACAAAACACTTATACTTTGTGACTACTTTGGTACTATCCTAATATATTTGCGACTATTTTGGGACCAAACTTATGTCCGACTATTTGGAAAATATATTCAATTTTTATGAAAAATTTGGGCATTTCATGAAATAATAGGCGGACTTTATCCCTCCACAAAAATTTCATCTGCGACCAATTTCTGACTCTTTGTTAATTACTAGGTTTCAACCTAAATTCCCAAATTAATTTTTACAAACAAAAACTTCTTCTTTCTCACGATTTCTTTCGCCTCTCCCTCGATTTCTTTCGCCTCTCTCTCAAATTTTTCTTCTCTTTCAATTCCTCTCTGAATCTTCATCTCTTCTTTCTGTATTTCGTTTTTAACCTGGTATTAATGGCTGCTAAAGGTAAAGGGAGTCGAGGTCGCGGTGGTAAATCTGCAGTCGCCGGTGGTAGATCTGCAGTCACCGGTGCTAGATCCCCAGTCGCCGGTGCTAGATCCCCAGTTGTCGGCGATGGTACTAGAGCAACAGACGATGTAGGTGTTATATCGACAGTCGGCCACGATGGTAGATCAACAGGCGCAGGATGTGTTAGATCCACAGTCTGTGATGGGTTAAGCGGAGTTCGAGGAGCTTCATCGTACTCTTCCAACCCTTCCTCGAATGCAACAGTTTCAGTTTCCCGAACAACACCACAGCCCTCTAGATCCTCTCTTCCGACCCAATATCCACCAACTACACAACCGTCTTCTGGTCTTCAGCCACAACGACAAGCCACTCCACCACCTCCATATCAGATTTTCCAGCCACAACATTCGCCTGCGTATCATATTTCCCAGCCACAACATCCGCCTCCATATTATAACCCTGCTTATCATATTCCACAACCACAACATCATGGTCTTTATCCGGCATATCAAATTCCCCTGCAACAGGAGCCTAATGGTCAGATTCCCGAGCATCAACAACCACCAAATGAACCGGAACCAGAACCGCAAGACTTCCAACAAATGTTAGATGACTTGTTGGCTCTTCCTGGCCGACATCATCTACCTATCTTGAGTGAGGATCCTATACCCGATGTAGAGACACTATGGTAAATTCCATCTTAGTATTCTATCTGTTTTGTAATTTGAGTTTGAGTTTTTGACCTTTAATCCGTTATTTTATTTGAGTTTTTGACCTTGAATCTGTTATTCCATCTTAGTATTGCATTGTCTCTAAAATTTGAGTGGAAGTAGGATCAACTTCTATAGGGTTTAATTGTTGCACTAACCATGTAATTGAGTACTAGTAGTATAGGGTTTGGTAATTCTAGTTAATGTCTATATGTTTCTTGTATAGTCTACATTCGTTTGCTTTGTTAGGTTTTGACTATGCATCATGGATTTTGCTGCCTTTGTTTTCTTTCTTAGTCATAGAGTTATAGCTGCCTTTGTTTTCTTTATAAGGTCATCATCACTATCATGATCAGAATCCTTGTTCTCTCACAGTAAGTACTCTGTAATCAGAATCATGATCTGTTGGTGTGATGATGATCATGACCATCTCGCCATGGTGGTCTGATATAGTGATTTGGCATAATGGTCTGAGTTGTTAGTTGTGTTTTGATTTAGGTTCTTTTCAAAACTGGTTCTTGGTAACTTAACCTCAATTTTATCTTCATGTAATAGGTTTAATCGGGACCAAGGCAAACTCACTCGAGTATTGCTGGAATATTTCGTCGAAAGGTTGACGGTCCTTACTTCAGTTGGAAGGTTACTCCTCTACACATCCAAGAAATATATTTCAGGACTTTTGCGGTAATGTTGTTAAAGTTGTTATTGTTTCATTCTTTTATTGTTTTAATTAAGTGTCATCAATACTTAACAGTGTTTGTATTTTGTAGCGGAAGTACAATTGGGATACCGGGATTACCGAGGTTGTGAAAGATAATTTCCTAAAGATTGCCAAAAAAGGATGAAAGGAATCGTAAGTCAAGCTAAGAACAGTGGTGCAAGGCCACATTGGATTAGCTCAACACTTTGGGCACAAATTTGGACTCATTGGAACACTCCAGATGCAGTGGATAGGAGCTCTACTGCCTCACAGTCCCGTAACTCTGATCGTGGCGGTCTTGGAGTCCACAAACATGTATCGGGCCAGAAATCATACTTGCGAGTTCAACAAGAAATGGTAAACGTTTATCATTCATTTTAAATAGGAAACTTCATCCAATTTGACTGATTTTTTGTATCATTTTAGGAGGAAGAACTTGGACGGCTTGTTTTGTTAGGAGAAGTGTTTTTGAGAACACATACAAGGGCGGATGGGAGTTTTGTGGATTACAAAGCCAAACAAGTAGCTAAGGCGTATGAGAAGAACTTAGCAGATATCATGTCTCAACATGATGCAGATGGTCCAGCAACTTCAGAGAATTCGTCTGAACAACCAACTCAACGGAACCTCACCATTGAAGAGAAGAACGAGATATTTCTTAAGGTAATCTTACATTTTGTTTCATGCTCTGTTTCTGTTTCTCATCAAGTGGTTCTGTTTTTGATTGTCTTAAATGGATCATATATATTCTGTTTTTGTTTGCTTTAGTGTACACAAACAGATGGCAAGGGAAATCCTTTTGGACTTGGACAACTTCGAGATATGATCACCAAAGGAAAAAAAAAAAAAGTTATGCAAACTCATCTTCGTCATCAATTTTAGAGCTCCAGGATCAACTTCAAACTGCTCGACGTAAGATAGATGAAAAAGAAATGGAAAATGCTCGACGTGATGAAGAGCAACGGCAAGCTCAAACCAGGATCTCAAGTTTGGAGTTGATGATCTCTTACCTAAAATAGTGTGACCCTGGCCTTGCAGCTTTCATGAGTCAACCACAATTTCTTCCTACTGTACCAGCCACCGTGCAAACCACTGCAACAGCCACCGGACCAGCCACAGCACCAACCAGTGCAACAGGCAATGGACCAGCCACCAGACCAGGAACATCACCAGTAAGTACTCCAAGAACATCACCAGCCACAGAGACATAGACAAACAATTCATCCCTCTTGTTTTAAAACTTTCTATCATGTGTAATAACATATATTTTGTGTTTGTGATCTTATGTTTATATTTCAAGACCTTGTTTCTTTTTCAATCAGTATTTCAACATTGTGCTTCTTATAATTTGACTTTTAGGTTTTAAAATATGAACAATATGTGACTGATTTGGGACAAAATTTGGTGACATTTTAGTTGTTATAGGTGACAAAGTACGACTATTAAAGTCGTCACAGCTTAGTCTCAAAAGTACGACTACTTAATTCTGTCATAGAGTAGTCGCAAAAATGAGGTCGTCACTTTTTAGTCTTAAATATACGACTATTATTATTTATCTCAAAGTAGTCGTATATATACGACGAAAAAAATGGTCACAATTTGGTCCCTCATAAGCGACTACTTTGTGATTGTTTTATTTTGCGACCAAGAATTTGCGACCACTTTTTTTAGTCTGTAATTAGTCGCAAATCATCTATTTGCGACCGTTTTGGGACGTTTTAGGTAGTCGCTCATCTCCTGTTTTCTTGTAGTGAATAAAACAAAATCAATAGATGTCTCAGGTATCAAAAGTAAGAATTTACGGTTCATAACTCAATCCGGAGAGCCACCACCAGAGATGTGCTGAGGATCATCACACGATTCTCTCTCAAGGATCTCCAACAATTGAGTTCGTCCTCTTCTCGTCCTGTATGAACTCCATATTTATAGTGAACAAAATTGAGTCGTGTAAGTTACACTGCCTGGCTCATTAGTGAACAAAATTGAGTTCCCACTCACACCACAACCACCCGGAAGCTCCTTCGCAGAGCATGAGACATTTCCACAGTGTCCAATAAACAACACACGGTCTCCTAAATCACTGACCTCGACCCCATTTACCAGCCTCTTCATCTAGCATACTCACTCTACATGCGAATCGACTAAAATTTATTACATCAGATTCAGGAAATGGGTTGAAGTGCTCAACCAGGAATAGTTCATCATCATCACCAGATCGAATCAGATAATTGCTTGACCTCAGAGGCTGAGAGGGCATTAGAAGAGTCCGTATCAGCGAATAAGGATCGAAAACGAAAATGTCCCCATTAAGAAAGGTTGCAATAAAATCTGCCTTTAAAGGTGATTAAATCCAAGCATGAAGCATCTGAGGTCTCCTTAAGGTGCATCCACCTCATTTCTACACTTCTTAACACCAACAAAACTTTAGTGTAGTTGAGGAGCACAACGAATTCTCCTTTCTCCTTGTTAAGTGGAAGAAAAGCCACGCCTCTGTAATCTGTTGTCCATGATTCTGGATCCGAACCGATCATTCTATACTGGTGGGTCGTGCATGTTCATCAAGGTTGGATCAGATCTTGGGATGTTCACTTTTACTGAGCACTGAATAGGAGATGAAAGCTCCATATGATCTTCTAACTTATCTCGGCCTATTTCTCCCAGAAAATGCTTAGAAGTCGATACAGCAGCAGTAACAGGAGGAGTTTGGACTCTGAAGAGAAACAGAGGGATCTTCTCGAGGGTGCATAAGTATTTGCTTACGTAAGGGAACTCGGCGAATGTGGGAAGAGAGTAACTTGGCCGTAATAGGAAAGAAGGAAAGGGATGAAAGTTCAGAGAACATGCACAACACAGAATTTTGCTTGGAAGGCGCCAAGCAAATGCATCTACTATTATTCTTTCTAAGTAACCTTTACAAGATTCACCTATAAGGATCTATACACGTCTAGTTCTTAGACTGTTTTATATCCACGAATCAATAGCCTATCCTACCCAATGATCTCATGCTCTTAGTGAATCAACAGGCTGAACACTCACCTTAACAGCTTCTGTATTTTGGTCGAAGTTTCAAGTTACAATCTCTCCAAAGTGCGGCTCTAAGTGTTACCCCTCCTAGGCACGACCCTTAGACATTATATAGGAATATCGCAAACCCTAACCCTAGAATACTATAAATATTCTCTAAGATATGCGAAACAACATATAATTGTTCTTCAAGTTTATCCTTTTCATATTTGGTGCACGCCAAGATCTTCAAATCTTCAGCGTGAATATCCACTGTCCAGCTCAGCAAAACTTGACCGATAGCTTTCCCGCCACTCCAAGTTTCTTGCCGCCTAAATAACTCTCTGTTTGATGCATCCTATGTGTTCACAACTTCTAGCTCACAGATGTCTGCATCTTCAGTCTCCCCATTTTTAGCTTAGTTTGATAATTAAGCACTTCCATCTTCTGGTACCTGTCAACACAGATCACACACAAAGACAAAGCCAAGAAAATATCCACCAACTCAAGCAAAAATAGAGGATTAGTAATCAAGGTAACCAAACACATCACACACGGATCATGTTCTGGTTACAGCAGCAAGATAACTAGATATACCACACACAGATCATGTTCTGGTTACAAAAGGTAGATAACCAAACATATCACCCACAGATCATGTTCTGGTTACAAAAGCCAGCTTCTCTACAGAAAGCTGGTAAAAGATAGAATCACACCGAATGTGATCCTGGGTTAAGTTCAAAAAATAGTTATACATGCCAAGAAAAGAGAAATGTATTAGATCTAAACATTAAAACATAATGTCACAACAGCAGCTTCCCTTGCAGCTATGCCTTCCTCTTCGTCTTGTTCTTGGCTATGGCGGCTGTTACCTCCTCTGAGTGATCAGACTCAGAATCAGCCTCATCTTCCCCTTCTTGATAGCATAACTAAGATAAAAATATCCAAATCAGCACCAATAAGAGCATAATGGAGAAAAACTTACCTGCCAAAGCATCCTCAGGAATCTGAATGGCCAGTTTCATTGCTGTGCGCAGCTTGCTCTTCCCTTGATCCACCCGAGCATTCTTTTTGAAGACCTTGACCTTCGGAATTCGCTCCCTCTGAATCTCAGACATAGGGTGCTGAGCCTCCAACAGCTGGTAGATCAAACTCGGATACGGCAGAAACAGCTTGGAGCCAGGAGAGAGAGCGATTGGTAACACATGATCAAACACCATTTTCCTAAAATTGAACGGGATCTGGTGAGCCATCTTGTACAGAATCATGAACCGCGTCTTGTTCCTGTAGCCTGTATTTTTCGTGGGAAACCAATTCAGACTGCAGATCTTGAGCAGAGCGTTCATGTCAGCCGTGGACTTGATCTCGTCCAACAATTTGTACTTTCCACCAGTCATGAACCGAACCAGAGCACCTTCAGACACTTTGGCAGTAACAACCAGATAGTCAGTGTCATCTATATCAGATAGACCAAACAGAGCATTGATCTTCTCAGGGGAGAATTTATACTCATGACCCCGAACTCACACAGACACTGAATCACCCTCAATCTTCATAGCTGGAAGATGTGCCCAAAATTCTCTAAACACATCAGCCACAAACGGTCTCACCTTAGTGACTGTCTCCAGAAAGCCAGCATCTTTGATAATCCTCTCAACCTCAGCAGGATGAGCACTAAAATCTACCACACGTTCCTCATGAAAATTATGAGACTGAAATAGCATACCTTAATTGCGCAGCGTGAGACAGGAACCTTGTGGCATCAAACATAGCCTTCAATGCATATGGCTGAGATTTGGCAGATCTGACCCGAGACGAAGGACCCTCATCCTTATAGGGACGGAGGCGACTTGTCTTCTTCTTCTTTGTTTGAATAGACACCTCTTCATCAAAATTGTCAGGGACATCAATCGGCTGATTTGACCCAGCTGCAAACACAGACCCAGACGAAACAGAACCCTTGTTGTTCTGACAACGATGAGAGCGATACAGCTTCCTCGGATGATGAAATCCAGCAGCAGCAGTCTCATGCTTGAACGATTGAGACCCAGCAGTTTCTGAATTGTCACGCTTCTGTTCATCCACACTAACCCAAAGTATCTTTGGTGTAATAGATACCCAGATCAGCAATTCCCTTCACAAATTTTATAATCCGCTTCACAACTTGAAGCTTGAAGATGAGACATCTTTGGCTTAGCCTGATATCTGGCACATATCCCAACACTAAAACAGAGATCTGGCTACTTGCAGTCAAATACAACAAACTCCCAATCACCCTTCGATACAGTTTTTCATCCACTGCTTCTCCATTCTCTTCTTTTGAGAGCTTAATGGTTGATCCCATTGGTGTCTTTGCACTCTTCCTTGAGTGAAGATCAAACCGAGTTACAAGGTTTTGAGCATATGTACTTTGAGTTACAAAAATGCCTTCAGCCGTCTGCTTCACTTGAAAACCCAGAAAGTATGTGAGTTCACCAACCATACTCATCTCAAACTCTTTCGTCATACTCTGGACAAAAACATCTACAAGTTTCTGATTCGTTGACCCAAATACGATGTCATCAACATAGATCTGAACTACCATCACACTACAACATTTGGTCAGAATGAACATAGTCTTGTCCACACTTCCTCGTTTGTACCCTTGTTCAATCAGGAAAGTGGTCAACCTTTCATACCAGGCCCGTGGCGCATGTTTCAATCCATACAATGCCTTCTTCAACTTGTAGACATATGTTGGATGTTCTGGCTGCTCCAACCCTTTAGGCTGCTCAACATACACCTCTTCTTGCAGAATCCCATTTAGAAATGCACTTTTAACATCCATCTGATATAATTTGAAGTTTAATACACAAGCCATTCCTAATAGAAATCTGATTGATTCCAAACGTGCAACATGGGTAAACATTTCATCAAAGTCAATCCCTTCAACCGGAGAATATCCTTGAGCAACCAGCCTTGCCTTGTTCCTCACAACAGTACCCTGTGCATCAGTCCTGTTCTTAAAAATCCACTTAGTGCCAACAACATTTACATTGTCTGGTCCTGGTGTCAAATCCCAAACTTGACTTCGCTCAAACTGTTCCAACTCTTATTGCATTGCAGCAATCCAATATTCATCAACCAATGCCTCCTTGTGGTTCTTAGGTTCGATTGTTGAAACAAAACAAGCAAGCTTGACCATCTCCTTGAAGTCAATCTGCTTCTTGCGAGTAACTCTACCACCAGCAACATCACCAATCACATCTTTCTGAGAATGGTTTCGATGGACCTTAGGTTGGACTTTATCATCTGAATTCTCTTCATCTAATTCTGATTCCTGATCACATATCTCCTCATCACCCTTCTGTTGATCGTTAACCTTCTTTGGTGATGTATCTGTTATGTCAAGCATCACATATCTCCTCATCACCCTTATGTTGATCGTTAACCTTCTTTGGTGATCTATCTGTTATGTCAAGCAGCTTGGCATACACTTTCTGAGCTGGTGAATCATCAAAAACCACATTCATTGTTTCCATCACCATCTTGGTTCTTCTGTTGAAACCATGTACATTGTGCTTATTCCAGAGTATCCAAGAAATATACCATCATCACTCTTAGCGTCAAACTTTCCAAGTTGATCCTTATTATTCAGAATCTAACAGACACATCTAAAGACATGAAAGTAACTCACACTGGGTGTTTTTCCCTTCCACATCTCGTAAGGGGTTTTGTTTGTCCCCTTACGAACATACACCCTGTTGATGATGTAACATGCAGTGTTAACTGCTTCCGCCCATAAATGTTTAGCCACTTGATTGCCATGTAACATAGCTCTAGCCATTTCCTGCAGTGTACGATTCTTCCTTTCAACAACCCCATTCTGCTGTGGGGTATGTGGAGCAGAGTACTGATGACTGATCCCTTGTGCACCATAAAACTGTTCAAAAAAATCATTATGGAACTCACCTCCGTGATCACTTCTGATGGTCTTGATTCTCCACTTCTCATTCTTCAGTTGTAAGGCAAGAATCTTGAAACTTTCAAAGGTTTCTGACTACTTTCTCAAGAATCGAACTCAAGTGTATCTTGTGTAGTCATCCACCAGAACAAACACATACTTCTTTCCAGAAATGCCTCCCACCTGAACTGGTCCCATGAGATCCATGTGAACCAGATCTAGAGCTTTCTTGGTCTAAATATCCTGAATCCCTTTGTGTTGAACCTTAACCTGTTTTCCTTTTGCACAAGGTCCACACACAAACTTCTGATCTGACACAAACTTTGGAAGCCCTCTAACCACCTCCTGATTGACCAGCTTTGTCATCGTTCTGACATTCATGTGACCCAAATTTCGATGCCACAACTGCAACTCATTATCTTCTGTGATGTTGAAATACCTGTCAGACTCCTTCCACACATAACAGTTGTTTCATGTCCTGATACCTCTGAGCTTCACTTCTTGATCCCCATTCAACGCTTTGCAGCCTATCTTAGTGAACACTACATCATATCCTTCATCACACAGCTGGCTGATACTGATGAGATTCGCCTTCAGTCCTTCGACAAAGTATACATCCTCAAGGTCAGATTTCTCTGGCCCTTCAGTCTTACCTTCCCCTTTCATCTTATCCTTTTCTCCATTACCAAAGGTAACTCTCCCAGCTGTTACATCTTCAAACTCCTCAAGATTGACTTGACAACCAATCATGTGTCTAGAACATCCACTGTCAAAGTACCACTTGGTGTCAATACTTCTGGGCACTGGTGCATCAGCAGTATAAACCACATTACAGTATAGGTCACGCTTCTCCACCCACACTTTATGTCTCACTCTCCTGTCTGGATACCCAGGTTTGTGCTTCAACAATTTCTTAACTTTCTCCTGAAGTCTGTAGTAGTGAACCTTCATGTGCCTAGTTTACCACAATAGTAACAGCCTGACAAGCTTTTTGAGACTTTAGGTTGCCTGTACTGAAAGTCCTTTGGCTGAGAGGCTTTCACAAACACTGACTTGTCATTCGAAGGTTCCCCTTGAAAACCCAGACCCTAATGCACTTTTCCTGATTACCCCCCCACAGAAAGCAACTTATCCAGGTCTCTGGTACCTTTGCTCAACATCTTGATGTTGCACAGTTGTTCATCCAGACGACCTTGCAACACCTCAGACTTATCCTTCTCATAGTCCAACAGTTCCTTCAGATATTCGATCTCCTTTTGCAACGCAAGAAACCATTGATCACCTTTTGACACTCTTCTATCTTTGTCTTTAGATCATGTCTAAGTTGATCAATGGTACCCTGGAGATTCTCAGATATGATTTTCTTCATAATTTTATCATGATCTGCACGCAGTCGTTTGACATAGTCGTTCAGCTTACTGTTCTCTATTTCTAGCTCCTTGTTCTCATTCTTTGTCTTTATGAGACATTCACACAGAATCTTGTTTTCATAAAATAGTGATAGATCAGTATTCTCATCTTCAGACTCCATTTGTTCATCATCCTCGATCACACCAAGATATGCTACATAGTTCATCATCTCATCTTGATCACCATCTTCGGAGTCACTTTCACTCCAGGTCACATAGGATATCTCATTTCCTTTAGTGTTTCCAACACATTCAGCCTTTGTGTGACCCTGTCCTCTACATTCCGAACCATTCAGATGTTCACGTCTTTTGATAGAAGGGCAGTTTCTAACGAAGTGTCCAAACCCTTGACATTCATGACATTGTACATCACTTCTCTTCAGACCCTTGTCTATATCAGCCCTTTGTTGACTTGTCACACCCTTATGTTGGTAACCTAACCCTCTTCTTTGTCCAAGCTCCATCTTTGAAAGATATTTGAGAGTTTTGGTCAAAGCGAGACATGGTTTGGAGAGTTCACGAGACAACCATTTCCATACACACGACTCTGATTTTAATTAACATAGATTAAGAGTTGAATACCAAAGTGTTCTAGGTTTCAGCATATTGCCGCGACACTGTCTTTTACCATAAAAATCAAATTGTTTTTGATCTAATAAAACAAAACCAATAGATGTCTCAGGTATCAAAAGTAAGAATTTACAGCTCATAGCTCAACCCGGAGAGCCACCACCGAAGATGTGCTGAGGATCGTCACACGATTCTCTCTCAAAGATATCCAACAATTGAGTTCGTCCTCTTCTCCTCCTGTATGAACTCCATATTTATAGTGAACAAAATTGAGTCGTGTAAGTTACACTGCTTGGCTCATTAGTGAACAAAATTGAGTTCCCACCCACACCAAAACCACCCAGAAGCTCCTTCGCCGAGCATGACACATTTCCATAGTGTCCAATAAACAACACACGGTCTCCTAAATCACTGACCTCGACCCATTTACCAGCCTCCTCATCTAGCATACTCACTCTACATGTGAATCGACTAAAATATATTACATCAGATTCAGGAAATGGGTTGAAGTGCTCAACCAGGAATAGTTAATCATCATCGCCACATCGAACCAGATAATTGCTTGACCTCAGAGGCTGAGAGGGCATTAGAGGAGTTCGTATCAGCGAATAAGGATCGAAACAAAAATATCCCCATTAAGAAAGGTTGCAATAAAATCTGCCTCTAAAGGCGATTAAATCCGAGCATGAAGCATCCGAGGTCTCCTTAAGGCGCATCCACCTCATTTCTACACTTCTTAACACCAACAAAACTTTAGTGTAGTACTTGAGGAGCACAACAAATTCTCCTTTCTCCTTGTGAGGTGGAAGAAAAGCCATAACTCTGTAATATGTTGTCCATGATTCTGGATCCGAACCGATCATTCTATACTGGTGGCCCAAAGGGAAGACCTGGCAGTCGTGCATGTTCATCAATGTTGGATCAGATCTTGGGATGTTCACTTTTACTGAGCACTCAATAGGAGATGAAAGCTCCATATGATCCTCTAACTTATCTCGGCCTATCCCTCCCAGAAAATGCTCAGAAGTCGATACAGCAGCAGCAACAGGAGGAGTTTGGACTCCGAAGAGGAACATAGGGATCTTCTCGAGGGTGCACAAGTCTTTGCTTATATAAGGGAACTCGACGAATGTGGGAAGAGAGTAACTTGGCCGTAATAGGAAAGAAAGAAAGGGATGAAAGTTTAGAGAACATGCACAACACAGAATTTCGCTTGGAAGGCGCCAAGCAAATGCATATACTATTATTCTTTCTAAGTAACCTTTACAAGATTCACCTATAAGGATATATACACGTCTAATTCTTAGCCTATTTTCTATTGACGAATTAATAGCCTATCCTATCCAATGATCTCACACTCTTAGTGAATCAACAGGCTGAACACTCACCTTGACAGCTTCTGTATTTTGGTCGAAACTTCAAGTTACAATCTCTCCAAAGTGCGGCTCTAAGTGTTACCCCTCCTAGGAACGACCCTTAGACCTTATATAGGAATATCGCAAACCCTAACCTTAGGATTCTCTAAATATTCTCTAAGATAAGCGAAATGGCATATACTTGTTCTTCAAGTTTATCTTTTCCATATTTGGTGCACGCCAAGATCTTCAAATCTTCAGCGTGAATATCCAATGTCCAGCTCAGCAAAACTTGACCGATAGCTTTCCCGCCACTCCAAGTTTCTTGCCGCCTGAACAGCTCTCTGTTTGATGCATCCTCTGTGTTCACAGCTTCTAGCTCACATACGCCTGCATCCTCAAGGGAAATGTCGATCGCCACAAGTTGCAAATAGATCGAGCATGAACAACATCAAAACAGTCCTCCAGATGCATTAAGATAATGTGCAATAGCTCTTCAGGGAGAAGAGTCCAGTCTGCCATCAGCGATGATGATGATGTCTTCTTTTTCGTAACATGTTCTACCATGTTTACTGATGAAGATGGAAACGGCTGCAATTTCGAAACCTGAAAGAAATTTACAATGTTAAGGTTTAGGAAACTATAAACAGACATGAATGAACAGACAAGATTTATCACATATCAAAGTGCAACCAACACACTCAGGTAAAACCAATCAGAAATCTCACTTTCAAACTTTGGTTTCTTCGCATTTGGATCGAAAACTCCTAACAAACATCTGGATCAATCTGAAAATGAAGAACCCACTTACTTGAGAGAACACACAAAAAATGAAGCATTGAAACAAATATTGAATCAGGGTAAAGTTACTAATTAATCAAATAACACAAGTTCACTCAACATAGTTTATCTAGTATATGTTTTACTATGGAAAAGAAAAAAAAAACAGTGAAAAACCCAGAAGATTATTCACCCTACACCATCATATTTAATTTAAACAAAGGTCAATATAAAGGTGACATTTTTGCAGAATTAATATAAAGCCCCATTATGGAAATAAGAAGCCAGAAGATTTCTCTAATAACCTATACACAATTCCTACAGTCTGTAGATTAAAATGGGCCAAACAATTCCTTTTTAAATTAACAGAGCGAAGAATCAAAGACAGGACGAACCGAGGAAACCGGAATCTCAGTTCACGAAATCGGTCAGAAATAATGGAGAAAGCTGGCCACTCATCTGGATTCTGAATAATAAGAACTAGCTTTGCACAATCTGTCTCAAACACCTGGCAGTCCACCCCTTTTTCTAAAATATTTGTCATCGCCCAAAACAAGACTTCCATCTCCGAATGCAAAGGGGACAACCGTTTTCTTTATCCGGAAGCTCCTAGCAGTCCCGTCTTCGAGGAGATGAAAACCATCTCAACTGAGCCGGTTGCTGGAAAAAATTATTATTCTAGATCTCTATTTTTTTTTTACCAGTTAAAGTTAAAAAAAAAAAAATTCAGCTTGTTTACGCTAAAAAAAAGAAATGCCAAAAAGAGAAAAAATATTTACTTTACATAATATGGGAAAATGACTAAAAAAACCTTTATTTTTTAAAAGTATTCATTTAATACATAAACTTTTTCAGAAATCATTTTATTCTTCTAGAAACATAAAACTCCACAAATAAATACCAAATTTTTTAAAAAGTGTACATTTTGGACATCATGTTATTTCCGTCAAATTGTCAAAACATCGTTTTTAATCCGTTACGGAAGATGGTGTGGTATATGCAATTGACGAAATTGAATAAAATTGATCTGTTTCACTTAACTGAATATACCATAAACCATGATGACTTATAATTCAGCATTTGTGTGATAAATCAAAAGAGATAAATATCGTTCTTTTCTTGTCTCGTTTTGATTTTGGAAATAAAAAGAAAACCTAGGTATCAGTAACAGAGCATGTAATGAAGAAAAAAAGTGTTCACTACGAAGGTGATCGAATGCTCTATATGACCAATACTTATTAACTTATCAAACTTATGAGAATCGGAATGACAATACGCATTTCAATGAAAACGAAGAACAAATTGCGATATATAAATAAAGTGCTTAGATTTACATTTTCGGAGTCTTTTTTTTCAATGCTTCATACTCAAAGATATTCAAACGCAACTTTTTATTAACCTTCTTCAACTCTCTATTTCTAACATATGTGGGAAATATTTTAGGCTAACGTATAGGAAGAGTATAAATTACGTAAGTACAAAAGTTTTTCAAAACTAATTTTACTGTAGCTGAGCCAAACGCATTTACGCTTTACCTCTTCAACATGTAGCGAAGTAATTAGGTTTTGACTAATAGGAGAAATGCAGTAAACTGAACCATGCAGTAATCTGAACCACATAAACAATGCAGCAGGTGGCGAGATAGAGTTAATATATAAGAGGTATCTATAGATATTTATTGTCGTCTATAAGAGATAAAAATATCACCAACCACAAAGAATTTCTTCTTCCAAACCTTAAATTCTCCAGATTTACCTACAATCAACCTTTTTTCTCCCTCATCATAAGCTAAAGATCATTATACTCGTTCGCCACTTTCTTTTCCACCGCGTCTTTCTCAGCCAAAGCTACGTCTCCTCCATCGAAGTCGCGTCCTCCTCCGTCGAAGCTGCGTCCTCATCTGTTGAAGCTGCATCTTCTTCCATCGAAGCCACGTCTTCCTCCGCTGAAGCCGCATTTCCCTCCGTCGAAGCTGCATCCTCCTCTGTTGAAGCTACGCCCTCCTCCGCTGAAGATGTGTCCTCCTATTTTTCCGCTTCTGCCTCCACCAGTTTTTTTAACAATGACTACTAATTCCATTGATTTTCCAACAAATGCGTCTTTGTTTGGCTTCGATTCGACTGCATGGATCGGAAGATTATCATGGTTTGAATCATCAACGGAGGCTAAAGGTGTTATAGATTGCGAGAACACATTAAAAATGGTGTTGAAGATGGAGAGAAAACATAAAATATTATACCAAAAATGCTTTCCTCAAACCCATAATTTCGGTTGCTTTGTTCTTCCGTAAATTTGTGTATTTTCTTCATCTATACGCCTTGGAGAGTTACACATTCCGAAAAAGAGTTACATACAACGTTGGAGGTAGTTCATGTGTTGTTAGAGAAATTTTAATAGTAATAACTACGAAATTTCTTATCCGGGGAATATTCTTTTTACACTTGTGTTTGCAACGCAAATCTCTATTGTTTTTTGTTTTTTCATTAGACCTATTTCCCTTTGTGAAGGACCCGGTCGAGGGCGGTATATCATTGCTAGTGAGAGGGCAATGCATGTGATATTGACAAACATTTTAACATGTCTGCTTAGATGCAATTTCGCCTATTGGGTTTTTCTAATATACCAACATTGCTCGCAGGTTAGAACTAGGTAACAATTTCGGGAAAAAATCATATGGACAAAATCTTCCATTTTTATTATTATCTTATTAACGTATATGTTATGTGAGTATTTTACTTGCTCTTAGCATTTGTTTGCATTGGTTTTGGCTTTTATTTTCATCATTTAGAAGTCATTTTCATGCACTATTGTCCCATTTCTCATTAGTAGGCGCATTCTAGAGTCTACTATGGTTTCTTACATTTGCATAGTGTATTTGGGTGTTTTTCAAATGTTTTGGAGCTACGATGAGGTATGGAAGATGCATTGGAGTAAAGCAAATAGATTCAATCGAGAAGAAATGAGAAAAGAACCCAAAATGAAGAAAAAATGAGTTGATCGGCCAAGGGACTCCTCAATATCATTATCCAAAACTCACAGCAGTTCTGCTCCCTCCTATGATCGGCCGCTCAAATCTGATCCAGTTTTTGGAATCTTGGGTCGATCCGATTTGTCTCTGGTTAACCCGATTCGTACCCCTTTTGTTATTTAAGCATTTTAGATCTATATATTTTTGAGTAAAGTTTGATATTTTTTGCCTCTTTTAGATCAAAATTTTATTATATGTTTATGGTACTTGGTTTTGAACAAATTTCTTTATGATTAGCAAAGTTTTATCTTTATCTCTTTTCTTAATCTCATATTTATATTATATATGTTTGATTTAGATTTTCTTTTTGTTTCTTCTTTTGCTATGTGTGAGTAATGATCCATTTGGGTTATGAGTTAGTAGACTAGGGATGTTTGATAATTGATTGATGATGATTAAGATCTTTATGAATCCTTGATTTGAGTTGCACTTAATGCTAGATTTGACTTGATCAATGAAATCTAGAACTGCGGACTTTCATGTCCAAAAGATGTTTGATGAAATGCTTCAACCAAATTCAAATTGGCTTTTCTTCCTTACCCAATAAAAATTGATGTTAGGGTGATTAGTGAGAGAAGTTGACTTTTTGTTAATGCTCATTGATTAACTAATTTGAAAATGAAAATTTAGCTAAATTAGATGATTAATGAAGTGATTAGTGCCATGAAAGTCGATTAGTCATAGTTTTGTGTTCCATCATTAAGAGGATTGTTTTTAATGGAAAAATAATGGATCATGGGTCTAGCAATTGATCAAAAAAGTATGATAACTAATTAATGATGCTATACTATTAGCTTCAAGAATTTCGAGTTAAATTTGCCTAATCAAGTGAAATTTTTTGAATTTTTTCACTTAGAACCGTAACTGATGAAAATTGTCAACTTTTAGGGGAAATCTAGATTGAGTGGTATTTTCTCTTGCTAATGAACTCATTCATGTTGCCTAGTTGTTTTCACTTGCGTAATATTTCTAAGTTTCACTAAATTTGTAAAAAAAATCATCAAAATTTTAGAACTTTTTGATGTTCATGAGTATACCTTGTTTAGGGTGTTGATTGAATGCTTTGATAATGAATTATGAGTACAACTAGACTTTGTTATCATGCTTAATTGATCTAAATTGATGGTATTGTTCGAATTCTATTTAAATTTAGCAAAATCCTATGTTTTAGCACTTATTATATTAAGAAAACAATGGAACTTAGTTGAGTTGTTTAATGCGCTAATGGTGTTGCAATGAGCTAGTTTTAATGATTAGGAGGTGCCTCTATGATGTTGTATGCCTTTGATCTCGTTGGTGGATTTCAGAATGTTCTCTTTCAACAAATGCTTCCTTGTGCTTTGAACAAACCATTGCCTTATTCTCATTCTTCCAATGCTTTTTGTAGGAACAATGGTTGATACGAGGCAAGAAAAGAAAGAAAAAGTAGCCGCTCCTAAGTCTAATAATGCTTCTTCTTCGAAAGATAAGAGATCAAAAGATAAAGGGAAAGGGAAGGCAGTTGCCAAATCATCCCAAAAAAGCTCCCGAGCCCCGTAGAACCCTAGAGAAAAGTCCAAGTGGAGCCATGAAGGGAACCACCGAAAGAATGGGATGATAAAGAACAAGAAGCGTATTGGCGTCTTTGGAGGATACATGTTCACTCATCAAGGCTCCTTCACCGAAGCTGATGATACGTATTGGACTTTACGATGACATAAGCGATATTTTGAAGAGGACGGGGCTTGGATTCTTCATCAATTTCCAAAATCATCACTACCCGGATGGTGCAGGACAAGTCTTTTCGACTTTGGAGATCAAGTACTAAAACCCGAGAAAGAAGATTGCCAATGAGTGTACGGTGAGCTTCAAGATTGAAACCGATTCTTACACTCTCACCATGGAACAAATATATGAAGCCTATGGTTTCATGGATGGACCATTGACGAGCTTTCCCAAGTTCAAAGAAGCAGCCAAGTTATGGAAAGGGATTGAGAGCAGGAAGTACAACTATGGAGCACTTAAAGTCGCGTTGATCAAGAACCCGGTATGGAACATTGTCCACAAGCCTCTCGGGAATACGATTTTTGCGAGATATGATGTGAGCCAAGTACGCACCAATGAGCTTGCGCTTCTTTTCCAATGACTAAAACATGTGGTGAGAAAGGAGAATGGGGAGCCATTTCACGATGACTTTGGAGAGGATGTCAACCTTGGTTGTGTCTTTATGGCACAATTGAAGAAGGTACGAGCATGGGCAAAAGACACATCACACTCCCACCTCTTCTTTGGCACAAAACTTGTGCCACTCTTCAAAGCCGCCAAAGTGAATATGGATTGGTAATACAATGACGAGATGCTTGACTACATCAATGTCACATACATGCTTAAGTATAAGATGTTGAAGCCACTCGGAGATGAAGAAAATGTGGAGTACGTGTATATTTTCCGCGTCCAAAGACAAGCACTTTGCCCTCCCTCTCCCCCAAAAAAGAAAAGGCGGCTCTAACCTTGACGGATAACATCTTTTTTACTCACCCATTGGAGGAATATCACCCACCACGAGACACCCGCGCCTCCAGACAAGCCAACGATCCTCACGCACCTCCATCTCAAAGCTTGCCCGACCTCAACAACCTTGAGTTGCCCGATATTCCATTCAACCCGCAAGGGTTTCGGGAGAAATGGTTCCACCGTGTCTATAAGATGCAACAAATGATAAATTGGTGGTTGAGACTTGAATTGAATAGCCACAAAGAGTGGATGAAGAGAATGCTTGGATATGTACCTACCCGGAATGTTCTTTTGAGGGAGAAGACTTGCTAGGTGGAAGTGATGATGATGGTAAAGTACAAGGCGGCGATGGCCAAGCACAAGAGGAAGTAAAACAACCACAACCGTGCCCCTTTTTCTTCCCGTTGGAACCACAACCCTCCAACGCGGGTGCATCTTCGTCCTCCGCCCCTACGGACCAAGATCCCTCAAGACATCCACTCCAAATGCCTCCACAACACTCTCCATCGAACTAAGCTCCAAGGTACCACCACTTTTCCATTGTATATACCATTTATATATACAATTTACTTTTAGTTTCCTTAAATTTATTTTTTCACTGAAACGGTGAAAAGTAAGTCGGTGGAGGGGGTAGAAACAATGTTTGTTAATGCATTTTTCCTTGTTTTGTTTTATTTTCAAAAAGATGAAAGATGGTTGTTCTATTTTTTAATTTGTAACTCTTTTGTAAAAACAAGTACCACAACTATTTTGATATTATCATCATTCTGCTCATCATTTTAAGTTGTCTGTACATCCAAGGGTTTCCTCTTCTTTACAACGTTGCTTTTGCTTACAACAGTTGCGTTTTCTCTTTCCACGAGACTTTCTTTATTAGTAGCTAGCTTACACTTCTTCCTCAAACATCATCATAAAACGTGAATAAACAACGAATACACATTTAAATGACTAAGAATCGTTCTGGTTATGATCCTACAATACCTAAGATTCGATGCCAATTGCTTATTTATGAGAGAACAAAGACTATAGAATGGCTAATTGAAGTAATCCCGAAAATAGGGTTTTGGTAACGAAGACAGAACGATTCACAGTACCCATAGACGAGAAGAGAAAGAGATTCAAGGAAAAATCCGAAATTAAATCTACCTGAGAAGCTTTGGACGCAAACTGCATTGGTAAAGAACACAAAACATCGCCACTACAGGTTAGACCTGAAGCTAAGAACAATAAAACACATAAATCGAATAGAGAGAGGTTTAAATCATTGAAGAACATGGCCTTGTAGTGGCGAGGACTATGATTCTGGAGAGAGAAGGTTAATGTTGGGATCGTCCGGAAGAACACAATTGACGCTCTAGGGTTTGATGGACCATAGATAAAGTGGCTCATGTCTCGAGGGTTCTGTCGCATCTGATTCCACCATTCAGTGCTCCTTTTTACTTGTTCTTACGGGTTTACGCGAGGCCTGGATCTGATTCTCCTATAAACCCTAGACGAAAGAAGAGAAGTGCAAAGAGGTGAAGGCGATTTTTGGTGAGGAACAATTCAGCGTATCTTGTTAGATTTTGTAGACACGTGGCACTCTCTCAGTTGCTGGCAGCATGCTCGAGAGTGCCCTTCTTCTTTTATATTTATAAGAATTATATTATAATTTTCGATATAGTTTTTCACTGATAAAATAATTTAATATATAAATATTATAGGTTTCAGTTGCGATATTATTCTACTTCTATTTAACCACTACACCTTTTTTTAGATAAGATATTCTTGAATTTGGAAAAAGATAACCATTGTAATGTAAATAATCCAAAAAAATTAAGAAAATTTTGGTTTTCAATGCCAAATAATAGTTTATCTACGAATAATCGACAGTAAACAAATATTTCACAAAATCATCAATGATTTTGTCTTGAGCGTCCCTAAATTGAAATTTCTTCCCGGCCGGTTAGAAAAAACTTAAAATTTAAACCAAAAATTATAAATCGTCTTGATTTTTTGTACTTGTAAGTAATAACTATCGGGTGAACTTTGTTCTCTTATAAAATCATAAAAATACATAAAACTATTAAGAAATTAAAGGTTGGTGCGTATTAGTCATTTCATTACTCGGTTAGGACATAAGAGTTTATTAAAATGAACAAATTCATATATATATATATATATATATATTATTTATTTTTATTTTTTTTATTTACACAAAACAAAATGAGTAAAAATTACTTCTTTTTGCAAAATTACATAGAACATATAAACCATAGAACATCAACGATAAAAATAAAATACGATTATATTTTTAATTTTAATTTAATTAGTTGCATTGATAAATTATCACTTAATCTACCTAATAACATCTCATATTCTTAGCAAATTTTCCGATTTTTCTTAATGGAAGTCGTCAGAGATCTAACAATACTAGCGTTTTTGGAATATTTTGTTGTTGTTGTTCGAAACCTTTTGTAAGCGAACATGTTCAACTATAGTTTTCTATTTGGAAAACGATTATGAATTCATCATGTTAGAATATATAATTCTTCCATATTTAACTAATTTTGTAATTCTCCAAATGTTTTTATCTTATAACTTTCAAACATATATATTCAATCGACCTAAAAATTAAAGAATAATAGAAGAACCCAATTTAATCATTTCAGATTTGTGGAGTTTCGATCCAAACATGTAATATTTGAATTTTACTTTTCCACGGAGAATTAGTTTCGTAAATTATTTTTGCACCTTCAAAATCATTTAATTTTTTTAAGCTGTCGATGATTATTAATGGCTTTTATACACTTTGATAGTCCAACCACACACAAAGTCTTTTTAACACGTGGTCTAATTGCTTTTTATATCACTCGAGCCCCTAATGAACTCTTTTGGCCCTCTTTTTTTCTTTAACAACAATTCATTGAGTCTCTCATTTAAATAGTAAAATCATCTAATACTAAGTACATTGATTTTTTTGTTAAGCCGAAAGTATAAAAGATATAGTTTAAAAGAAAAAATTCAAACCCTATAAAGATCGTCTATCTCACTCGAAACTAAACATAAGAAGCATCATACATGCACTAATCAATCAATCATGTATTAATCAATCAATGTACAAAATTTCAGTTTATTTTAGCTCTCTTGCAACAGCAAAATTTTTTCAACTCGTACTTTTATTGTTTCCCTGCAAGTTTAAGCCATTAAATAAGTCATTATGATTGTCTTATGAATTAGCAATAACAGGAAAAGTATATAATAAACAAATGTTTTTTGATAAATATATAAAAAATATTTCCACATACCACCATAATTGAATTTCTTTTTAATAAAAAAAATAATAATAACAAAAGTTTTGGTAATTGGTAAGTTATTGATGATTTTTTATAATTAAGACTATTACTATTTTGAAATGAATAAAATGTCCTAATCTATAATATATAAAAGTTAAAAAAGGAAAATTAAAATTAAAAGAGTCCACAAAAATGAAAATTACTTGAAATTATGAGTTTATGAAATAAGAAAATTATGCATTAATTTCCTACTAACAACAAAAAGAAAATTAACTTAATTCTAAATGATGATATGGTATGTAACTATTGGATATTTTAAATCCTACGTGGACAACCTTAGAAACTAATAGCATGAACTTTTACATATTATAGATTTGAGTCTTGCATTTGTACATATTTTAAAAACCAAAAAAAACAATAAAAATCTCTTTTTTTTTAAAGTCCTTAAAAATGCATTTAGTTTTACATATCATTAGTATTTTTATTTTCTTTACATACTAGGAACGAGTCTAGAGTATTTTAGGATTGCATTTACATTAGGAAACGATGATAAATTTTCCTTGTAAAGTTTCATTTTAGATTTCAATTCAATGTCCTCATTAAAACTTTTCGATGCATTACAAATTTGAAGAAGATGATTTACCATACTTTGACTTCTCCCTTTGAAAGTCCCTACTCATTAGAAACTTGCATGATCTAGATTCAACTCTATTAATTTGAACTTAATTTCGATTAATTTTTTCCGCTTTTGGACTTTTGATCATAACCATGGTAAAACACTTAACATTCAAATCATCATTGCCTCATTTTTACCACTCTTTGATTCATTTGAATGGCCATTCTTATTTTTAGAATGACATTTTTGTTGTTATTGTAAAAAGAGAGGAGTACATTGTAATTGACTTCAAAATCCGACCGTTTATACAATTTAGTTACGTTGCAAATGTCAAGCCAGGCCTGCGAACAGTATGCTACCGTCTGACAAGCAATATCTGCCTTATGTCTACAAAATTGCACACACAGTATCTGCCTTAAGCCTACAAAAAAGCACACACAATATATGCCTTAAGGCTACACAATTGACACACTATATCTGCCTTAAGGCTACACAATTAGTAGAGTTTAAGTAGAGTCTGTCCAGCCTTAGCCTTAAAGTTACACAATTGACACACTATATCTGCCTTAAGGCTACACAATTAGCAGAGTTTAAGCAGAGTCTGTCCAGCCTTAGCCTTAAGGCTACACAATTCATGCAGACTCTGCCAAGCGTAAGGGTATTTTAGATATTTTCAAAAAAAATGTACTAATTCTACAATTTTCCCTACGAAGGTACCCCGCTTGATATTAAAGTCAGAAAATGCACCATATTAACAACTCTCTCTAAGATAAATCTTCACTAAATGTGCATAAAAGATGAAATATTGTCCATACAAATGCAATCTTCAAAGGGGAAAGCTTTGATCCAAAAGATATTAGCTAAAACAAGACATGATTTTTTAATGACTTAAAAAGTATTTATAGAACGTAGGAAATGTACCCGGATCAAACCCGGATTAAGCATAAAATGTGGCTGATCGACCTGGGCGATCGACTCATGGGTCGATCGGAACTGGTTCTTGTCGAGGATTTCACGTCACGATTAAGCATAAAAATGTCGCCTGATTTGACTGGGTTGATCGACCCACATGGTCAATCTAGGCAGCACTCCAGTCGTGATTTTGGTTCGGCTATGGATCGTCTGATCGACACGCTTGATCGACCCATGGATCAATCTAGGAAACACTCCAGTCTAGATTTTTGTTCGGTTGTGGGACGTCGGATCGACATGAAAGTCGATCAAGGCAACATTCCTGTCGAGGATTTTTTGGTTGTGGTGCGGATTTTATCGTTTAGAGCTGTTTCTCCTTGAACTTGTGTTTTCTTCAATCCTCTTCCTTCTCATCCATCCCATATTGGCTCCTCTTGCTCCTTGGCTTCTAAAGTACTTGAAATAGACAACATATGCAAAGCAAATGCAAGGTACAACGTTTATGACTCTAATACTCAAACTAATCTAAATGGGACTTAAACACAAGAAAATATTAACAGATGCAAAGGAAATGAAACCAAACACCAAGAAAAAAAAGCTAAAAAGACCTGAATTGTATATACATTAAGAATGTTACAAATGTCTATTAAAATGACTGAGAAACATTTATAAAGGCAGAAAGATATATGTGTGAATACTCAACCCATTGTTATTATGCATGCACAATAATGCATAATATATTTTAATTTTTGTACAGTATAAACAAACGAGCCTCGTCATTATTGTTGAACTATTTGTTCGGTATTTATAGAGAAAGAATTCTGAAATTCTCGTTTGTATTGATTTCAGGTCGAAAATATACAATTACAGAGAACGGATTGGGTTGTAAGTAATTGAAGTTACAAAAGAAAGTCGGCATGTGAGATCGGAATCACTTTGACGACCTGAATCTATATTGAGTGAGGATGGAAGTTCGCAATGCCGAGTTGATGGGACGAGGTCGGGTGTTTTTGCCGTTCTGCGGAGAAGCACTCGGAATATGTGATATCTTTTCTGGTCAGACCGGATTCTTGCTCCAGAGTTAGAAACCTAAACTCAGTGTTTTTGGGTCCCTTTTGCTCTGACTAGAAGAGATTATATCTTCAACCATAAGATTTGGTCCCTATTTATAGGTAAATGTCGGTGGATAACTATAGTCTGTTACTAACTATAGTTTGTTACTAACTATAGTTACTCACTCTACTTTGGCATCTGAATAGGTTCTTCATTCTTCTTTATGGACCGAAATGTATTTGGACCGAATCCATATTTCTTAGGATGGAAACCCATATCCAACAATTATAATTAATTCACAATTCACTTTCGATTTTGAAAAGAAATCAAATACAGAACCTCTTACTTTATCCCTTCAACACCCCATTCATTTCGAAAGCATTTAATTTTATTTTTACAATTATAAATCTACAATTTCTTTCAACATCATTTATCGTTAAACTCATTGATTTCATTGATTTCGAGGAAAACCTATTCGTTCAGTGCTTGATCAATAGTTTAATGTTTTTTTTAAAACACTATAAGATATTTTATTCCAAACACTCAATCCACACTATTGTTTACCAAAATGCATTAACAATTACAAAGAAACGAAACAATTCTATGCACACCAATAAGGACTATGGTATCGAATAAACAACCAAAAGGATTGTCAAAAGAAAAAAATACACAACTAGATCTTACTTAAAAATATAACAGAATCCAAAAGGGTGTGAAAAAAAAAAACCAAATAGCGCCAAATGTGTCTCATCATCTTCATCGCTCGAATAACAGTTTTAAAATTAAAAACAGTTTGAAAAACATAATTTCATCGATCAAAAATCCCAAAAAAGTTACAACACCTTTCCCATCGCTTTTATGTTGTCCCATTAGAATACATTCTCTATTCATTGATAGCCATATAAAACACCTCAAACCAGCAAGACTTTGCAAAAACTTCGAAACCGAAGGACTAGTGAACATTCGACTCTATTCTCATTAGATAACCGATTCAGATTCGCATGACAAATCAAACCAAACCAACTTTTTAAAAATACCAATGATTTTTCAGATCCGAAAAAATTTTTCTTTTAATACCAATGATTAGTTTAATGTTTTTAAATCAAATATATGTGGTTCGATTTTCAAATAATACAATTTATTGCAAATTATAGAGTTTATTGGAAATCTCTAAGTAATGTAGATAAAATCATTCAAAAAAATCCATCATCGATGTATCTAAATTTGTTTTCTAATAAATCAAAGATATTTGTTTTAGAGAAATCAAAATATCTTTTTTTTTAATAATAACCGGGAAAAAAAACTCATTTTCCTATTACATATATATTGTAAATCAAAATTCATTTGGTGATCGATCTACAGCTATACAGAAAATCAAAGTTTCACCCCTAGAACCACACATAATAAAATTAAATGTTTAGAACCACACCGATTTTGAAAATAGCATTTTTATTCAAATTAGGCTAAAAATCGTAATTAAAAATAAAAACCGATCATTAACTAAAATCATACATTAAATTAATTTAACTAGCCCCGAATAAAAATCCAATCCGAAACCGATTGTGTCCCTAATCTAACCACGATCCTCGAAGTCCTAATTGTTTTTTTAAGCTCGGGATCCAATGACTGGTTAGGGAAGACATCAAATACCCAATTATGAGAAGAAGAAGAAGAAGAAGAAGCCATTTAATATAAAAGAAATATTTGTCGAAAAGAAGCCATTATATTTGCTTTTTTAATGATGTGTTCCACCATCCACATCGGGAAATCACTTCGACAGCGTTTGATCAACGACGGGTTCGTCGTCATCTTCTTTCCCAGAATCACGTGCGCCGTATCATGTTTCGGATCGTTAATTAATGGATCCAATCGACCAAACAGGCCAATCAAGTTCCATTATCTGATTTGTGTTTACGAAGACATCTTTCCTCTCCATATGCTTCTCCTTTGTCTCAGCTCGACCGATTCTGGACGAGATCGTGTGTAGAAGAATTGGATCCAAGTAATCCTCAAGCTTTCTCTTCAAATTCCCCTTGATTTGTGATTTAGTATCTAACCCGAATTAATTTAGAAATAAAATTGGTTTCGGATCGGGTTTGTATTCAGGTTGGATTAAACTAATTTAGTGTCTGATTTCGGTTGAAGATCAGATTTCGATGGTAATAGCGATTTTTAGTCTAACTTGAAGAGAAAACGCTATTTTTAAAATTGGTGTGGTTCTAAGCATTTAACTTTATTTTGTGTGGTTTTGGGTGTAAAACTTTGATTAAGTGTAGCAATATAAAGAGGTATATAAACATTTTGTGGTTGGAGTATGAATTGAAATTTCTGGGGACTGTAACTGTTGGGGTCAGATTCCACCTCTTGAGAATCAACGATTGAAAAATGGCTAAGTATGAAAGAACATTAGCAACTGGATCCCTAACCGTGGTTCGGGTGTCCCCTAACCACGACAGAGGGAGTTGGTTCGGGTGCCCCCTAACCGCGACAGAGGAGTTGGTTCGGGTGCCCCCTAACCGCGACAGAGGAGTTGGTTCGGGTGCCCCCTAACCGCGACAGAGGAGTTGGTTCGGGTGCCCCCTAACCGCGACAGAGGAGTTGGTTCGGGTGCCCCCTAACCGCGACAGAGTGAGTTGGTTCGGGTGCCCCCTAACCGTGAATGGATGAGTTGGTTCGGGTACCCCTAACCGTGAATGGATGAGTTGGTTCGGGTACCCCTAACCGTGACGAGACAAGTTGGATCGGGTGTCACGACCCATGGGGAAGGTTGGGTCGTTTACCCCGATTCCGTGACAAAGCAGGCGGATCGGGTGTCGCAATCCACAGCAGAACAAACGGATCGGGTCATGTTCAGGAGATGGATCGGGGTCAAGCCAAACGGATCGAGGTCAAGGCAAAAGGATCGAGATTGTCGTCTATCACCACCTCAGCCGTGAACCATGGTATCCCCCGAGCTGTGAACCATGGTGTCACCCGAACCGTGAACCATGGTGTCACCCGAGCGGTGAAACATGGTGTCACCCGAGCCGTGAACCATGGTTCACCTGCAAAACACAGTTATATGGTTACATAAATGTCAGCCAGAAGTCTGCGTAACTCTACTAGAAGTCTAGTGACGGGAAAATGTAAACTTGTGGTAGAGTCTTTTTGCAGACTCTGCCACTGTGGCTTATTCTGCCAAAAGTCTACATTTTCACTTCAACAAACTATGCCAAAGATATACATACCTCTTCACTCGAGAAGATCTTCTCCATATCGGTTTTGCCAACTTTTCCTTTGTATCTTAGCAGATGTATACCTTCAAATGCTATAGGTGTTCCCAAATTTTCTCCCACTTTGGGCACATACACATACGCCCAGACCTGTAGAACTTGCATGAACCCCTTCAAAACATAGGAGTCTTGTCATATCTTCTCTTTAGTTACTAAGTTAACATGCTCAACAAGATCTTTGTAAGCAACCCTCCCCCAGGGATACTCTTCGAAAATTGCCAAATTTATCACCAACCTAGCTAGGTTAAGTGGAATTTCGGTACGCCGATCAACACCCAACAGACCGTTAGACAGAATAGCTATAAGCCTAATTTTATCTTCCATGGACCAACATTTGCTTATATCTCCACCATGCTTCATACACAATTTCACTATGTCCTCAATACAAGGGCTAGCACGGCGTATTTTGAGAAGACCCCAAAAGCGATTCCAGCTTTGGTGAGTAACTTGAGAAGATACCAACTCATCCAACTGCGTAATTTCATTATAGTTAAGACATGTGATCTCTTCAAACTCGAAGAGCGAGAATCGTGCTAGCTGTCCCACGATCAAAAACCACAACTCAAATGGGCTTTCACACTCCAATTGTTTGCAAATAAGATGGTGATGCACAAATTTTGCACTCCATCTGAAACCCAACTTCTCAAACTTGCAAATAACTCCTAGCGTTGACTTGCGGACATAATCCCATACTTTCTCACCCACTACACGTTCCACCAGTGAAAATGATTGAACTTCGAACTGTAGTTTATTCTGGTATTTGGATCTGGCTCATTTGCTTTGGGAAAAATCATGGCAGGAAAATCCATCTCATAATCATTCATATCCATGATATATTCGAAGGAGAAATATCGGAGAAATGAAGAGATCGGAGATTTATCGGAGAAATGAAGAAAGAGATCGAAAAAATTGAAGATACGCTCCTCTGCTCTAGGGTTGCTGAGAGGAAGAAGAAGAAGAAGAGTCAATATTGTATTTTTTAAGCTTTCTGGGCTTCGGCATGGGCCTGAAACAACTGATTTGAGGCCCGAATATATATTGTAGAAATTTTTAAAAAATAATATTACCTAATTAAGACGGCGCCCTCTTTTGTCATACAGTTAAGACAGTGCCGCCTTTTTCTTTTAGTAGAAACTCTTCAAAAATATTGCGCTACGTCGGCATATAGTCTGCAAAACCCTAAACCACTCAAAACGAATTAAAAACTTCGATTAACATTTGTTTAGACGTCATAACTCCAAAGTGATCTTCAATCTAAAGAGTTTAAAAGCTTATTTACATTGAAAACACAGAATGGAAGAAAAATCAATAACCATGGTAAATACCAAGGGAATATTTCACATAGTGTCGTGTTGAACAAAGAAACACGAAGAAACATATGATAACGATTTTTTTTTGAGTTTTTTTTTTTAACATAAGTTTTACTTTGAAACCAGTAAGAAAAAATGTATAAAAGAAGTGGAAGTATATACAAATATACAACAACAAAAAATCACTACAAACAAATTCTCTTATATCAATCTGCCGTTGGTGATATTCATTCAGTCTGCGATACCCTAACCACTCGGTTTTTACTGTGGAGTTTTTCTTTTTAACATAAGTTGTACTTTGACAATAGTAATAAATAAAAGAAATAATGTATAAAGGAAGTTGAAGTATATACAAATATACAACAACAAAAACTCTCTACAAACGAATTCTCCGATTTCAATCTGCCTTCGGTCTGCCGTTGGTGATATTCACTCAGTCTGCGATACCCTAACCACTCGGTTTTCACCGAGTTTCTCGAGATTTCTCATTTCAGCTTATACCAGTTAATGCACTAAGAAATAATGTATAAAGGAAGTGGAAGTATATACAAATATACAACAACAAAAACTCTCTACAAACGAATTCTCCGATTTCAATCTGCCTTCGGTCTGCCGTTGGTGATATTCACTCAGTCTGCGATACCCTCACCACTCGGTTTTCACCGAGTTTCTCGAGATTTCTCATTTCAACTTATACCAGTTAATGCACTACTGGTGATTGTCTTCTGCCGTTGGTGATATACATTAAGGGGTAGCGCTGGTATTTTCAAAATTATTTCAAAATCTTGAGAAAGACTAGGGTTTAGTCGAAGGGTCTGTTGCTTACAAAACTTTTTTTTATCCCTGGAATCACAAATTCACCCTCAGGCTCTCTTTTTCCTCTCAGATCTCTCATTTCTCATTTGCACACAACAATTGTTTTTCAAAGAGGATTTCAAAAATCACAATCTCTTTTTCCATTAACAACTCCATCATTTACCAAGCAAAAGGTATGGTTAAAGCTCAATCTTTGATTTCATCGAGTTTTTGGTTTTCGTTCCATTTGTGCTCTTTAAATGATGGATAGTAGTATTTTGTTCTCAACTATACCTTGTTCTCATTTGGGAAATGTTTTTGTAGACAGAACCACTAAGAACACACAACCATGAACATTTCAACAAGAATCAGTCACCATTCTTTTCAAGGCACCTGCGAGTTTGAGGAGTGGATACAAGAAGGGTTCAAGCACTTGAAGGAGTTGGAGCGAGCCACATTCTTTCCTACCCGTTTTGCTTGTCGGGATATCATGTTCGAAATGGGGAAACAAGACCAAGTGGATGATCTAGTAGAGCGGATGAATTTGGAGAGGTTAACATATATGGACTACTTGACCTACCCCGCGCCAACCAGGCATTTCCTTGCCACGGTGAAGTTCAATGAGGATGAAGCAAATGGACATGGATATGTCTACTTCATTTTTGGGCCAACCCAATTCTCACTCACTTTCTCTGATTTTTGTGAAGTATACCGCTTCCCATCTTCCACATTGAGATAATCCGAAAGTCTACATTGGAGGCATGCTCACTCCACTCTTCGACCGCGTTGGAGTCAACCTCGACCTTTACAGACCCCTTCCAGAGAGGCCTAAGATGGACTTCGAATATTTGGTACTCACACACTTTGGCGGCCCGTATCCCTAACAACACGCTCGCATACCGCTTCATGGACGAGGACGAGACGTCTTTGTGTTGTTTCTTGCCAAACGCTTGATATTGCAACACTAGTTGCTTCGAAGACCTCAAGTTCTTAATACCACACCGGTTGACCTTCGCTCTTCCACCGCCTCAAGATTACAACTCTGATCACTTCTAATAAAATTGTTTATGACTTTATGTTTGTTTGTTTTTTTTTTGTCGGGAGTTTATATTTTTTTTATCATAAGTGCAAATCTAATTGGAAGGAGTCAATGTTCAGCTTTTTTTGTAATAAATTATACCAAAGTCTGATACCAGTCTGGTTTTGGTCTACCGTTGGGTGGTGTGGTCTGCGAAACCTTAATTGTAAAAAGCACAGCAGTGTTTGCCAAATTTTGGCATAATACAAGCATAATCTAAGCAGTGTTTGCGTATACTCTGCTTCCAAAGGCAGAGACTGAGAGCGTTCTGTTTTTCTTCTGCGAGTATAAGCAGAGAATGCGCGTACTCGTTTCTATCTCTACTTGTACTCTGCGTAGTCTACATTTACTTGTGTTGCAAATGTCAACCTGCATACAGTGTGCCACCGGTCCGCGTTAACTCTGTTGGTCTTAAGGGGTAGCGCTGGTATTTCCAAAAAAGTGTACTAGTTCTACAATTTTCCCTACGAGGGTACTTGACATTAAAGTTAGAAAACGTACCATTTTGAACTATTTCTTCTTTATCTTAATCTCTATTATGTCTTTCTTTATCTTTTTTTGTTATTTCTCTAATCATGAGTGAGTAGACTCTTTGTGGATTATGGGTAAGGCATGTTAGGTTGATTGATGATGTTTACGTTTAGATTATTGTGATTTCTCATGTTTAGAGGGTGCTTATGGCAAGATTTGACCTTGCTAATCAATTTCTAGAACATTGACTTTTTGTGTTTGGAAGGTATTTACAAAAATGTCTAGACCAACTCTAAAACGTGTTTTCCACATCTTAGCCAATTGACACTTGATGATTAAGGTGGATTGTTGACTTATTGAACTTTTGCATTAAGATCTCTAATCTCTTTAATTGCAATTGGAAAATTGATCAAATTGAGTGATTAGTGAATGGGTTAAGTCTCAGGAAAATGAACTAGACTAGGATTTGTGATCCATATCTTAGAAATGAACTTGAATAAATGTCCTAACATCATTAGTTGATTGTCAATCATCCATAATCAACTGCCTTTGCCCATAATCCATATTTTCTTTATTTGATTCAATCTTGTTCAATTTTTCTTGAGTTGAATTTCCCTTGACTTTTATTTGAGTTTGTTTTATCTTTTGTTTTGGTTTGTTTTAAGTCTTATTTAGTATTTGCTTAGTTACTTTGCCTTGTCACTTGGTTTTGCATTGCCAATAGATCCATTTCGTTTAGATTACTTAGTTTAGAACTCAAAACGAAAAACATCTTCTTTCATCTAGGCAACACATGATGTTTTGGGTATATGAAAAGAACGTCGGAGGGATATATTGGGTTCAATCTCTTTTGATATATCATTCTTTCATCTAGGCAACACATGATATTACCTTCATATTAGATAGTTGGCTCCGCAATGACGTGAATTTTATAGTTTGATTGAATATGTTGACTTATTGCCCTAAGCTCTTTCGTCTTGACAACACATGCAATATTACCTTCATATTAGATGGTTGGCTCCGCAATGGTGCAAATTTTATAGCTTGATTGAATATGTTGATTTATTGATCTAAGCCATACATATTCATTATTCGTCTCATGAAACGTGATGATTTCAAGATGATTGAAAGAATTGGCTACAAGTGTCTGTTTATGAGAATGACAGGAAATACTAGTGCCTCCGATTATGAAGACGTATCTTGTTTGTAATTGGATTTTGTGCGGACCTGACAAATATCATGCATCTGCAAAACCAATCATTTGACCTTTTGATTAAGATAAACTGATCTTATCAGCCGTTCCTTAAATATATCGAAAGACATGTATAACTCATTCCAATGGCGTTGTGTACGAGACAACTGCATATTCGGTAACGACATCCATGATATGCATCTATAAAATTCTATCAGATGATAGACTCATCAGAAATCTAAACGTCATTGCATCCATAAAAGGGGAATATGTTTCTTAGCAATCGATCTCAGAACTTTGAAAAAAAACTTTGAACCACAAGACAAGCTTTGTATCTCATAATTTTTTTCATTTCGTTTTTGTACGAAGACCCATTTGTATATGGCTTGTCTCACAAGTTTAGATGTACGTACAATAGGTTAAGATACCTTTCATTTATTAAGCTAATCAATTTCAAATTGTATTGCATCTTTTCATTTTATCTAGTTATTACTCTTTTGACATTCATATACATACTTTGGTTATGCATCTTCGTTTTCTTCATATATTTCCTTTTAGATAATGATGTAAGTTGTGATAGCCAAAACTTTGCACATTTAATATGACAGATTCAAATGGTGTTGTGGAAGTTTGGCTGAAGAACAAACACACAACTGTTGTTTTGAAGTGTGTCAAGTCTGGTAAAGACTCTAATCCAAGTAGAAACCACACAAGGATTTCAAGACTCAAGGCTCGAACTCTAAGGAAGGGGAAACCTCACAATACTTAGATAATTCGAAAATCAGAACAATACAAAAGAGACAAGATTTTATAAAAGAAACTTTGAAGTTTATTGATATTTAAATGCATGAATGAAACAAGATAGAGAGACTGAGCTTTATACTAGATATATAAAGAGTTATTTACGTCTACATGCATTTTAATAGAAATATAGGTAACTATATGTAAATATAATAACTATATTAATGTATAGTTAGCTATAATGTGGGTATATAGTTAAAAAAATATAGATAACTATATGTATATATAATCAACTACATGAATGTTTAGCTAAATACTTTTGAAATGTAGATAAACTACATGTAAATATAATCAACTATATTATTGTATAGTTAGCTATAATGTGGGTGTATAGTTATAAATATAATTAACTACATCTATATTAGCTATTTGTGTATAGTTAGCTATTTTGTTTTCAGAATAAGTTGAGGATATAATCGAAAATTTACAAAAAGAAAATGTTACTTACTAAATTTCAGATTTTAATATATTAGATGTTTATTTTTTATACTCAATTCCTATTATAGAGCCCAATTCCCTTTTTTATAATTTATCATAAGTTATGTATATACATTTCTTTCCATTTTCATTGAAGTGTGTTAGTCAAATAATAACATAACAAATTATTGTCATTCTAAGTTATTTTCTTTTTAAAATTTCTTGATTCCAATATTCGTCTCTCCTTTCGTAAGCATCTTTCATGATCATTATTCATACAGTGGCAAAGGCACTGATGAAAGTTCAGAGAACGTGCACAACACAAAATTTTGCTTGGAAGGCGCCAAGCCAATGCATCTACTATTATTCTTTATAAGTACCATTTACAAGATTCACCAATAAAGATCTATACACGTCTAGTTCTTGGACTGTTTTCTATCCACGAATCAATAGCCTATACTACCCAATAATCTCACGCTCTTAGTGAATCAAAGGGTTGAACACTCTCTCCTTGACAGCTTCTGTTTTTTGGTCGAAACTTCAAGTTACAATTTCTCTATTTTGCGGTTCTAAGTGTTACCTCTCCTAGACACGACCCTTAGTCCTTATATATGAATATCGCAAACCGTAACTCTAGGATTCTCTAAATATTCTCCAAATATGCAAAAAGACAAAAATATTTTCTTCAAGTTAATCCTTTCCATATTTGGTGCACGCTAAGATCTTCAATCTTCAGCGTGAATATTCTCTGTCCAGCTCAGCAAAACTTGACCGATAGTTTGCCCGCCACTCCAAGTTCCTTGCCACCTGTACAGCTCTCTGTTTGATGCAACAACCTCTGTGTTCACAGTTTCTAACTCACAGACCTCTGCATCTTCAAATGATTTGTTTTTCTTCCATGTACTCTCGGTCATATCAATTGGCTTATCTCCATATCACTTGTTTTGAAATTTTTGGATCTCTGTGCTTTGCACATAATCTTTTAGAAATTGTTTTGATTTTTTTTCTTAATAACCAAGGCATAAACTGAACTGAGGTCCGATTAATTATTTAAGACGAATGTAACCGTCAAATAACTTATTTATCAAATTTTTAAATATATTTAAAAAGTGGTAACATTTCGACTAACCAAACGAAAACAAAATAATTTCGATAGAAATCGGATCCAAAAAACGATTTTACACCATATCTCCAAATCTTTAACCATCATGCCACCATTGGTTAGAGATTTGACTAAGAGCCAATTCTGCGTCGTGTTCCTTAACAATGACAGTCTTTTTGAAAAAGACTTTTTTTCATTGTTAGCTGTATATTATTTACATAAAGATAAACTGGGTTTATCTCTCTTTTATGCAGGGTTGAAAACTTTAATTTGACAATAAAAAAATTTCCTAAAACATCAAATTACTTGTCAAATTTTTTCAGGCGGATTGTTCGGAATTAATTTTGTCTCTTTCATCAGCTTTTTCCAAGATTCTATTTGAGATTAAAAAAAAAAATTATTCTTCGTGTTTCAAACAATATTTTAAACACTATAGGGAATAGTATAACTCGCAATACTAAATTCAGAAGTCGCTCAAGTTTCATTTGTAAACTCTTCTCTCTTGGACTGGATTTCCATTTCCGACGTTTAAAATTATTTTTCCTCTTGCGTGGTAGCATTACCCCCGTTCAAAATCATTAAATAATAAAAAAATGCACGTTGACAACCAAAAGAGTGCGACTACGAAACATAATAATATCCAATGAACCAAAACTGAAAATTCTCGTCAAATTTCGGGGAATAAAGAGACAAAAAAAAACATTCAACGTCTAAGAGATGAGAAGGAGACCTAAGAAGGACAAGAAGAGAAAAGAGAGGACAATTCTACTGAAGTGAGAAATTGCATTTATTCTTGAGCCTAGTCGGAAAAGACGATTTCCTCAGTGACATCAATAAGATCCTCAAACTCGACTTCTTTGGCTTCATACTCATCTTCTTCCTCATCACTGACTTCGCCATCTCGTAGATTTTGCCTCTCGAGTTTCTCCTCTTCATGCAACGACTTCCACTTCATCACCCATTTCTCCCATTCTTCCTTCAACGCCTTCCTCTTCTCTCTGTCTTGTTCACTCAACAGCAACGACACGTCCTGATCCTCTGCCTCATACTTCTTACTATACTTCTTCAGGTTCTTTGCTATCTCTTCTTCCTTCTCCGCAGACAAGAATGATGGCGGTCTTGGGCGCCATGCCAACTGTAACCATCGAAAATTACACACTTATTTTATTAGACATCACACAATAAATGTTAGTTAGAGACCATACTACTTTTGTTACATACCTGGAAGAAATGATCCTTCAATATCCGGTAAAGCAAGTTCCCGTTGAAAGACCATATGCTGAACCCATTCTCCATCTCGTGGACTGATGTCACTGCGGTTGCAACGTACCTTTGAAAATAAAAAGGTGAAAACCATTGCTAAGAACATCACTTTTTCTGCAATTGGAACAAAGAGAAACCACCAATGGACTGATTTAGTTTTAAGAAAGTAGTACCTTCCAGTTGGGTCCCATTCGATATCCGTGGCCATGAAGTGTTCAGCTGTGGCCATCGTCTCGAGCTCATCCACATTGAAAAATTCAAGCTGACCATTGAAACCCTTCAACCCAGCAAGAATTATGTACTTGCCTGTGGGCGACCAGAAGAGGGCATTGGCTTGTTTGGCCTTCAAAGTAGCGAGCTTTGAAACCCTTCCAGTGTTTTGTGCAGTCTTCATAGAGTAGAAACTGACATCTGGTCTTGGTTGGTCACCATGAATCACAGCAAACCTGTGACCCTTGGGCTCCCACGCGAAAGCAATGATCTTGTCGTTCTTGTTGTCCAGCTCAAGTACCTCAATGGGAATATCCCTTTCTTTAATGCGGAAAAGCTCAAATCCAGAGTATGTGCTCTTCTTTGTTTTTGTGTATCGATCAACCTTGACAGCGAGATACTCTCCACTACTCTGCCAGTACATCTTGCAGTCGCTCACGCTGAAGAGATTCTTCTGCCTTAGCTCCACCTTGCTAGGGATTTGGACAAGAGCAACCTGAAGAAAGGGATATCAACATGTAAATACAAAACAACTGGCAGAGAAACGAAAGCGAATTGCGGATTTAGTCTTTTCATTTGCATAAGAAATATAGAAATATACCTTGGCTGGCTGGTTCCCACCGCCTTGTTCAGGAACAAACAGTGAAAGGATGGAATCAGTAGGAGACCAACAGATGTCCACAACATTATCAACCTTCATGGATTTCTTGTCTATTAGGCTGAAAGTCTCGGTCTCATAGACAGATATAGTGTTTTTGCTGAGCTTGGCAAAGTATTTATCATCTTTTCCACCAGCCCATCTGCAGGAAAAGTTTACATGAAGACATCAACGACTATACCTTTGACAGTATATCTTTAGGAAATTCAAATGCAGTTTAAGAAATTACCTGAAAACAGGCCAAGAGGCACCAGCAACACCACCAGGTCCTCCAATTGAAAACTCATCAGCACTACCCTTGAAATCTCTCATCATCCTCCCTGTTCTCACATCAAAGACCTTTATCTCTACTTTCTGAAAGTTGGGACAGATATCAGAATCCTTTGCATCAACATGAAATACAAATGAAAGTTGAAAAGGACAGAAGCAAAGATTCACTCACACTTGCATCCCGTGGGTTGCTTGGTTCTTGGCTATGGTAAGTTACCAGGTATTTCTCACCTGGCGAGAAATCAACTAGTTTTACCTTCAAAAGAATCAACAAAAAAAAGTTAAACTTCAGGCCAACAGATGAAACACAGAAGCACTACATAGCAATCAAAAGGAAAATAGAACCATATTATGCTGATAACGCATGAGACGGGTGAAGGTATCAGCACCACCCCAAACAGCTGCCCCCTGCTTGTGAAGTGTCACAAGGTATGTACCTAGAGGAGACCACTGCACATAACTCTCTGTCCAATACTGCATAGGAAGAAAACATCATTAATTCAGATGATGGTAACATTACATATAGCATTGCTCTAAACAGTCAAGTGACAAATATGGGATATACACAGGAAGATGTAACTCACAGGACGCTTATGAACAGGCTCAGGCTTCTTCTGCCTAGCATCATTCCATAAAACTTCAGTATCAGGGCCAGAGCGAATGACTAACTGATCACGGGCTTTTTCATCAGTAAGCCACTTTTGCAAATTTTCCTGATACCATACACCATATAAGTAATGAGAACATGCACCTCAAAAGGCAGCATTGAGTAAACAAATGTACATACAACACATGAATTCACTGAATCAACCAGAGAATAATCAAAATAAAGAACTAATTGCACAGACGCCAAGAGATTATTACAAGACATTCTTTCAAAGTACAGGGCAATTAGAAACACTGCTGTTGATAATGTGATGAAATCTAAACATACCCCAGGCACATACGGGTTGGTTTGAGGAGCCTCCCACTCCTCCCTCACATTCATCAACCTGTCAAAATCATCGAACATGTTTACGGCAAAGATGTGAGACCTGTCCAGCTTGTAGCCATGACTCTTTTCCTTAGCGTTTTGAGCTTCCTGCAAAGAAGACAGATATCAAGACAAACTCTAAGCACAACTGGATCAAACCTCAAGCTTAACATAGAAAGACACTACCTGTGAGAACAATTTAATTCTGTATCACTAACAAGAGAAATAAAATGTATGTGTCTTACATCATTGCTTGAGTAAAGTAGATCTAACTAACTAAACAGACACAAGAAGAAACAAAACCCTCAAAACGGAATATTAACAACATACATGTAAGCTAAACAAGGTGAGAGTAGAAAAGTAACCTGAGGGGTATTAAACTCAATAAAACAATAGCCCAAAGTCATCTTGGTATCGGGATCAACAGGCATCCACAGTCCATTTTCCTTGATCACACCTAACTGGTTGTAAATTTTCTTCACAACACCTTCTAGTTTCTCAAACTTCTCCCTGGGAACAACCGGGAGATGATCGACGACGATAATATTACCAAATCCAGTGTCAAATTCTAGCTGGTCATCGTGGTAAACAGCTTCATCATCGCTTAGCACCACCACCACAGCAAAAGACCAAAATGAATCAGTTCCATTGATCATACCTTGCCAAGATAATGTGCAATATATATGTATAAACATAATAAGCTTTGCACCATCGAGGTAGAGATCAACCAGACTCTGAATATATCATTAAAATAAATACCCTAAATTGCATATGTATCATGGAGAAAACCTAGAAATCAATCGTTTCAACATATAAATTAAAAGGATTCGAAATCAAAGCGAGAAAAGTAATCAGGTTTCTCAAATTTCCGACGAAATTTCTACAAAAAACCAAGCAGAAGATAAGAGAAACCAGAGATCTGATAGAAAATCTCACCTCTCAATCCCAAAGTTGTCTCCAGGAGGAAGTTTGATGGCATCAAGATTAACCTGAGACCAATCGATCCCTAACTGAGCCGCTCGGGCATCAATTTCCGCCATGATTTCAAAACTTAGATGGAAGATTGTCGAGAGAGAAAGAGAGAATGGGATGGCGCCTTTGAAGAAGAAGACAGTGCCTAGGGTTTTTACTTTTTAGTTGATGACTACTGATAAGGCGATCAACGGATCATCTACTTGCTTACTTGGACCTATTTAATCAAAAAGCCCATTATCTCAACGGCCCGATCTAATATCAAAATATCTCAGCCCACTTTGGGTGATCCATCATAACTAAGGTTGGACGAAAGTAATACTCAAAAATATACTACTCCTGAAAACCTTCGTGTTACACCCCTTCTTTTGCTCACAAAAAGAAAAACATATGTATATATTCTGAAAAATATATATCAACTCTTCGCCACATCGTCACACTAGAGGGTCACATGTGTCCTGAAAAAAAGCATCCCGTTCTAAATGTATTTTCTAGTGTCTTTTAAGAAAAGTCTTTTTTCGTCTTCTCTACTCTTGTTCAAAACTTTTTGCTTCCATTAAATAAATAAATGTTTCCACCATCCTCTCATAGTTCCATTCTCGCTAACCTTTATATACTAATTGAGAAAATAGAAAAAGAAAATAAGTGCAAAAAATCATGTATTAGTCAAATATGAGTTTTAGGGACACATCAATTAAATTAACCAATCAAAACTAATATTATATGCTATGGTAGAAATTTCTACATATTTTAATTAATTTTTTAACATAAACTCACAAATATATGTCTTACAAATTTAAGTCCAACTAAAAACGTAACATTTAAATATTTTAAAATGTTATATAACAATAATTTTAATGATGAATCGTTTTTACATGATATCAACTTAAATTTACTTTGTAAAAATTGTATTAATGATCATTTAGATATCATAGAAATAAAATTGTATCCCCCATTATATTTGACAGTATGATTGATGCTACATTATTTAATATCGCTTAATGGTTAAACATTTTTTTAATTAAGGTTGAGTTTTTGTTATAACCGCACAACTTTACAAATATAACACTTTTCAATTTTTACAGAAAACGATAAGTTTATCGATTAAGAAAAATATATCTAAAGGTTTCGATAAGTTCTCTTATAAGAATATACAAAAATCATTACTATATATGTTTGCTATATTGAAACTTATAAAAATATCAACCATCTATACAAGTTATCAATATTGATAAATCAAAACAGTTCATATATACCAAGAGAATTGAAAACAAAAAATCATGCTTAAATTTTGAAAAATCATCAGTTTTTTACATTTATTTTAAAATATTTTTACATAATAATGTGTTATTTGATTTTGGTTGAACTTGTTAGTACACGTTATTTATTAGTCAAACCAATCTTTGACATTTTGAAGAATAAGGATGGGTTATTGGGAGTAGAATTTTTAATAATTTTTAGAATTCTTAGATTTCACTGTTATTGGTTAATAAATTCTAACAATCATAATGAAATCCATTGTTATTGGTTTGATGATTTTTAAATTCCATTCAAAATCTATTGTTATTCAAAAAGTTTGGTTTTTATTGATTCTGTAATTCTAGTAAAATCCAGTGATATTGGGACATGGATTCTTAACAATTTTACTCATTAAAGACAATTTTCACAATCTTAAGGATATACATGAGATTCTGAAAAAAATTAAAATACAATTCTTTGATAGATTTATTGAATACACAAAACTCTTTTCAAACTTAACAAATCTCTCTACAAATTTAACAAATCTCTAAACTTTTAAAATCTACAAATTCTATCTAAATCCTACAGCCAATAACCTTCCTAAGTTTGAGAGAATCCATAAATCTCAAACATATTCGATTTATACCAAAAATACTTACATTTATATCAAATATCATGCAAATTAAATTTTGTAAGACAAAATATATTTAACTATATGGAATTTTGTTATTTTTCTTTTTAAATATTCTAATCCCGCGTTTAGCGCGGATCAAATCTGGTATAGGTAAGAAAAGAGAAACACGAATCATGGAAGAAATGGAAAGATGTATTTTCATAGCTGAGGTGGCAAAAAGAGTTTATATGATAAAATCAATTTGAATCTATAGAATCCAGAGAGCTATGTTCATGCCGATCAATTTGCAAGTCATATTAGGTTATATGTTCTTGGATTACATTTTCTTTCGATGCTAAATTTGCTTATCCCAACAATCTCTATTTTAAACGACTACATCCATAAATTTTCCATTTGATTTAGTGTCCGAATTGTTTGTGTAGGCGACAATATAAAGGTTGATCAAGGCATAAACAGCCCTGGCGATTTAAGCATTCTTTCAATTGATTTTCTTCTCATTCCACTTGTTCTGTTAGGAGAAAGTTTTGAAGAGTCTTAGCAGAGGAAAGAATGCAGAGAAAATAATACTCGAGAAGGACTCGAACAACAAATGTTATACAATATCCAACCCATGCTTGTGGTTGCCAATTTTATCACTTATTTTTGGCTTCCAATTTGCATATGTTCCTTGTGGTAAAGTTTCATTTGACTCGATTATTATTTTGTTTTTCCATCTGAAATTACATTGATCAATGATCAAACGTAGATAGTACAAACCAGGAAGCAAAACTAATGGCTAAAACAGAGCTTAGTCAAAAATAAAGAACGTCTAAAAATATATTAAAAAAAAATGTTAAATTTACTCATCAATAAAGTTATGTACAAACAAAAGACAAAAAAAAAAGATAAAATAGTGTAACAGAGTTTAAAGAGATGAAAACATAACAGAGAAGCAAACATCTCTACAAAACCTTTTTCCAACTAAACAATTAAAGTAAACTTTTGTTTAGGAGATTTTCCGTCAGTGGATTAAATCACTAGAAGAAAAATTTCCTACACAATCAATAAACATGTTGAGGGCGGGAAAACACGATGGTGGGGTATTTTTCGACGGCTCTGCGACGCTCAAGTCAGCAAAAAGGAAGAGAAAAGAACGAAAATACCACGTGTTGAAACGTGAAAAACCGGAAAGAAGTCAGAAAACAAAAGAAAAATGAATGGTGACATCGGGTCGAGAGGGGTTGATCCATGGTGTATCAGGATGCTTTTGGAAGAAATTTAGGCGGTGAGGGAGAATAAAGATAGAGTATTCTTGAGTGGATAAGGGCCAAGGATGGCCAAAAAAGTGACGAGAGTGGCCGAAAAATTGACCATGAGAGGTCGGAAAGAGACTTGGTCTCAAGGAAAACAAGCAAATCTTGAATGTTTTTGAGAGGATAATATTTTTAGGAAGCTTAAGCAAGAAGTAAAAAATATCTCTCCTTCTCTCGTTGGAGAAAAATATATTTATAGGGTTTTACCTGTCCGGGCTATAATATCGCTTCACGCGTCCTAGGTCTGGTCGGATATGGGCCCTCGGTTTGGACCTGTACGAAGTACTCGAGTGTTTTTCACCTACCAACTTTCTCTTTATGTCTAGCTGCCCGACAACTCAGCCTCGAGACACAGAGTGACGTTGTTGATGTACGAGGAACAATTGGATAATGCGATGGATCATGCGCCAGGAGGTTTCCTCGGAATCACCTTTGTCTGCTTTAATCGTTTCATGGAGCAGATGCTGGCTGTTTTACCTATCACATATGCATGGTAAATAACATTAACCGTTTGACTGGAGACTAGTTTAAATATGTTTGAATAAATGAAACTCACGCCATAGAAGAATAAAAATTCATACTTAACCCGACTTTCTGACACGGAAACATGGGCATCATATTTAGCTTCATATATGCTCCTTAACCTATATGCTTGACCACTCAGTCTCCAACCCAATTCGTCATTCGCTGTGTGGCGATACCGTTCGAAAAGAGAGGTGGAGACGTGGCCTAACCCGTCATTTTACATGGGCCATTGTAGATCATATCCAAATACATATAGGGCCGGCCCAATAGACCAACTACATAAATGGCGCTAAGAGATTCGCCTAAACTATCTACACGTGGTGTTAAGAGATTCGCCTAAACTTAGTACATAAGTTTATCCAAACAAACCTTATTATCAGAAAATAAAAAAAATAGTTAAGGGACCCAAATAAAAAAATCTCAGAAGAAAAGAAAAAGAGTCAACTAGCCTATAATACACAAATAAATAGTAAACTAGGTGGATATACAAATTTTTTATTAAACTAAAATCATTGTACCTCGTGGGGAAGGAGTTTACGATTCAGTCCTCGTTGCTTCTTAGCCTCGATATTGCAACTTATACCTATAATCTATACATACAATACAACGCATATATAATATAGATATCTATACTAGCCAATTCTTTATCTTTCATACATTTCTTCTTTTCTTTTTTTTCTATTTCATCTGAAGCTATGGAAATATTATGGAAAAAATAAAAATCAGCCATCCATTGATTTGGTGACAGAAGAGCTCTGAATAAGCTCGTTCGCCACCTCCTCCTCCATCGCGTCTTCCTCTACATAAGTTGCATCCTCCTCCGCCGAACCGGCGTCCTCCTCCGTCAAAACTGCGTCCCCTTCCACCGAAGTTACGTCCTCCTCTTCCTCCGCCTCTGCCTCCACCATCCTTCTTAACAACGACCGCTAATTTCGTTAATTTTCCGGTGAATGCGTGTTTAAAATTTTATTTGTTTCGGTTTTTTTATTTGAAGATTTGATTTTATCGCTAACTGGGTTTGCTTTGACTCAGTAAGAGTGGACTCAGTAAGAGTGGACTCAGTCAGTGAATTCATTAGTCGCTAACTATTTTCTTATATGTTTGATTTTGGAATTTGTCTTAATAGTGCTAACATATATAATGGCGGATGACAATTTAGTTAGCGGTAATATGTATTTTGAGATGTTTAATGATCGAATATGTTCACTTTATTTATTACTTTGTAAAAAGAGTTCACTTGTTAATTCTTTGTTAGACCGCTAACATGTATAATAGCGGATAACAATTTATTTACTAGTAATATGTATCGTTAAATATTTAATGATTGAACATACTGTGCATTACTTAGCAAAAAGTGTTATTTTGTTAACCATGGATTGTGTCTAATTGATGACAACACAATTACTTTTCAGAAGCTATCAAAGATATAAGCACATAAATATAATTATCTTTTAATTTCACACTAGTCTTCTAAATTTATTGTTAGACCGTCAACATATAAAATAACAGATAACATATTATTTATCAATAATATGTATTGTTAGATGTTTAATAATTGAACACATTCAACATAACTAGCAAAACCCAATGTTAAACATCTAACATGTGTTATATCCGATAACAAATTAGTTCTCCGACTACATCCCATAAGAGCAAATATGGGACGCAGAGTTCACAGTGCTTGGCTTTGTCGACGAGATTCATGATGTTCGGCGGTAGGTTATCATCTTCTCTGATCAAATCCACTAGAAAATTGCCATGTTGTACATTAGTATGACTATCTTTGTATTTTGAATTAGTCTTCTAAATTCATTGTTAGATGTTTAACATATATAATAGTGAATAACATTTTATTTAACGGTAATATGTATTGTTATTTGTTTAATGAATATACACATTCAACATTGTGCAAAACCTCAATGTTAAACATCTAACAAGTGTAGTAGCCGATAACAAATTAGTTAACTCACTGGGTCGACTCAAATCAACTCAAATCAACTCACCGAGTTCAATGAGTCGATTCAACTATGTCAACTCAGAGCAACTCGCCGGAGTTACATAAACTATTAGGTTGAAAAATCGGAAAAATGGGATCATCGTTGGCGTCGAGATGACGAATTGTTTGTATATTGTTACTGCCCATCACCGCCATCGTTCATCACCACTGTTAATCATCACCACCGTTGGTCACCATCACCATTAATGGTGATTAACGTATCTTCTCTTTAGTTTCTCCGGCAAGTGATGCTATAGGCTTTTTCCTTGGTTTTACGCCTAGATCTGTCGACTTCTATTCCGATAATAGTTTCTCGGGTGATTCACTTTGTCACTGTTTCTCAGTGTACAGAACAGAAAAACTCAAACCTTTACTTCACCGAAACAACGCCTCTGAACATTATTACTCTTTCCTTTTATTTTTGAAATTATAATAATTATTGAATCAATATATGGAACGGAGAAATGTATACATTTACCTATACATAAAGATACTACTAGATTTTTTCTGACACAAATGTAACTCTCATTATCTACTGCTGTAGGGGCAAAACCAGATTAATGAAATTAGTATAGTGTATATCCGACTAATTAGCCAACAATCTGTGTATGTGTGTTGCAAATACTCAAAGAAAGATCCCAATGGAAACAAGATAATTAGTGAAACGAAATAAATCTCCATTGAAATCTAAATCTCGCCGGCCTCGTGTTGTTTTGCATCGTGACCCTAAAATCATCACTGGCCTCTGCTTAAATCCTCGTTTAAGATTTCTGTTAATATCAACCACTTTTTTATAATGTAAATATACATAGTAGCCAATTTTTATATTCGCTTATAGCCTTCTAAAATTCAGGTCGGTTCTGATTTTTGCATTGTTAAAGATAAGCGAAGAATACTAAATATTTTTCGGGAGATCATGTAATTAGTTGGATATACGTAATGGGAAAGCCCAATATATGACCTACATAATCTACTAAAGATATAAAAACCCAAAAACTCAACTCTCAAAACAACATACATATTGAAATATACGCTTTTTCATCATAGAAAATTGAAAATATGATTTATTTGCTAGATAAAAATATAGAGAACCAAAATCAGCAAAATAAAATTTAATGGCAAAACCATAAATAAAATATGTGTTTCTTCGCGCAGCATTATGAATTATGTATTTCATGTAAAATAGCGTGTTATTGAATAAAATAACATGATATTTGACAAAAAAGTTGCAAGTCTTTTTCAATTTCTTGAAGAACAAGTGCGCTCTGTCCGCCAATCGCGATACAAAGCGGCTCAAGGCAACAATCCTACACGTCAGCCTTTGCACGTCCTTTCGGGGGGGGGGGGGATTGGAGATTCTGGATGGCTTTGATCTGTTCGGGGCTTACCTCTATACCTCGTTGAGTAATAATGTATTTCAAAAACCTCTCGGACGATACTCTAAAGGAGAATTTTGTCTGGTTTAATTTCATCTGGTATTTGCGCAAGGTGGCGAAACACTGTGCTAGGTGGGCAACGTGATCCTCCCTTTCTAGGGACTTGATTAGCATGTTATCGACGTAGACCTCCATCGTGTCTCTGATTTTTTCCTCGAACATTTTGTTAACGCACCTCTGGTAGGTTGCCCCCACATTCTTTAAACCGAATGACATCATAATATAGCAAGAGATGCCCGTTGGTGTTATGAATGCAGTTTTTCCTTTATCGTCTGGGTGGAGGTGTATCTGATTATAGCCTAAGAAATCGTCCACAAAACTGAGAAGTTCATGACCCGCGGTTGCATCCACTAGCTTGTCAATATCCGACAAAGGGAACGATCCTTCACACACGCTTTGTTGATGTCCGTGAAGTAGATGCAGATTCACCACTTCCCATTTTTATTTTGTACTACCATTACGTTGGCTAATCATTCGCGGTACCAGACTTCCCTTACTATCCCCGCATCCACCAGTTTCTTTACTTCTTTAAAATTTATCTTGTCCATTTCGGGTGTGAACTTCCTCCTCTTCGGCTGGATGGGAGTGAATCGTGGATCCACGGTTAGGCTGTGCATTATTACTGTCGGGTCAACGTCGATCATGTCTTCGTGCATCCATGTGAAACAGTCCTTGTTCTCTGATAGGAATTGGATTAACTCATTTCTTACGTTGGGGCAGAGGCATGCCCCCAGGCGTAGCACCCTTTCAGATTTTTTCGGCCAAATTATTGTTTCCATAATTTCTTCTTCGGAAACTCGTGTCCAGACTTCTGGTTCCTCTACCACTTCTTGTTTGATCATTACGCCGTCGTACTTCCACGAGAATGCCCCCTCCTTCTAGCGCCAAATTGTTTCGGGAATTTTTGATCTTCTTGAATAACCACTGGGGGGACAAGATCCCGCGCAATAACAAACACATGAAGGCCAGAAAAATATGATTGTGGGGTGTTTTTGACAGCTCTCCGACGCTCAAGTCAGAAAAAGCAAAAAGAAAAGAAGAGAAGCGACCACGGGGTGAATGTGGAGCGCTATGAAGAATCATAAAACAAAAGGAAAATGAGGAGTTTGGTGACCCTGGGCCGAGCAAGGGCTAGTCCGCAGCGTATCAAAACGTATGAGTGGGGAAATTTGGGATGAGACAGAGGAAAAACAGAGTGTTTGAGTGAAGAGGAAGGTCGAAGGATGACCCGAGAAAATAACCCGAGATGGATCGGAGGAATGACCTAGTATGGTCGGAAAAGACTAAGTTTCGAGGCGAATGAGCCTTAGTCTTGAGAGAATAGAGTGGGTTCAGAGTTTTTTGTGTGGAGCTCGAGTTAGGTTTATGTAAAAGATAAGAAGGATATTTATAGAGTTTTACCTGTCCGGGTTAGGATACGGCGCTCCGCGTCCATAGTCGGGTCGGGTTTAGGTTTGTTGGTTTAACCCGGTATGATGCACTCGAGTACTTTTCACCTACCACATTTTTTTCAAATGCCAGTTGTCCGACAATATGGCTCTGCAACGCTGAGCTCTGCCTTTATTGTACTGGTCGCAGCGCCTAATACGGCGGGTCCACCGCCGGGGTACTCCTCGGAATCAGTTTTGCCTGCTTTAATCGTTATGTGGAGCGGAAACCACTTGCTTTTATCCTAGACATGCATAAGGTGAAAGTTTTTTTTACCCTCTTGATTTAAAGATATTTAAAAGAGTTTGTAATTCGCACCTAAAAAGAGAGTCCATACGTAGCTCGAGTTCCTGATACGGGAACTCAGGCACTGCGTGTTGCTTCCCGTGGATGGTGGCTACATGTACGTCTGACCACTCGGTTCCCGACCTAGATCATCTCTGGTAGTGTGGCCACACCACCAGGGACAGGGATCGATCACATGTGGTCTTATCCATTAAGTTACTTGAGCCATCGTAGATTCATGCCCAATAATCTCTAGGACTAGCCCGGTGGGATAACTACACAAATGGTGTTAAGAGATTCGCCTAAGCTTGATACGCGTGGCACTTAAAGATTTGCCTAAGCTAAAGAGGATTATTATCCCCAAAATTCGTATCCGACTTGATTATAGCAAACTCAAAACAGTTCTTATGTTCAACTTTTTAACTAAATCTTGCACTGCCTTCTCACTTCCAAATTCTTGACATAAAGTCAGATCAATACCATCTCCCCATGCAACATTTAAAAAATGATCTCCTTCTACAGCAGGTGTGACCTCAGTATCTTTAGACATACCAAAGTTATCCACATTGGCAACATTTTCACTATATATAATAACAACATTGTCCAACTCATATTGTTATGATAGTTCCTCTAAGTAAAAAGTAATGATACCATCATTAACTCTAGCATTCGCTCTACCACTTGAAAGCAGCTTTTCATTAGTTACACCAACTTCACTTCCTCGATCCTCTCTTTGTCGTAGCTTCATTTATTATAATCTTTCTGCATATTCTATCAATCAACCCAAAATAAGTGATCTCCTCCATAGATGTCTTCATTACTAACGTGTAAATTTTATCTTCTCTTGAAACCCGTCGTCTTTCCTCTCCTTCTTTGAATAATATCCCCATAATCAAAATGTATGATTGTCTAACGAATATTATTTATTGTCCCTTAAATAGAGTAAAAAATAACATTATCATATAATTACGTTAGTTGTCCAATTGTCTCAGTAATACTAATTGTCCTAGTAATATAAGTTCTCACAGTTATACCAGTTGTACCAGATCTGCAAATTTGACGTAATCCAGTCGTACTAATTTCAATATACATACGATTTAGAACGATTCAACCACTACAATCCATAAATTACCAATGTAAGACCCTAATCGACTAAAGAAAACAAGATTAATAACCCGATGAGCATAAGAAATAACAAATTTCAAAATCTACAATATCCTTAACTGAAATCCCAAAAAAAAAACAAATCAAAAACTGAAGATTGCAGAAGAAATCACATGAAACACAAGAATTGCAGACGAAATCACCTTAAACAAGAAGCTTGAGCTTCAATGGTGTGGCTGTGTAGCAGGGATTGTAGCAATTCTCGATTTTTTTGATGGGAACGAAAAAAAATATGAGTTTTGATTGGTTGAGTTTTTTGTTTTTCAAATTAGTTATTCATTTTTCAGTTTAATTAAATAATAAAAGAGTAAAAAGGTAAAATTGGAATTCACCATTTATGTTATAAAGAAAAAAGGGTAGGTAGATTAATAAAGGGTATGAAAAATTATTTTTATAAGGGAAATATATTTGAGAAGTTGGTCCTTCAAAAAGCAAGCAAATTTCATGCACATGTTATTTTTTAGTCTAGCTCTTAGCTTTTTTTTTTGTTTCTTTCCCCTTAGATACGGTGTAAAAGGTCAATGATATTTCATGTTAACATTACAACCGAAGATTAGTAAAGTTGTATTTATCGACATTGCAGCTGAAAAATAAATAAATCCAATTTTGCTCCTCTGTTTGAATTGGTCTCATCTCCGTTTAATTAACAGCAGAACAAGAGTGTCTTATCTCACCTTCTTCACCAACTCTCACACCAATCACACTCATCTTCACAAACGACTCACTCCATCTCTCGAAGAAACTCTCCCCATCGTTCGCCAGAACCTCCACAATCTTCCTCGTTCGATCATCTTCCATTAGAGCCGAATCCGTCTGAAACAGACCCTTGTGCGCCAGCAGATTCCTGTAGTACTGATTGTCAAACGTCGAAGATGTCTCTGGATCGTTGTTCACGACCGTAGTCGTCGGATCAATCGACGATGAACACTTGTTCATAAGTGTTTGCGCATAAGAGTTGTCGAGAGACGCGTCTATGAGCTCGAAATTGCCTCTGGGATCTCTCTTGAACCTGCTGTTGAATGTGTTGCAATGCGCAGCTCCAATAGTGTGAGCTCCTGAGACAGTAATAGAATTGAAATAGAAGGCTTGTTTTAATACAAGGAGTTTAACAGAATTGTGTTTGTTTGAACATCAAGAAACATACCAGAGAGGACGACAAGATCTTGAACAGATAAGCCTTTAGAGGAAAAGATATTGATCATCTTATCAACTGTGAAATCGGTATCGATGATGTTTGGTCTGACATTTGCTGCCACTGAGACCGTCCCGTCTCTCCTCCCTGTCGGTATCGCAACAACCGGTCCTCCGAGCTGTCCGAGTAATAGTTAGTATTCACAACAGCAAGAAACAGAGTTTATTTTTTTAATGCAAAAAATTGGTTTCAAATATTGAGATATATACATATATGTATGTGAATTTGATGGAAATCTTACAGCTTCTACGGCGTCTCTAGCAGCAAGAACAAGGATATCAGCGCAGGAGACTATGCCCGGACAAAAGATTTCGAGGACATTTTTGGCGCTTTCTATCACAGTGAATCCTCCCAGAGACGCATTCCCAGGGTCGCTTCTCTCTGTGCCGTTCCCTCGAATCAACACTGACGCATCGCAACCCTGAGGCAGCAATAACATCATTTTGTAATCCAAGAAACAGGAACTAAGCAATGTAGTAATATATACCTGGACGAAACAGTCATGGAAGATGAGACGGAGGAGCTTCCCAAGGACTGATGGATCAGAGGTGGAAGCAGATCTAACAGTGTTCCTGACGATGAACTCTGCTCCAGGACATGAACCGGCGTAGAAGTTGAAAGAGAGATCAGCGACGGAAGAAGAAAGAAGCAGAAGTATAGGGAGAAAGAGAAGTAGAGAGGAGAGGAAGGTAGGATTTTGTTTGCATGAAGAAAACACAAACGCCATTTTTTTAATGCGTTTCTCTGAACAAGGAAAGTGAGGTTGATGCTGGTAATCTACCGAGAGAGAGAGAGAGAGAGAGAGAAGAGGTAGTTGTTGTGATAAATGATAACTGTAAATTGCATTTGTCTTGTGTCAGAGAGAGAGAGAGAGAGAGAGAGAGAGTGATGGTTGAGTCAGGAGAATTTAATGGTAGTTCTTACTCTCTTGTGCATCCATCAGAGAGAGAGAGAGTCATCATCCATGCCGATCATCAATCTGCAAAAACAAGGATTTGGATTTTTGGTGTTAATGGCAGAAATTGAAAGAGTGGATACAACCATATCTATAGTTTTGTCGGGATGTGCATTCCCGAGTCTGAACAGCCACTGCATGCCAGAGAATTTCAGGAAAAAAGGCACTAAATTTCTCCAATATGCTAATCATTTAAGTAATTTTTTTTGCTTGTTACAGTATATGTCATCTTTGCACACCACAAAAGGAGAATCTGTATATAAAAAAAATGTACAAAATGATCCACTGATGTGCTTGAGAAAACTCTTCTTTTTGCTCATATCTTCTGTTGATAAGCTAATTAGACATAATTGTAGAAACAAGTACCAGTATAAGACGATCTATGAGGATTCCTTAGCTTTTATGCCCTGGAAAACCTGCAAAGTACAAAAAATCGTGGGATACAAAAAAGATTTGTCCTTTGTAGATTAAAAAAGTAGATGATCTTGATAGAGAACATGATTGATTCTTCTAGGACCGCAAAAATAAAGAAGCAAAAATAAACTCTAACTGGTAATGGTCATGGGAGAATGAAATGGTAATTACTAATCAATACAGCTACTTACCAAGTACAAAATCAAGGATGAGCTAAGTTCCAAGAAGCATACAAAAAGACAAGTTTTGGTTGGTCGCCTTTGCCCAAGATATTTACCTGAAATTGACATTATCGTATCGAACCTCAAAGGGTCTATACAACTGAACCTGAGTGTTACTGCTACTCACTCTTCACCAAATCAAACCTCAAAGGGTCCAGGCTCTGACTTGGTTTAAATAACCTATGCAATAGTCTTACAATTATAAGAAAACATAGTTTGAAAAAGAAAACAAGGAAAAGATGACAAGGAAAAAGTATTTGAAGATGAGTATAATAATCCAATAGAGGATGAAGGAACAACCTGGACCAACTCTATCGATAATGCTTGTGGAAGTTAGAAGTATTTGTGTATAATAAAAAAGGATTAAGAGCTAGATTTTCTATATAAGACTGAAATGAAATAAGAAATGTTTCGACGAATTAGATTTGATTATATGAATCATATGAGTACAAAGGATCTCTTTCGAGATGTGAAACATGGAGCTGTTTTTAGGTCTAAAGTAGATGAAAAGTTGGAATCCCCTTGTGGGTGAGTCCTTCCTTTATATAGCCATTGGTTCGGTTCAACATCCTCGTATATCTCGAGTTCACGTGTTCCACCAGATCTCTAGAGATCTTGTCGTATCTTCTTTGGTCAATACACATCTTTGACTTGTTTTTTTAGCCGAGCTATCCATGGTCTCGCAGATCTCCTGCCGAATTAAATGGGTCTGGCCCGAAACAAGATAATGTTTTATCGTTTTAATGGTTATTCCGGAAATGGGCTTTTATGGGCCACATTTGGTGTAAAATCTAGTTTCAACATTAGCCCCCAATCCATTAAGTAGAATGTATACTTAATGGGCAACGAATATTCAATAGAGTTGCGATCTTGCAGACGAATTTTTTTTTAGATGATGTCGTATCCCAGTACGAGATCCGCAATCATCACTCTTTTCAAAAAACAGACTACTGAGATTAAGGGCACGAGAAACAAATGGCAGAGGTGGGAGATGAGGGTTCTTTGCAATCTCGATAACCGCAGTAATAATGACTCATAAAATCATTCTCACATCTCCATCTCTTTAACGGTTTAAGCTTCCACTACTGCAGGTAAAACTCTCTCTTCTCTTTATTTGCTTCATTGTATTTCAAGAAGAAAACAATGTTCTAGATTTTTTGATTTCTCGATAGTCTAGATTTTACCCTCATCTCTTCGTTTACTATCGTTGTTCTTTCTGTCTTTCAACTAGAAATTGTTTTACCATTTCGACGAGTAAATATATTTTATGGGGTTACTTTCCGTCTTATGTGTTTCGTGTTTAAGATTCCCGTTGAAGATCCTCGCAGTTTTCCATAAAACCTTTCTTTATTTTTCTTTGATTTTTGTTATAAATGGCCGCCATCGCTTCGATGAGTAGTTCCGGTGAGAAATCCGGTCCTCATGGGAAATCTACTATTACGACATAGGATATCGTGGCTTTACATCGGTCTACGGAGTTCCCTCCAGAATAGAACTGGCGATAACCACGGCTGGCGAATCCCCATAGCTCATCAGACCGGGCTGCCTATCAAATTTTCTTAACGGACTGCGGGCTTACTTATCTGATCCCGGAGTTCGTTATCAAAGTTTTAAAGTACTTGAGGATGGCATTCCCCCAGATGTGTCCAAATTTTTTCCGTCATACTATCGGGATATACGTCCGAACTCTCGAAGAGAACATCTCGTTCATCGTCCAACAAATTCTCAAGTTATGCTTGGCGAAGCATAATGTGTGTCGAGTTTTACCCTAAATCTAACAATCCTAAACTGATGCTTCTTGGCTTTGGGTTCTATCGACCAGAGAGGTTAGCATCCCTCTGATCTTTGCCAGATCATCCGTTGGGCGTCTTCCTCCCCAAGGGGAAGCGGCAAGGTGGAACGCGTTGGCTTATTTCTCGTGTTAGATGGAACGATTGTTGAGTTTTCTTCTGGCCTAAGCCAGATCCTCGGGGTGGCTCGCTCAGTAGCCATGCCACTTAGGTTAGGAGGGTTAACTCCAGTCCTGGTCCGTTGAGTTGTTGAGCTCGAACCAACGAGAGCGGTTTCGGGCTGGATCGAAACATTATGGTTTGATCCATGAGTTTTGTGCTGAGCGGAGACCTAAATTTCAGGATGTTCTCGTTCAGGCGAAGCTGGTGTTTGTGAATTTAGTCTCATGGATTTCGCATAGTTTGGATCCATCATTCTAACAGATATGAGATCAGACTTTTTTGTTAGAGATATATATTTCTTCTCCACGGATGGCGCCAAAATGTGGAAGCTAAAATCCACACCGAAGTATTTGTGTATACTGAGAAAGGATTAATGGCTATATTCTCTATATAAGACCGAAATGAAATAAGAAATGTTTCGACGAATTGGATTTGATTATATGAATCAGATGAGTACAAATGATCTCTTTCAAGATGTGTTACAAGAGCTTGTAGAACTGTTTCTTGGTCTAAAGTAGATGAAAAGTTGGAATCTCCTTGTGGGTGAGTCCTCCTTCCTTTATATAGCAATTAGTTCGGTTCAACAACATATCTCGGGTCATGTGCTCCACCAGATCTCTGGAGATCTCGTCGTATCTTCTTTAGTCAATACACATCTTTGACTTGTTCTTTTAGTCGAGCTATCCACGAGCTCGCAGATCTCCTGCCAAATTTAATGGATTTGGCCAAATACAAAATCGTATTTTATCGCTTTAATGGTTATTCCATCAATAGGCTTTTATGGATCAGATTTGGCATCAAATCCAACTCCAACAATGCTACTTATATCTCATAGCCTAATTTATCACTACAGGTTTAAAAAAAGAAGAAAATTCCACTTTTTTACATCAAATAAACATAATTGAACTGATTTTTCGGGAAATTGAAAGTCCGTAGTCACCTGAAAAATCACCAGTTCAAGCGTTGAAACATTATATACAGAATATCAAGGTGTCTTTGTATATTAATTAGTAAACTTTTTAATGGTTGTTTTTATCTCTTTCAAATATTCCACGTTTTACGGTCAGAAAGTATCCATTTGGTCAGAATGTATCCATTTCAAATTTTAATGATGGGTATTAAAAATGGTAATTTTTAAAAATACTACACTTTTAAGTTTTTTTTTCAAAAAATATCACAACTAATTTTAAATTTTCAATAATAACACAAATTTAACATCAAAATGATTCAATGCTCTTTCCAAATGGGAGAAATCTATAACTTTAAATTAGAAAAAATAAACCCAAACATAATGTTTTAATTTTGTTTATAATTTATTTAGGAGAAACAAATACTATTTTTTACATAATAATTTGTGTTATTATTGGAAATTTAAACTAATGTTGGTGTAAAATGTGTTATTTTAGGATATTTCTTCGAAAGAAATTTCATATTTATACCAAAATTAATAAATAGACTACATATTAAAAATTAATAAAAAGTTTTATGACTCTAAATTTTAAACCATAAAAATTAAATTTTTATCCAAAATTTATTAAATTTAAACCCTAAGACCTTTTGACAAAAAAAAATCCCTAAAACTTAAATCCAAATCCAAAAATAGTTTATTCCTTAATTTTTGTTTTAATCTCAAATATTTCCTTAATATTTAAATAATTAATTCTATTTTATTTCAATTGTATTTATTTTTAACATTTTTCTTCATAATTAATTGTTCCTAGAAAAAAAAAAAGCAAAAAACGACATCATCGTTTGGTCTAAAGTTTTTGTATGTGGTTGAATGAGGTCCAACGGTTAAAGAAGCAACCTACGATCTATTTATCAATCCCATATACACAAACACTAATAACATTGGAATTGATTTCTCTCATAAAGTGTCCGCCATGGCTATTCCTTTTCTGAGCTCTTCTTCTCTTCAACTCACAGCCACTTGTCCGACTCTCTTCACTAAGGTAACACCCATAATCCACAACCAGAGAACATGCACACCCACCAAACCCCGCCTCCGTCTCCTCCGCCGTTCCGCCGCCGCCGGTACCGCCGTTCAGGTGGAAGGAGGAGAGGTTCTGCTAAACCTCACTCCTGAAGAAGAGAAACGTGTTGAGGTGTCGGATTACGATTGGACGGAGGAGTGGTACCCGTTGTATCTCACCAGAGACGTCCCCGACTATGCGCCGCTCGGTCTCACCGTGTTCGATCGCCAAATCGTTTTGTACAGAGACGGCGACGGAACACTTCGATGTTACGAGGATCGTTGTCCCCATCGGTGAGTGATTAGCCAGCAAAACACAACCACTCGTTCCAAATCTCATCTCTACAGATTCTTTACTTACTGTTGGATATTAGAAAATAAAATGATTGCTGATTCGGCCTGAGCATTTGATTTTTCGGTTTAGTGCGGTTCGGATTTTGAAAAATAAACCCATATAGAACCAAATTTTAATAAATTTGCTCAAATTTCGGATCAAGTTTGGGATAGTTCGATATAAAATTTATATACCATTCATTGTTATAATAAAAATACGAATTGATGAATTCCGGTTTGGTTTTGGTATTTACCCTATTGCTGAATCTGAATTTCACTCAAATTTGTCTACTTGTGTGAGTTTTGTCTTTTAGGTTAGCTAAGTTGTCTGAAGGACAATTGATTGATGGGAGGTTGGAATGTTTGTACCATGGTTGGCAATTTGAAGGAGATGGCAAATGCGTCAAGATTCCTCAGGTTTTGTTCACTGATTTTGGTAAGAGTTGAATAAAATTTGGGAGATTTTTAATTCACTTGCTGTTATTTTTTAACAGCTTCCTGCGAGCGCCAAGATTCCAAAGGCGGCTTGTGTCAAGACTTACGAGGTGAAGGACTCACAGGGAGTTGTATGGGTGTGGATGTCGACAAAGACACCTCCAAACCCGGAAAAACTTCCTTGGTTTGAGAATTTCGCTAGACCCGGTTTCTATGACATTTCGGGTACTCACGAGCTACCTTATGACCACTCCATCCTTCTAGAGAATCTTATGGATCCGGCTCATGTCCCTATCTCTCATGACAGAACGGACTTCACTGCTAAAAGAGAAGATGCTCAGCCGCTTGTCTTTGAGGTCACAGAGCGAACCAACCGGGGTTTCGCAGGGACTTGGGGACGAGAAAAAGATGGGAAAGGGAGTAATTTACTCCGGTTTGATGCTCCATGTGTTCTGCAGAACAATCGAGAGTTTGTGGGAAAGGACGGGGTGAAGAACTACTTTTCAGGGTTGTTTCTTTGTAGGCCTACAGGACAAGGGAAGTCTATGCTTATTGTTAGGTTTGGGGTCACGAAAAGGTCGCCTTTGGTTCAGGTGTTACCTCTATGGTTCTGGCATCAGAATGCCTGCAAGGTCTTTGAACAGGACATGGGGTTTCTATCGTCTCAGAACGAGGTTCTGATGAAAGAGAAAGTACCAACTAAGGAGTTATATCTAAACCTAAAGTCATCAGACACATGGGTCGCTGAATATAGAAAGTGGATGGACAAAGTTGGTCACGGGATGCCTTACTATTTTGGGCATAGGACAATCTCTCTCCCCAAGGTCCCTCCCGTAGTGGAACATGCCCCTGCGGGACTCATTGCAGGTCTCTCGGCTTCTTACCCTGCAAAAGGTGGAATTGGGACTATGCAAGCTCCCAATTTGGCCAACCGGTATTTCAGACATGTGATCCATTGTAGAAGCTGCAGCAAAGTGGTCAAATCTTTTGAACTCTGGAAAAATATCCTCTCTGCCACGGCAGTGGCCTTGACGGCTTTGGCCATTCTGGTGGTTAGTAGACAGTGGAAGGCTGTACTGTTAGGTTCAGCAGCGTTGTGCTCGGCCGCAGCTTATGCTTGCTTGACAGCTATAAAAATGAACACCAATAACTTCATTAGAACACACAGAAGACTATGAAAATGTATATTGGCATGTCTCCTCTTCTCCCTACTATATGTATTTCATGAAATACCATTTTGCTTGTAAACGCAATTATATAATCCAGAAGCTTCAGTGTTTGCCCCCAATCTTACAGTTTAACCATGAAAACTTCTGTTAAACTGATTTATGGTTCTACGTTCTAAAACTTGAGCCATTTCTTCTCCTTCTCTTTGCTTTCTACAGCATTGGAGGCAGATACTTGAGCTGCTAATGTACAAGCCAATGCCTTTCGGACTTCGTTTAATCTTCTTGTCGCAGCCTCGGAAACAATTTTATCTTTCTTGTTTCTGTTCACCATCTCTTCTAGTTTCATCACTTGTAACTTCAAGTCCTTGACTTCGTCTTCGTATGCAACCAAATCTTTCCTGTCTACTGGACCTTTGTTCTGCCTCTTTTTCACCGACTCTCTGCCATTTACTTTCTCATGGTGCGTAGAAAGAATTTGGCCGTTGATTAGGCTAAACAAATCTGGCTTCAATTCCTTTTCCTGTTTTGCTGCTCTAGCTGCTTCTGCAAACTTCTTCTCACGCTTCCTTTTCCCACCTCTGCTCCTTTTCTTCTTATGTTTCTCGTTTTTATCTTCTCCGTTCTTAATATGCTCAAGAGCGTGATCCAGTGACCGCTTTGGTGGAAGTACTTTTACCAAGATGGGGTCTAATATCCCTTGGCCTGAGGCACCAAGTCCCATCCCTTCACGGTAGCCCATACTTGCCATCATCTTAGAAGCTATTCCTCTGGTGTGATTCTCCCACTTAGCAAATATGGCGGTGTCAGTTTGGACTCCTCTCCGTTGATTTGTGCTTTCTAAAAAGCCTATGCCTTGTGGAGAATCTTCATCATCATCACTTGAAACAGATTCTTCAGAGCCTGAAGCACTCCCTTCTTCTTCTTCCTCCTCTTCTTCTCCGTCATCATCAGACATCTGAGCGTACTCTGATAATTCCATAGCATCAGATCCTAGATTCGCAGAGCTTCCATCATCTCTGAAAACAACTCCACCTACTTGTAGCTCATCATCCCATGATTCAAGTTCAGCCTCCCTCCAAATGTCGTATTTACTGCCAGAAACTGCCCAAATTTTGGAGCCTACCATCGATTGCTTCCACTCAGTCTGGTCATAGTTCTTCAGAGAAGATAACGGCATATCTAGTCCTGCATTGATGTCTTACAGTTAACCACCCGATTGACAAACTGGCCACATTAATTTCTGACTTCCAAAATTCTAGTGTGGTGACAGTATGAACATATAATGCATAAAGGACAATGGAACATACCATGTGATAAGCGACAGGAACTGCCAAACCGACACCTCTGTTGCATGAAAAACTTGCACATCTGCACTAGTGCGGTGCAGCGTTAGTATCTGAGACACAAAACAACAATTGCAACAATGCCAACAGTAACAGTGTCAAATTTAAGTCTTTCAAAACCGTTAGTTATGACTTATGCATGTAGCAAAACCTAATCAAGGTACATAGACAAGCAAAACTGAGGCTTTTAGAAAGCTCTAGCCTAGGTGGCTTTTCGAAACCCGGGTTCACATTAGCATTGTAACCTGAACGAGCATGTTTTTCTATAGAAATCTTGTAAGAAAAAGACCAAAGGATCATGTGGAAAACACAAGAACTGAGTAAAGCACCAAACATGATAATCCTGATAATGAAACTGAGTAAATCTCACCATCATACTCTCAGATGTGGGTGTAAGGAAAGAGATCTTTGCAGAATCAGAGCCTTCAAAGCCAATAATGCGACCATTATACCAACGGCCATCAGTGTGTCGGAATCTACATTTCGATCCATCCAAGTCCTTTTTCTCTTCAATTTTTTCTGGCTCCAATTCATTTGCACTTGCAGGATTTAGATGCTCAGCTTTGACTCCAGCATCATGGTTCAGACCATGCAGCACTATGTCAGCTTCCTGCAATAACCGAGCACGTTTCAAGTGCAAAAGTCCTTCCTCTGCATCCTTGATTGCCCCGACAAGTTCTTCATGGACCTTATGAGAGACAAAACCACCACATGAAGCAGAAGATAACACAAACTCATGAGATTAAGGATACGAATTGTTGAAACATATTATAAAATACGAACATCATGCTTTTCACCACTAGCTACTCTAAAAGGGCTTAGAGATTCGGAACTTGTACAAGGCATAATTGATAGACAAAGCAATCACGAAATTGTGGAATTTTGGGCTATCAATAGAGATGCACAGAAGAGCGAGTTACGAATCGTAGCAGTCTAGTTCTACAGGAAACTTGGGATCTGATTCGGAGAAGAAAAATTACCGAGAGGAGGTCGGGATTAGATGAGTCAGAGGCTAGGGCTTCGTCAATGGCGGAAAGAGATTCTCTCTGGTCTTTCAGTTGAACGTCAAGAAGATTTTCCAGGGCTTTGTCTTCTTCGCTCGCCATTGCAAGAAGACTCTCGACTCTCCTACGGAGGAGGAGAAGGCGAGAGGAAGGAGAAGAAGAAAACCTCTTTCGGTCGTGCGGACCCGCAAACGTAACCGGGCTTAACAATTTATAGGTCTCTTTTCATTTTCTTTTTATCTTTCTTTCCTCTCCCGTATATTACATCATTTTTTACGCCAAAATAGTATTAAATTTCTCTATAATATATTACACTATTTTCTACAAATTTTTTTTTTTTAAAATATATTCTCTTTTTCCAATTTCATTATCAATTGTTAATAATATAAATTATTTTTAAAATTTATGAATTGACCCTCTATTTTTATTTATTTTAAACTTCCATAAATTTTAAAATTATTTAGATTTAACAATTATTATATAAATAAAAATACATTACACCATATAAAATAACAAAATATTAAATTTTGGTTTAATTATCACCATTTGTATACCATAAATGATCAATTAACGCATTTCGAAGTAAAAAATAAGCGTCTTTATCTTTGATTTTTCTAAAATCGAACAAGAAATTCTTGGAACCATATATCATCACCCCCGACTATTTCGACCTCTGGAGATGGAGCTTCTCTTCCAACTTCAATTGATGTATCGAGATCGCACTCATCTTTGATTATCATGTTATGTAAAATTACACATGTAGTCATTATGTCATGTAACACATTCTTTTTCTAAAAACGAACCGGTCCTTTCACAATAACAAAATAAGATTGGAGAACTTCGAACTCATGTTCAGCATCTTATCTAAAACAAAAAATATTATTTATATTAAATTTTGAAATAATGAAAAGGTAAAAAAAGTCTAAATATTCACCTAATTTATCTCTTTGTAGATTTCATACATCTAAAATTTATCTATAAATTTATTTTGATTTTTATAATAATCAATTTTTAAACTGTTTAAAATTTGAAAGACCTTTTTATAAATAAAGAATTTAACACCAAAATGGTGTAAGAAATGAGATTACCCCATATTTAGTGTAAAAAATGGGTTTACACCATTTTGGTGTAGGAAATGGTGTTGGATTGAAGATGATTTTACACAAAAATGGGATTTGGTGTAGGATTTGGTATTGGGTTGGAGATGCTCTTACATTTTCGGTTTACGGTGTGTGGTTTGGTTCGATTTTTTCTATTTTTTTGGTTTTATAAAACCTGAAAATAAAAATTAGTTGTAATTCAGTTTGGTTTTAGTTCGGTTTTACGCAATTTCATTTTGGTTTAGTTTTTTCTTCAAAATATAAAGAAATAATTATTTTTTTTCTGGCTAACAATTTCATTGATTTCAAATCGAAATTACAAAGCCAGTGTACAAAATTTTCAGAAAACAAATTATTACATAAGCATATATGCGCCATATAGTGAGAAAGATACATCAAAAGAAGTAAATTTGACGATGCTTTCCGTAGACAAGCCTTACTCGCTAACAGATCATTAAATCCGTTATTTTTTTCTCCATATTCGATCTTATTCTGATGCGAATTGTGTGCGTGGATAGCATCTTTCGGCTAAACCTCCAAAATGCACATCGCATGACAAAAGTCGATGCTCCCGGAAAAAATTCTGAAATGTTGACATCCTGATACCAAAGCTTCCGTATCAATGTCATTTTGAAAGAAATTGACTTTGATTTTCTCTCGATTTGATCCCAATAATTCTTGGTTGTAAACGCAATAACTGCCAATTGCACTTGTTGTTGCCACTCCTTGACCAAGTCCCGGTTTAAATCTCTCTTAACTGAAGAAGAAAACTTGATAAAGCGGTGGTTTCTTGTACATAAAGTTGTTTCTATAATTGAAGACGTTCACAAATGGAATCGTTAACAAATCCACAAAAAATCGAAGAAAACATTGGGGATAGAACCATCTCCCAAAAAAGAACACTCTACTATGAGAGAAGAAACAGTTACGAGATCGAACCGACATAACTTTGTAGTAGCCATCATGTACCACTACAAGAGAATTTACCTTCAATGAGGAAGAGATGAACACATGGTTTATCAACCGCGTGAGAAACCATAAAGACACTGGACCGTGTCTTGTTCGGAACATCATGCGACTGAACCGGTCAAATTGTGAATTGCGGAGCCCGTTCTCTTGAGTATTAGCGCTGCGAGATCGCCGGCGAGAGGGATCGCATCTCGGATCCGATCCGCTAAAGTGAGCCAATAATGATATGTGTGGGGGTCGAAATCAATACAATTAGATTTGTCGGAGGTTTGTTAAGAGGGGTGAAATTTTTGCGTATGAACCACGAAAGCGAAGATCCAAAGATTGTTTTTATTGAGCTGTTTCGAAAAGCTTTTCGTACAAGTGTTTGAGAGCAAAAAAGTCTAGGATTTTTGCTAAGTAAATTGCGGATCCCTTTTTCAAGAGATGTACATAGATATATATACTAGTTTGAGTTGGCCAGGTCAATCCTAAAGAGATAAGAAAAACTTCCTAATCCTTAGGGATTTCCTTTTTAGCTAAGCCGGCTTGACTTCACGGGCCTTTGTATCGTTAGAGGCCGAAGATGGGCTT